>JARUPZ010000003.1:9357265-9562265 GCA_031213475.1 Nereocystis luetkeana
AAGGATCTGGTGAGTTAAAAAAAATTGGGAAGAAAAAAAAACACACACACACAAACACACATTTTCAAATGACCGACCTCCTGCTCCAACAGCATCGAGATGTATAATATATATATACATATATATATATATTTAACGCTGCTCCTCGTGGATATAACGTACTGTTGTAGTTGTTCCCCGCGCACGCTTTTCTCGTCTTTTTACCGATGTTTGGGTGCTGACATACTGTCACAAACCCTCGCTCAACAGCGTCACGGGTTCCTCTCGCCCCGCTTGTTCTGCTGCTGTGGTGTCTCGAACCCGCGTGTTGGCAGTCGACGAAAGTAGCCAACCAATTGATTGCCGCTCGTTGATCAACCAAGGACGGCGTGATTCCTAGCTGTGAGTACGACCGATTGAATGGTCGAATGTCGACGTTGCAAGCCGCGTGGTACGACGCCAGACACGTTCTCTTGTCTACGAGTACTACAGTAGCAAACAAAAATAATCAAGCAGCTGAGTTTGTTTCTTTTTTATTCTTGTTGCTTTTTTCGTGGTTTTATTAAGACTAACCGCGAATATGTGTGTGTGTGTGTTTTTTTTTTTTTGGTTTGCGTGGCATTTCACGATGCGCGTATTCAAATCCCCGGTGTACCGACCAATTGAGTTCCTCAAGTGAGGAACCACCAGTTAGGCTGAAAAAATTTACTCGTGTATTCGTTTTAGGACTTAGCGCATACATTAAGTGCCGGTCGGGTGGCACGAAATAATTTCTTCCAAGTTTTGTATCGGGTGAGATATTGAGCTCCAACTGTGAGGGGCTAAGGAACTTCTGGTGCACCCCTACGGTGGGGATGGCTCTTTCCCCCCGGCAGCACACTTAGGATTTGGTGAGTAGTGTTGCGTGTTTTGCCAATCTGCAGAGCAGTGCAACATTATTTTTCCTGTTTCCTGTTTTTTACTGCCTTTTATTTCCGTCGCCAATCGAGTGAAAATATCATGACGATTTTCGTGTGTATCCGTGGTTTGTGTTACAATCTTAGTGTGGGCATGTTAGCAAGACGTGCTGATACGCCGTACACTTTCCGACAGCGCTACGTATGGATGTGGTGAGGGAGAGAGGGCGAGAGAGAACGCAAGAGAACATACAGACAAGACAGACAGACAGACAGACAGACAGACAAACAAACAAACAAACAAACAGGCATAGAGAATCAGGCAGAGAAACAGATGGACGGAGAGACAAGGGGAGAAGGAGAGAAAAAAAAAAAGAAAAGAGCAGCGCCAGTGGTTGTTTGACGATGCCTTCTCTGGGTCTCTCGCATCGCCCAGACTTGATGATTCTCAACCCCCCCCCACCCCGCCCCCGCCCTTTCGGTGGCCGCTCTCACGGATCAGATCTCTAAGATGCTGGAGGCAGAGCCGTCTAAGCGTGTTACTCCTCGGGAAGCTCTTCGCCACCCTTGGATCGTCAACCATCGAAAGCGCCGGCGGCCGGGGGGGGCGACGTAGGTCCGGACGGCAGCAGCAGCAGCAGCAGCAGCGTCAAGAAGAAATAGGAGAATAGGAGAATGCTCTCGAAGCGCTTATTGTTCGATGAGAGATGATATTTTGTTTTGTTTTTTTTTGTTTTCTATCTCTCTCGCATGTTTTTCGCTTTTCATTCATGTCTTTTTCCTGGTTTTCTTTGTGTTTTTGTTGTTGTTGCTGTGGGTGGGTGTTGTATTTTTATGGGCTTTTGTTGGCTTTTGTGTTGGTCTTCTTTTTGGGTTCTTGTCTGTTCAAGAAGTTTTTTTTTCCAACTTTTTCGGAGGGGGGGGGGAGGAGGGGGGGGAGTTCCCTTTCTTTTTCTTGTGCGTAGGTAGGTAGTACTTCAATTGTACGTAGTCATCGTAGGCCGTTACATCTTGTTCGTGATGATCGGGGTCTCTTACGCCCCCGTCGACGGTGGCTCTAAGCGTCGTCATTTACACTATTAGCTGTACAGGACACCTATACCACAGTGAGTAGAATACTAAGTATGACACTAAGTATAAATGCTACCAGGTAAGTACAATACTAATAATAAGAAAAGGGGCAATTTAAGGAGGGCAGGCTTGGAGAATCAATCAATCCAGAAGCAAACAAGAATCGAGGGAGCCGTTGTGCTGGAGTTAGTGTACAACGCACCCATTCTCCAAAATAAATAAGGGCGAAGAAGGAAAAAAAAAAAACAGCCTGTGGGGCCCAGCATTTTCCCATTTCTTACTATCACTTATCGTATGTAGGTGTCCTGTCATGTACTACTGTAAATCCGTACATAGGCGTCGGTGTGAAAAACGCTGTGTATGTATCTGGTACGTAGTTACCGCCATGTTGAAGATGCACATGCCGCCGGTTGGTGAATAATGGCGCGATGGTCATGGACCGAAAAATGTAGTCTCCCGGCATCACTTGCCCGACAGGCGATGATCGGGGTAGAGAGCGCGAGGTTGTATGGGGTGGGGTGGGGTGGAATGGCGTGGAGTGGAGCGGGGGGGGGGGGGGGGGGGGGGGGGGGGGGGTACTCGATATCATCATGCATGGCCGTAGTCCGTATCGCCGTAGACCATCGCGTCCCTACAATGCCGGGACGGAGTAGCTCGTCGGGTTTTCACCGACCAGGCAGACATCGCTTTTGCACCAGGCAGACATCGCTTGCGCCAAGCGCGACGCGCCGTGAGGTGTCCGGCGAGTCGCACAAAAAGTGAGCTGCATCCTACTATTAATAACAAGAACCGCTTTTGAGACGGAGGGGGGGAGGGGGCGGGCAGGACGCAGGCAGGGCTACTGCCATTTTGTCGATTGGACTCCATTCCGGGTGTGGGAACGAAAGGCCGTGTTTTTTGCGACGGTCGGACGGTGTGTATATTTTTTGTTGGGGGAGGAGGGGGGAGGAGGGGGGAGGAAGGGGGAGGAAGGGGAGGAGAGGGAGGAGGGGGGGAGGAGGGGAAGGAGGGGGAGGAGGGGGGAGGAGGGGGGGGGGGGGGATTTACGGCGCGCACGCTGTCCTTCGCGGTGCTGTCGGGGGGGGGCGGTAGGTACATAAGGTTTGGCGGTATGATCTCTGACGGTATGATTCGATTTTTTCGTATCGTGTCCTCGTGTTTGCAGAAACAGAGGTAGAGACAATCGAGGGAGAGAGAGGGGGGGAGAGAAAGAAAGAGAGAGAGAGAGAGGGGGGGGGGGAGGGGGGGGGGGGGGGGGGGGAGCGCGTGTGAGATGCGGAGCGTGCGTTTGTTGTTGACAAGCTGACCATGGTATGGTGTACGTACGACCGCAGCGAGGCGAGGGAAGATCGGTTGTTCGATAGTTTTCCTGCGGATTTGCCTTCACAAGGCGGGTGGCTGGGCTACGTGTTGGGTCTTCGTACGTGTTGTTTTTTAATGGCGCCAAACTCTTCGGGCAGTTGTGCCTCATTGCCGCCGTCGCCGCAGGTGTTTTTTTTTTGGTGCTCTGTTATGTTCTGCTGGGTCCTGCTGGATTCGGTGTTGGTGTGGTCCTGTTCGGTGCCGATTAGGTTCAGTTCGGTTCAGTTCGGTTCGGTTTCGGTTTCTGTTGGGAATCGGTGCAATTCGGTTCGATTCGGTTTGGAATCAGTTCGATTCGGTCCGGTTCGGTTACGGTTCGGTTCGGTTTGAGTCAGTTTGATTCGTTTCGGAATCGGTTTGGTACGGTTTGATTCGGTTGGGTTCGGTTTTTGGTTGGGTCCGGTTCGGATCAGTATGGGGTGAGCGAGTAACCCGCTCGGTTACGTCTTGTTCAGTTGTGCGAATTGACCTGTTGCTGTGCCGTGCACCTGCCAGTTTCCGTCGGCACCGTTGTTTTGATCTTCGGTTTCGTGTCATGTGTCTTGTTTATCTCGCGAAGGTCTGGGTCTGCCTGCTGTTTGCTCGCTCGCGCATGAGCCAGCATGCCCGCGCAGTTATTCCTCGCCGCGCTTCGTTTGCTGCTGCTGCTGCTGATGATGATGTTTCTGCTTGCTTCTGTTACTGCTCTGCTGCTGTTGATGTTTGGCGGTGCTGGTGCTGCTGCTGCTGCTGCTGCTTGCAGCTGCTGTTACTACAGCCGCTGTGTCCGCGTAGCTTTCGTTGGAGCTGTTTGGTTTTGTTTTTCTCGCTCCCTTGCTTTCTTTTGTAACCGCGTTGGGGGGAGCGCATGCCTCCGGCAAGACTCCCCAAGTTGTCGCAGCGGCGTTTGTTGTCCAACCCCCCCCTCCCCCTTCCCGCGCCGCGCGTCCTACCCTCTTTGCTATCATACACCGTCCCCTGCTGCCCAAGGGCTGAGTGCTGCTGTACTCAGGAGTGGCAGCCCGTCGTCCTTCCGAATCCGAGTTCAACAGGGCAAGGTTTTTTTAAGATAATGTAGGGTAAGGCATACAGCTTTTTAAAAAGATAATGTAGGGTAAGGCATACAGCTCTCTGGACGGAAATGTAAGAACCGTTTTGAAATCAATGTGAACACCCAAGCGGTTATTATATTTTCGTCCAGAGTGGTGGTATATATACCGCAGCGTCACCCCAACCCCCTTCAGAAACCGCTGTTATGCCCACGTTTTTTATGTGGAGGCAGATCACTTGGATTTAGCATCTGGGATGCTTTTTGCAGCAGTGATTAGGGTCGGGGGGTGTTGACGGGATCGCCTTTCGTACCCCTGTGTGTGTGAGAGAGATATAAGAGAGTTGAAGGAGATAATGCAGTAGTATACGTACACCCTGGTACGTCTGTAGTGGTCGTTTCCCTCTATGTCTCCCGGCTGAGTAGTGCCGGCGGCTTCTCCGCTGTCATAGTGCCTGTGAAATTGCTTGGCATGGCAGATGGGACTGTCCAGTGTGGCGGGTGTGCGGAGTGTATAGTGCCGGCTGTCGCTACATATAGTGCCGGCATTTGTTTGGCTGGCGCTATTACCCCGGCGTTGCAGAGGGACCAGCTACTGGACCGCGACTTTCGCTGTGGGAGTTCAAAGGGGAAATGATAAGAGAAACAAAAAAAAAAACGCTGTGATGAGAGTTGAAACGGTTTATTTATCACATGAACCCCTGTTGTGAGAAATCAAGGGCAAATGATGGAAACCCCTCTGTGAGATTTCAAGGGGAAATCATGTAATCCCCCCCCCCCCCCCCCGTGAGAGGTCAAGAGTATTTGTATGCTGAATATCGAGAAAATTGACGAGCCAGCGTGACGGATTACATACGGCAGTAGGGGCAGCATCGTTTATCGGTCGTTCACACAAGAAGCGGACAGTGCAGGGCCCAGCTCAAGGAGGTATTAATAGGTAGGTTATGCGGGATGCGCGCGCGCGAGCTATGCCTATATGCCACCTTGTTATACATACACCGCAACATGAGTCACGAAACGCGCGAAGACACACAACAGCAGCAGTAGCAGTAGCAGCAGTAGTAGCAGCAGGAGCAGCAGTAGCAGCAACAGCAGCATGATGATACGAAGAGTATAATGTTACTTTTTTGTTTTATCAACAATCCGTGCTTGCTTGCTTTGGCAGCTGCGCGCGCTCCCACCCGGCAATAGTTTCGGTCGCTCTACGGGCTGGTCGCACACAAGTCACAAGGGTTACAATGGATGCTTCACATACGTGAGGCGTTTTCGAGAGAAAAGAGTGGGGTGTCTATTGATGATGGTGTGTGGTGGGGGAAGGGGGGGGGGGGGGGGAGGCGGGAGGGGGGGTGGGGGGGGGGGGGGACGAGAGCTGATCGATAACGTTTTTATTGCGTAGCGCGTGCAGCTGCGTGCACGGGTGGGTGGGGGTGGGTTCGGAGAACAAGAGCTACTATTACAGGGGACCATAGTAAATAGGACCTACGGTACAGACGAAAACCTACCAGGTATATATTTCGCTACTTTCACTAGCAATATTTTGGTCCTATTTACTATGGTCCCCCGTAATATGAAATACGTACTCTGTAGGAGACCGGTGTTCACTCGTTGGACGCCTCAAGAGTTTCTCCTTTGTCCTTATTGTACTGGTTTTAGTGTAGGAGGCGGTTAGACAAGGGGTCCAACTGCGGTCTCCTCCTAATAATAGCGTCTTTCTTTGTCAAGTGGCTGGTTCTGAGTAGAGAGGAAGACATTTTGCTCTCGCAGTTTTTTTTGTCGGTCAATCCTAACGGGTGGGCAATATGCCACCTGGTACAGCAGTAGGAGGCCTGTCTTTTCGGACGCGTCAAGGGCGAGTCAAGGACGCGCCAAAGACGTGATAAGGTGCCCTTAGGGTGTTGGTTTTGGTCTATTTGGGGGGGGGGGGGTCAGTCAAGGGGCCTATCCGCGGTACATCCCACATGAGCGTTTCTGGCCGGGAAAATAAACCCGTTTTGTCTCTGATATGAATATCAGACGGGTGCTAAATTTTCGGCCAGAGTGGCAGGGTCTTTTTTTTGGTTGGGAGAAGCATCTTAATCTGTGACCCGGAGATTCTAAGGCGAAATGGGTGACAAAGTGCAACTACTGGTGTCACACATCGGACGGACAGATAGATCACTGACAGATCACTGACAGATCCCACACTTCATGATCTAGATGTTTAAGAGAGGACTGAATCCTGCTCTGTATGATCTTCGTACCGCTGCTCTATGTAGTAGAGCTCATCATGTTGGCCGGGTCGGAGCCGCATATGCACGATCTGCATGATCTAACACTACTACTACCACTACTCCTGGAGGTACATTTTTCCTTGGTTAGATTATTTCTGTACTTTTTACGCCGATCCTGCACGGCATCTCACAATCTCGGCCGGTACCACGAGCCACCCCGACGAAAAATATAACCCCGGTGACGTTCCGTCGGTCTCGTAGGTCTTCTCATTCCCGACCGACTGACCGACCGACCGACCGACCGACCGACCGACACATGGTATTTGTATCGTGCTGAAAGCCTCGTGCTAATTGCCCAGAAAAAAATCGGGATCTCTGAACTGGAGGCTCTGAAACGAAATCATCAGCCCGTGCGTGGGTGTTGTCTGTCCGTTTATTGCCTCTTTCGAGTCCCAATAATCATCGCATCAGTATATATATATATATAATATGAATTCCCCCGTCGGTTTCTCATGGTTTGTCGAGAGGTGATATCATAAGTAGATACTCTGTATATTGGTTGTAGGACGACTGACTGCGGTTGTTTGCAGTCCAGGTATAGTCGTACTATTTTTAACCTCTCGGGGACTACGTACACACGCAGGTAGGTGTTGGGAGACAAACTACTTGGAATGCTAGTGAGGGGTAGATTTTTGCAGTGGTTGCAACACAGGGCTATGAACAGTCGCTCCCCAGCCTCGGCTCAATCAACCGACACGTTGTTCTCGGTCGCTCATGCCGTCGGTAGGTCGGTCGGTCGATTGGTCGGGGACACACTACTTGAAGTTAGTGTGGGGTGTTTTTCGCAATGGTGGCGAAAAGGACAATGTAAGGGTCATGGGTTTCCTTTTGTTTCCGAGGTTTTCTTCTTTCGGGAAAGTTATGAGTGATCCATGTTGAAGATCATGCTTCACATTGTCGGATGGCAAGAGAAATAATAATAATAATAAAAGTACTCGTTTTCCTGTTGATTCAGTCAAAGGAAACTTTCTTTTTCGTCGGTCGCGCCGTCGTCGGTCGGTCGGGGACAAACTACCTGGATTTATTGTGGGATTTTTTTTTCAGCGGTCTCCCCTGGCTTGACTCAATCAAAGGCACTACTTTCCGTCGGTCGCGCCATCGGTCGGATGGTCGTCGGTAGGTCGGGGACAAACGACTTGTGTGTGTGTGTGTGTGTGTGTGTGTGTGTGTGTGTGTGTGTGTGTGTGTGTGTGTGTGTGTGTGTGTGTGTGTGTGTGTGTGTGTGTGTGTGTGTGTGTGTGTGTGTGTGTGTGTGTGTGTGTGTGTGTGTGTGTGTGTGTGTGTGTGTGTGTGTGTGTGTGTGTGTGTGTGTGTGTGTGTGTGTGTGTGTGTGTGTGTGTGTGTGTGTGTGTGTGTGTGTGTGTGTGTGTGTGTGTGTGTGTGTGTGTGTGTGTGTGTGTGTGTGTGTGTGTGCGTGTGTGTGTTTGCAGCGGTGGCAAAACGATTAATAATATCAACAGACGCTCCCCAGACTTACTTTAGGCTCAATCAAAGCCACTAGTTTCCGTCGGTCGCGCCGTCGCTCGGGTGGCCGTCGGTAGGTCGCCCGATCGTTCGATATGATTTTGTCGGTAGCCCTTGGGGTCCCGTTCTTCTGTTCATTTTATCCCCCGTCCCCCCATCGATCTCTTGCTTCGATAAAATGACAAGATTAAAGAAAGTGCAAAATTGACCACTTTCAGTAACAAGGCGCGCACGCGGCGGAGGGGGGGGGGTGTACCCGATATAATGCTTTACCGTTGGCGGGGGCGGGGGGCGGAAGAGGGTACTTATGTCGGGAAAGAAATGAAAAAAATCTGGGGACAAAATGTTGCACAGGTAAAAAGTGAGACTTCCTAACAAGCGTTTCTTCCGCAGGACATATATAGTACCCCAGCGAAGCGAGTTAGTTGCTATTTTTCATGCCCGACTGGTGTTACGGGATATATGGGGGCTAACCCAATGTTCCCCCCCCCCACCCCACCCCCCCTATTTTTTTTGGCGGTCGCCCGCAGCTGGTCGTCGAGTTAGATCATTTGTGCGAGGCAATGAACCTTTACTCCGCACAAGGGAAATGATCGCATCACGTAGTGTTTGAGGTAGGGGCAGTTACATAGTACCCCCATTGCTGTCTCTGGAAGTGGCTATACCGGAAATTATATTAGCTCATGATAGCTGGGGTCTGTGGCAAGGCACCCAAGAGGCAGTTACATAGTACTCTGATTGCTGTCTCTGGAAGAGGCTATACCGGAAATAAAATTAGCTCATGATAGCCGGGGTCCCCGGTGGCTTGGTAGGTGGTCCGCGTGCCTATCAAGATCAGTTTCGTGGGTTCAAGTCTCACCGAGTGCATGCTCGCAGGGACTTTTTCTTGCATAAAAAAGTTGATTAGCGGAAAGCGCGAGAGCGTGAGTTAGCTACGTTCGATGAAAATCGACGAGTAGTGGGAATGCTGAACCCTATGCGCAACAAAAAAAATGACGAGACGTACCGGGGGGGAGAAGGGATGACACCTGTGTCCTCGTCTTGTCCAGAAGATCGCGGGGGGTGAAACCTCCTACGAGCGAGGCTGGAAAGTGAAATTGATGATATTAAAAAAATATATCTAGCTGTCATCCATGTGCAAGTCCGCCTCACAAGCGGTTCTTAGTAGGTTATAGCTCACCCTTCATGCGACTCGCCCCCCACCTCGCGGCGCTTCGCGCTTGGTACAAGCAATGCCTTCCTGGTCGGTGAGAAACCGACATGCTCCGTCCCGGCGTTGTAGGTATGAGAGGGTCTATGTCCCCACGACTTATGGCCATGCATGAGATCGAGGACGTATCTCCTATCGAGTACACTCCCCCCCCCCCCCCTCCAACGTTTCGGCCACTCGGGCGAAAGTGAATCCGCAAAACACCCCACCCAAGATTGGACTTGAATTTTTGGTTTTCGACGCAGTGAAACGACACATTTTGATCGCCTTAAGGCGGGGTGCACATTTGTCGCAAAGCCGAAAACCAATACCAGTATGACGTAAAAAAAACAACAGAAAACTGCACACGAATGAGGCCACCGATCACTCACCCGCGGTCGGTCGAGTGTGTTGGCTCTGAGCGGCTGAAAAAAAACAGAAGGATCTGAAAAAAAGCAACCCCCCCCCCTACTCCCTGTATACCCCGTTAGTACCAGTACCATTTTTGTTCTTGTCAAATAAAATAGAGGGGCCCCTTAATGAACTAGCTGGGTGAGAAAGTGAGAAAAGCCGGAGATCCTTTTAGAAAATGCGAAGCGAAGCCTCCGTCCTCCCGAAAATCTCGGGGGGGGGGGGGGGGGTTGTGTTTTTGTAACGCTTTCCACCCGGCGCACGGCACACAGCAGTATAACCACCCACTGTGAGTTGACGACAGCATAGAGGACGTATGATATAGTGTCTTAACATACAGTAGAGGATATTACGTTTTGTTGGTGTCTCAACATACAGCAGTGGGGGTTTCGGACTTCAGTAGTTCAACGTAATATTTACCTAGCATGTGTACCAATTTATGTGAACTATTTCGGGGGAACATATATTGTTGCCTTCTACCAGGATAAAAACCTTCGCGTCGGCAGATATAGAGCCCATTCGCCGGTAGAGTCCGTGGCTAACAAACAGGGAATTCGAATGGTTGGTAACAGAGCTCGTGTTTTCTTGTGCATGGTTGACGTTAACCATCGTGGATATTGAATAATTATAGCCCTCCGTGATATTTAGGTACTAATATGTACTAATATGTACTATCGATAATATGGACTACCTAGCATATCAATCGGAACCGAGTATGGTGTGTCGACATCGGGTGGTAATCGGAACCGAAAATGGTGTGTAAAAATAGGGTATATTAATCGGAGCCGAATATGGTGCGTAAACATCGGGTAGTAACTGGAACCGGACATGGTGTGTAAACATTATTGGGTAGTAATCGGAACCGGATATGGTGTAAACATCGGGCAGTAATCGGGACCAAACATGGTGTGTACACATCGGGTAGAAATCGGAACCGAATGTGGGGTGTAAACATCGGGTACGTAGCAATCGGAACCGAATATGGAGCGTAAACATCGGGTAGTAGTCGGAACCGAATATGGAGCGTAAACATCGGGTAGCAATCGGAACCGGAAATGGTGTGTAAACATAGGGTATATTAATCGGAACCGAATATGGTGTGTAAACATCGGGTAGTATTCGGAACCGGACACGGTGCGTAAACATCGGTAGTATTAATCGGAACCGAATGGTGTGTAAAACGTTTGGGATATACGTATGGCTTTTGAGTCTTTGAGTCCCACCGCGGGTTCCGACTAGTGCCCCCCGCCCCCCCCCGCTCCCCTGCACACACTTCCTCCGTCACTAGAATGCCATCGACGACGATGACGAAGACCGCGTTGTGTTGTATAATATACCCCTTTCGGTGAGGGCAGTGAGGGGAAACACACACACGAGCATACGGCACCACTCCACTGTAGCAATCCCTATTTTTGCATCTCTGTACACACTTTCTCCGTGGCGAACAATTTCAAAACATAATTATTACTCACACGGGCTCGAAAACAACAGGCCGAGCCCGCGTGCAACGCCGCCATGCGCTACATAGCCCTTGGCCGGCCGGAAGTGTTACCAGTCGGACTTTTTTTTGTCGTGCTTCCCTTCCCAACAGCGCCCTCCCTTTTTGGAGGTTCAGGGGCTGGCTAACAAAGGCCCCCTCGCACACCACCGACGAGGTCATCCCGACGCTTCGGCTCTCCTACTGGCGGTGTAAGACGGGGAGGGGGCAAGGTGTTGGCACTGACACATTCCTTCTGCGTACGTAGCAACAAACCCTTTGACGCCAAACAGGCGAAGCTCTACATACGAATGCCATTCACATCCGTCTGTAAGCGGGGAAACGTCGCCATCAGAACCAAATATGGTGTGTAATTGAGCACAGGGGGATACATTTTTTTTTGGGTCCATCGGAGGTTCTGATTCTTACCACATATGCCCACCCCAAAATATGTACTGTTAATAGTTTTATTATGCCGGGGAACACAGCAAACATAACCGAGTATTGATTTCCCTCTATATCCTTCCATACTTTCTCAACTACGCAATCCCACCTTAATCCAGCTCGCCCTTTTGAGACTTTCTCCCATACAGATCTATCAACTACAGTACGGCTGGCAACCTCTTTTTTGGCCTTTTTCTTACCGGTACTTTATATTGCCATTTCAACTTTCTCATGTCTCTAGTTGTCTTGAGTGGGTGCATTCCCAGTTATGCTCTTAATGCTGTATCACTAGTCGTACTTTAGCATCTTAGGATTTGTTTCAAGCTGCTGCCATCCGTATTTTTTCCAACTGTTTTACGAGTTTCGCGTTCCCTTCCCATACTTCTTCTCCTGCATATTCTAGCTATGGTACTATCACATTCGTCAGGATACATCTCTTAATCCTAGTGTCAAAGTGCGAGGGGGGGGGGGGTTGTACTCGATAGGAGAGATGTACTCGCATCTCATGCATGGCCGTAGTCGTATGACCATAGACCCTCGCATCCCTACAATGCCGGGACGGAGCATGTCGGGTTTTCACCGACTAGGCAGGCATTGCTTGCACCAAGCGCGAAGCGAAGTGAGGTAGGTGTCTGGCGAGTCGCATGAAGGGTGAGCTGCATCCTACTATTAACAAGAACCGCTTTTGAGGCGGACTTGCATATGGACGACAGCTTCAATGAGTTGATTTAATTTCCGGTGTAGGCATTTCCAGGGACAGCAATGGGAGTACTATGTAACTGCCTCTTGGGTGCCTTACCTTGAACACTACCAGGTACCTGGTACGTGATATGATCATTCCCACTTGTGCGGAGTAAAGGTTGTTCACCTCGCACAAACGATCTAACTCGACAACCAGCTGTGGGCGACCGCCAAAAAAAAAAGAAAAAAGACAAGCGGTACCCTGGTTGCGTAGCTCATGTAGTAAACGGCATGTCTTACAGTGTCGCTGCCAACCGACGCCAACCCAACCTATATAATGAAGGAGGGGGGGGGTACATATACTGGGGGGGGGGCAGAAAGGGGATGGGGACGTGGGGGGGGAAGAGGAAGGGGAGAGGAAGGGGGGGGGGGGGGTACTCATTTGTTGCTTGCCTTAGTCATTTGACCAATGACCACGCATCCCTTTCGAGACGAAGCAGGGGGGGGGTGGGGAAGAGGGAAAGGGGAGAGGGGGTGAAGAGGGGGGGGGGGGGGGAGACGCAATGATATGTCGCTTGCCTCAGTCAGTTGACCATTGATAACGCACTCCTTTCGAGAGGGAAAGGGGGCAGGGGAGCAGATGGGGGAGAATGGAAGGGGGTAAGGGAGGGGGGGGGGGGTATTCATTGTCATGCCATGGCCGTAATCGTTTGGCGATAGACCCTCGCACCCCTACAATGCTCGGACGGGGGGGCAGAAAGGGGGGGAGGGGAGGTACTCATCTGGTGCTTGCCTCAGTCGTTTGGCCATTGACCACGCATCCCTTTCGAAACGGAGCACTATTCCTGCTCCTGATGGAGACACCTCCAACAACAGTTGGGCGAAAAGGGAAGGCGTGTTCATTTGTTCCTCGCCTTAGTCATCGGCCACGCATCCCTTTCGGGACGGAGTAAGAACGGGAGCGGGGGGATGGAAGGGGGGGTACCAACCCTTAAGCAGGTAACGAAAGGATTATTATAACAGGCTTTTCGCTTTACTTGGCTTTCTTCGTGTTTTTTTTTGTGGTACGTAGTAGTAGTAGTAGTAGCTGTTCAAGAGTGATCGACGTACGTCTAAGTTTATTGTGGTGCATCTATCTCCTTGCGTGATTCGTGTGCTGTCATATTTGTTTTCAGGGTTCCTTTCGGTTTCGTTTGTTTGTTTTATACAGCACGAGAAGTAGTTAGTTGTTACCTGGTATTTCGTTATTGGTCGGCTTGATTTGTCGTTGCGTTTTCGTACCAGGTACGTTGGTGCCATATTTCGCGTACGTACCTTGATATTTTTTTGTTTCCTCCTGTCTTGCATCTGTGACCACATATTTTGCATTCCCTCTTGCATGTAGAATGCGGACGGCCACTGACTGACTGGCCGAGTGAGCTGATTTCGTTGGGTAGATAAAACCATCCAATGTGACCACAACAATGTTATACTTTGTCGAATAGCCATCATGATAAATACGCTAAATGCATGAAGGTAGATGATGTTATCTGCGTGAGCACATATGCGCCGACGTAACGTCAACACTCGGAAAAATTCGTCGCTCGCCCACATTCTTGTTGTGGTTTACCTTGGTTTTCTTCTTTTTTTCTTGGAACGTTTTAAGATGAATGAGGGGTGGGTAATCACAACGTTGAAGTTCATGCTATTATTCCTACCTGGTATACATTGTAGCACAAGGCCGACACGAACAAAATAACAGCAAAGCTGCCATTCGTTTTGTTACCATGCCGAACAGCAACACGTTAACATGAGCACTACTTAACTCATGATTCATGTACATAACGTACATATCATGTACGTACCTGGTATGTATTTTTTCTGCTGAAGTGTGCAGAAAGTAGGTATTTTGGCAGTCTCGTATTTGATTAATTACCTATTCAACCACCACACACGCCACCCACTTATATAATCTACGCCATTCACCAACCCAACACACCATCCACACCGCCATTGTCCATCCACCATCCACACCCTCCAGACCACCCACATACCACCATTACCGTCCATTACCCCCCACCAATAACCACACCATACCATACCACAAATATCCATCATGGAGCATCCACCATCCATCCCATAATCCCTACGCAGTGCACCATTCCCACCATCCGCCTCCCCCAATCCACCATCCAACATCACTACGTACCCTTAAGGCCCAAGGGCTCCTTGATATCCTGCCCTACTTTTTACCACTCACTGCAAAATATATCCCACACTAAATCCAACTAGTCCCCCCTCCCCGCCCCCGTAAAAAAAACGAGGTCGTAGCATTTCCAGAGGGGCATGCACAAGGCTTCTTTCCGACAAACTGACGCTTGTCCTATCATACAAAATAAACACCTGTAGTGTATATAATAATCGCAATATTAATAGTAGAGAGCTATTATTGTTATCACAATAACTCCAGAAAAAAAAGGAGGGGGGGGAAGGTCGATGGCCGTCACATCCGTCACCCGCCCTCCCCCCATCCGTCACCATCGTCGATCAACCAATCAATCAATCAGTCAATCAATCAACCAATCAGCCCACGCGAATTGTTCACATTGTTGATTGCTACTCGTACTCCGACTAACTCTGACTGACAGCTGTTTACAAGTTTACAAGATTTGTTTACATACTGCACCACGTCGAAAACACGTATGTCTACATTTTTTACATACGTACAATGTTTACACACTACAGCCATCCACTATAAATACGATTATTGATAGTGTGCATGGGTGATGAGTGAACACAATCATCGGGAATAGGACCAAGAAGGAAACAAAAAAAAAAACAGGTGAACGGAAAGAAAAAATGAAAGCACGCCCCCCCTTGGTACACAGGGTGTGCCGGTATACGGTACAAACCTTAAATATCATACCAGTACATATCATACCGCTGTACGAATACGCGTATAAAACTCGCTTGCTCCAACTGCTCGTTCGCTCGTCCGCGCATACAACTCATACAACAAAACCCGCACCAAATCGAAACACCCCAACACTACAGCTACCACATGCAGCACTACTACTCGTACACCACGCACAGAGTAATGTGCATGCTTCATACTACGCTTGTAATATACCTGGTACATGATACATATTCAGGTACATACATACGACAAAAAAAAAATGGGGTGACTGGGTGTACCATGCACATAGTATATTGTATATACTTCGGATGTATTATACCAGGGTACATACATTCCGAAACATATATATGTGCGACAAAAAAAAATGGGGTGTGTGGGTAGAGGGAGGGGGGGGGCAAGTGAAGTGCACCCCCCGGTGCACATGCTACACGGAATTTGGGGGGCTTCCACAGACAGGGCACAGCGAAAAAAAACACAAAAAAGGAGTCGCACGCGCACACACAGGCGCGCAGCGCGGGGGCGGGGGGGGGGGGGGAGAAACCCGTCCCCCACCACATCACAACACATTATTATGTCGAAACTCCAACCAACGAGCACCCACCCGCCATCAAGGAAATAATGGACAACACCCAGCAAGGGGTGTCTAATAATCGTATTGCGTATGAAAAAATAACTACGAGTGTTTTTCCTTTCTTGAAATCCAGAGAACTGAATACTACAGCACATATCAAGATCTGATACGCAAGTATCATACTCTTATTACGGAGGGGGGGGGGCGTAGGGCGGGGAGGGGAGGAGGTCCACAATCAACTCCTCCTTACAACGGCAATTCTAAATATTTAGTTTGCTGGAACGATGTCACGGTACACGACATATAGGGGCTGTACTTTAGTTGTGTGACACAGTGATGGTGTGATGGGGGGTGCTCGCCACAAATCGCGTTCGTGAGACAGCAGTCAAATAGCGTGGGGGTCCCTCTCTGCCTTCCACCGCACACATATAGATCCGCACCCAGCCCTACCGAACTGTACGCCTGCCCCCCCCCGTGTCTGCCACTTCGAGCAAAACAAAACGAGCTCTCTGTCGGACACGGAGCAATCACAGAAGAATCAGGCCTCCTGGGAGTTGAGGTAGGCCCGCTTGAAGAGCAACAAAGCCCAGTGCTCCGCCTTGGCCAGTTCGAAGAGCTCCGCCGCAAACCGAGCGTTGCCGCACACCTCCACCGCCACATCCTCGATCTTCCACTCCTCCTTCTTCTCTTCCCCCGCCTTGCGCCCGCCTCCGACGCCCTTGACCAAGAGCTCCTCCTCGCGGCTCTCGTCGTCGCTGTCGCTGCTGCTACTGCTGTTGCTGCGGCTGCTGCAGCTACTGAGGCTGCTGCTGCTGCTTCGACCGCTGCTGCTTCGACCGCTGCTGCTGCTGCTGCTGCTGCTGCTGCTGCTGCTGCTGCTGCTGCCGCTGCTGCACGTGCGCTCGTGGAACGTTCCGCGCACCCGACTCCCGCTTCGGAAACCCCTCCTGCGGCCGCCGCCGCCACCACCACTGCCACTACCCATGCCCTTCTTCTTCCATCCCGCAGTGCTGCCGAGGATCTCGTCCAACTGCTGAGCGGTCATCCACTGGGTCGGTGCGCGCTTCATCTCGCGCAGGAGGCCGGTCCCGCTGAGGGGGCAGGGCGCTCTCTTCTTATTCCCCTTGGGGCTCGACGAGAAGACCACCGACTTCAAGCTCGCCATGCTCCCGTCGTACCCGTAGGACTTCCACACACGGCCGCCGCCCCCTCCCTCCTCCTCTTCCTCCTCATCCTCCTCTTCCTCCGTGTCGTCCGAGTCGTACGCGAAGTCCACCAACTCCGCGTCTTCGAAGGCTTTGCGGGCTTTGACGCGATTGATCCCTACCAAGGTGATGTCGGCCATGCGCCCTCCGTCCCCGAAGTCCCACGCCTCAGGCCCTCCTCCTCTTCCTGCTCCGAACCCCTGACCGTCGTCCTCCTTAGCCTTGATGATGCCGTTCCCGACACCGTTGCCGTTGAAGTGGCCGTTGTCACCACCACCACCGTTGGCGTCACCGCTGCCGCCGATGCGTGGGCAGATACCGCTGCGGCTCCCGTTGCGGTTCCCGTAGCCGTTGAGGTTACGCTTGGCGTTACCAATTCCATTACCGATTCCGTTACCGATTCCGTTACCGGTACCGATGAGGAGGCCGTCGTCGTCCTCCGCGGCGAAGCGAGCGGCACGGCTGAACACGCGAGGGGTCAGAACGATGACCGTTCGGGTCGGCTTCAAGGCTGGCTGGACCTCGCGCGGACTCTCTCGCTCGCGCTCGATCTTGATCTCAGACTCTGGCTCCGGCTCAGGCACGGCGGCTCGCTCAACCTCTCTCTCAGGCTCCTCTTGGAGTGGCCCTCTCTCCGTCTCAGGCGCGTACCTCCTGAGGTCGGGATAGTACTGGATTCCCGTGTCGGACTCGGGCTCGGGAACAGGCACGGGCTTCGTCTTGGGCTTGACAGGGGGAAGCTTCCACTTGAAGGTGCTGCCCCAGCATATCGACCTGGTTCTGGGCGCAGCCAGAAGCTCATCTAGAGCCCACCAACTCTCGCGAGTTGGCACTTCCGGCAGCGCCCTCCACTTGTCGCGAACTGCCACGTCCGGCGCCCATCGAACACCCGCCTCTGCCTTCACCATAGCGCATGCCGCGCGCGCGGGACAATCGCCGCCGCCACCGAAGCCGGCGGAGCCTTCGAGCCCACCGTACCCACCCCCGCTCGTGTGGGCAGCATTGCCAGCGCCGTCGCCATCTCCACCACCACCACCACCACCACCACTGCTGCCACCGCCTCCACGACCACCGCCGCCGCCTCTGCGGCGGCGTCCACCGCGGCGTTTGGGGGACCGCGGGTACCGGCTGTGTTCGCGAAGAATACTCTTGGGCATTTTCGGCGGGATATCGTCCGGCGAGAGAGGAGGCGCTGGTGGCGCCGCTGTCGGTCGGTTCAGCAGCCCCTCCACGAACCGCATGAAAGCCCACTGTGGTGGGGAAGGGGAAATGAGGCGGGGGGGAGAGGAAGGGGGAGGGGGGTGGGAGAGAAGGGGGGAATGGGGAGCGGGAGAGTGGAAGGGGGGGGGGGGTTATTCTCTGGGACCCAAACGATGCGACACGATACAAGTCCGGGCGAAATAGGTCGATGGCCGAAGCGGCTTACGGGCAGGATTGATGCGTGCGTGTCCCTCTCGTCTTTCCGGTCGGCACTAATAAAAGGTTTGCCGTGGGTTGCTGCCGTTTTTTACTTTGTTTTTGCCCTCGTATCATGCACTCGACCGGATTGGGAGCCGTGGAGATGGTTTCGTCGAAGCGAAGCAAAACTTGTACTACAAAAAACACGCGCGTGCACAGTAGAGTATGACGCTGGCGGCGTATTACAAAAAGCTTCCTTTCTGCGCTGTCCTTCTCTATTATCATAGTAATACCTGGTATAGGCCAATATCATCACCACTAAACAATAGCGTGCTTACAGACTGCTTGTATAACAGGTAATACTATGATTTCGTTTTGTCATCCGACGGCATGTCGTACGTACAGCATACACACAGCGGACATATTAACGAAACTAAGTTTCATTTATTTTTCTGTGGATGGTTCGGTTGGAACAAGCGCCGCCTGCACAAACAGTATCAGATGGGAAAGAGAATAAGACTATCACTGAATACGAATCGGATACTCGTACTTCGACGAGTCTACTCGAACACCATATTATTACGTCTACTGAGACTGCAGTTTAATACTATTAATAATAGTACTTCTTACCATGTGCTATCGGATGCACACCCCAGCCCTGTATTACCGCACTGTCTTGTTACTACTGCTGTCTGTAAACCAGGTACAAGGTACCTGGTACCAGGTACCAAGTACTGGTATGTGTTTATCTCGAGGAGTCATCACTTTCTTCGTTGTGCCTGCCCGCCTCTCGTCTTGTTGAAGGAATCAGATCATAAATTCATTGCAAGGACGGGGAGGCATATCTTGCGAGGTTGGTTGCACGTGTGTATCATACGTACGTCCTTGGTACATTTCATACGTACTTTGGCTCTATCATACGCATGCGCATACACTCGATCATGCTTGCGGAAGGATATTCGATTTATATTGGAATGTCATCTACTCTATATTGTCGGAAGGCAAGCTTAATTGCATAGCAATACTCATAATATATATGGCTCATACATTTTTGTTGTAGAGGTATTCATGATCTCGCGCCGCGTTTCCCCCAATCTGTGTCCTCACGTGGGACGTACGCATACATGTACAGCAGTAGATATACACCAAGAAGAGTATGCTCTCTCTTTGTTTTGATTTTCGACGAAGGTTCGGTTCAGTTCGGCCGACATCACCACATCACCACAGAAAAGAGATGAAAAAATACAGAACCTTTCTCCTTGCGACATACCAGGTACCAGGTATAACCAAACAGGCACAATCTCGTCGTCATCTCATCAGAATCATCATCCTCAACCATCATCATCACAATCTTAAATAATACAATAATCAACGATCATCAGAATGATCATCATCCTCATCGTCCATATATCACCAGCAAATGATCATATCAATCATACCGGCAACATCATCGTGACACTCATCAGCATCATCACAACCGACACCACCACCATCAAAATCATTATCACCCACCTCAATCAACATCGATAAAATCTTTCCATCGTCGCTTTCGGGGGGGGGGGTGGGGGGAGGCAACAGGAGCGATGGTAAATAAATACTGCTGTGCCAGGTCGACAGGACGGGTTTGTGGCAGAGGGCTGAGTTTTCTGTCCAGATAGAAGCATACACCCATTCTGCTCACTGTCGACAGCAGCAGCAGCTGCTGCTGCTGCTGCAGTATTTCGTATTTCAATAAGAGCGTTATGATTTACACCAGGCATGCTACTGACTGATGTTTGTACGAGCGTAAAATAAAAGCGTTGAACGAAAAGCCTTGCTCGAAATCGAAATCCAACGACGCTAAAACCCTATTACGGGGGACCATAGTTAATAGGACCTATGGTATACATAAAAACCTATATATTTGAGCATTTTTAGTAACAATATTTGGTCCTATTAACTATGGTCCCCCGTAATAGAGGTATGGCGCTACGTATCACATATCATCAGCGCACACCAAGTAAATAGATACAACAAAATGCGGGAGGAGAAGGACAGGGAGAAGAAACAACAGCAGGGAGCAGTGCAGACACACAACGTAATATGTGGCAGCAACACTTACATTCCCTTGTTGTATGTTTAGGTCTTCTTCTGTCTCACCTTTTGGTCAGCATCGCTGTTGTTGTTGTTGTTGTTGTTGTTGCTGGGCTGACCCCCTCCACCGCCGGCGGCGATGCCGTGGCTGTCGTTGCTGCTGATGCTCGTGTTGCTGCTGCTGCTGCTGCTGCTGCTGCTGCTCTGGTTGCCTCTGTTATTGGAGCACTCGCTGAACGGGTCTGACGCCCTGTGTGTGATTGATGTCGACGACGGCAAAAATAGTACGAGGAGAATGAACGGGGGAGCGAAAGAAAGACAAGAAAGGAGGTCGGCCAGTCAGTCAATGACAGCAGTCAGCAGTGAATCGAGTCGTATTTTCATTGAGAACGGGGTCGATTTGAATGTTGGTTTATTTAGGATTTTGGGTACAGCAGCACTCGACGATTATTTACGGGGGACCATACCTGGTAGTAAATAGGACCAAAAAAATGTTGTTAGTAAAAATAGCGAAATATATAGGTCTTTGTATTTAACGTAGGTCTATGGTCCCCCGTAAAATAGTTGGCGCTAAAAAACTATACCAGGTACCTGGTACTGCTGTACGTACAGCCTGGTACGAGTACACTTTTATTGTATGGCGAGCACAAAGCACACGACAAACCAGACCGCTGAAATAAATATAAAAAAATCGGGATAGATCTGTTGATCGAGATTTCATCTGTTAGATTGTTCTCTTTTTTTTATTGCCATCAGAATGAAAGAGTGAAGATCGCAGACTGAAAGAATAAAGATCGCCGCCGTCAAGGACTGTTAAATACTACCAGTAGTACCTGGTATTTATATTTATAAATAATAATATTAATATAAGGACTTTCATCTTTCATATACTATCGACTACAAACGAGAACGCGCGCAACGCACGATGGTCTATCTACATCATGCATGCGACGACGGCCAATCAGCCCAGATGTTTTCTCGGCAGCAAACGAGAATACGGCACATCTACATGGTTGTCGCACTGCCTCTGCCCCCTTCCGCGAGCTCAGCGGAATGAAAGAATGCTCGCCTGATATACTCGTACTGCTGCTCACTGCTGCTGTATCGAGTGTGTACGTGATGGGAATGAAAAAAGCACAAGCAGTGCCTACAACAGCAGTAGTAGTAGTAGTAGTAGTAGTAGTAGTAGTAGTAGTAGTAATAGGTAACCTGCCAGGGGTACGAGTGAGTGCACTATTAATACTCTTACCGCGACTGTGTTCTATTAATAACTGTTGTAAGAGGTGATCTATACCTGGTAGATCTATACCTACCTGGTAGATATAGCCCTATAACAACCAACCAATGATGACCGAATGAGTGTGTACATAAAAACAGGAGGGCCGCAGCGCCGAACGACGAACGAACGAGCGCGAGGGAAAAGCAAAAGGTCGCTGCGACCACGCAAGCGAACGAAGAACACATCAGACGAGAGACACCAGGACAAGACCCTCTCGCCGCACACTGCCGCCTTTTCATTTTGCGCTCTTGCTCCGCGCCTCATCGACGACGGCAGACGATGATGATCCCGAGGAACGAACGCAATAATTGTTGTTGCTTGAAAAACGATTTGAATCTACGGTACTACTGCAGCTGCTGTACGTACGAGGATGCGGTATACAGACAAGTCCCGAAATATAAGAAACTTTTGTATTGAATATTATAATACAAACGGTATTAATGTTTAGGTACAAAGAAGTACATGTTGTGGTCATGATCAAGATCGGATGCATGCGATTTCTGCGGAGTGTGTCTTGAGAACACTGGCAACGAACGAACTAACGCGAGCGAGGGAAGCAAGGCCGACGAAAACACACAGCCCCACCACACCGGCGGACAGCAGCACACTCAGGGCAAACAGGACAACTCTCCCTCTCGCCACGCGCTGCTACGCGTGCCATTGACGACGGCAGACTACGACGATCGTGATGGACAGACGACGATGATCGTGATGGACAGACGAACATGATCGTGATGGACAAAGGAACGAATGCATTTTTTTTTTTCTTTTGCGTGAAAATATCAGGACAGCGAACGAATGAACCAACGCCCGCGAGAGAAGCAAGGCCACCGCGAACACAAAAGTCTCCGCCATCATCGAACAAAGATCGTACAGACAGGACACAGTGCGCTCGCTCCGCGCATCATTGACGACGACACTCGACAAACGTGATGGGCAGACGACGGGCCTCGTGATCGACCGAGGAACGGGTGGAATTGTTGCGTGAAAATACTACAGCGAAAGAAGCGTCGATCGAACCGACGCGCGCGAGGAAAGCCAGGTCGCCGCGGACGCGCAGTCCTCCGCCACCGGCGAACGAAGAGCACAAACAGGACACGGGACAGCCCCTTACTCGCCACACACACTGCTGTCCTTGCTCCGCGCACCATGGGCGACGACAGACGGCGCTCGTGATGGACAGACGACGATCATCGCGATGGACCGAGGAACGAATGTAATTGTTGCGTGATACACAGCAGCGGAGAACAAACCAACAAGAGCGGGAACCAAGCTCGGGCCGTCGCGAGTCGCGAACACCCTATTCTCGCCACCGGCGAGAGAAAAGCACAGACAGGGCACACAGAACAACCCCCTCATCTCTCCACACACACTGCTTGCTCCCCGCATCATTGACGGCGGTAGACGACGGCGATCGTGATGGGCAGACGACGATGATCGCGATGGACCAAGGAACGAGTGAACGCAATCATTATTGTTGCGTGAAAATGCCAGCAACAGAATGAATGAATCAGCGCCCGTGAGGGAAGCTAGGGGGTCGCCGCGAACACACAGCGAACGAAGAGCGCAGGCCGAGCGTACACTCAGGACAACCCCACCTACTCTCGCCACACACACTCACTGCTCGCTTCGCGTGTCAACGACGACGACAGACAGACAGACAGACGGACACCGAGCAGCCAGCTACGTGTAGAGCCGAAGCCATCGAACTCACGGACACATTTTTTCGTCGATTCCTGTGCTTTCCTGGTGTTTGTCCTATTGTTTGTTACTATTAATACGGAAAATACTGCTGTGATGCCTCGAATTCGACGCGACTCTACTCACCACACGAGCAAGTCCTTAAAGGTCTTCGCCAAGACTTCCTTGAATTCCAGAGCTTGCCGCGGCGGGCCGGTAGTCGTAGTGTCGGCCATCTCGATCGCTTCTTCTTCTCCTCCTCCTCGTCGTCGTGTCGTACAATCGCTAGGCATGGCTGTCACTTTAGAGCCCACAGCACTTATTTCCTTCTTCTCTCGTACTGGTGTGTGGAGTCTGCTGCGAAACAAAAGAAGGGGCTGGAACGGAATGAACGACGGGGGAGATTTTTTTTTATGTGTGTGGTGATGATGCTGATGATGATGGGTTCCGCCGCTGTTCTTCGAAGAACATGTTACCGTGTTTGAATTTTGAATTTGATCGCGCCGCGAAACAATACGCATATTAGATGCGAACACACCGGAAAAAAGGAAAAAAGCCTCCTTCGTTCGGTACGGTACTCATACAGCAACAACAACAGCAGTACGCCGGACGGTACGTCGAGGGTTGTCGTTATGCTTGTTTCATAATGAACGGTGCCAGCCTGACCTGACCTGGATCGTACTAGAGTATAAATCAGTGGGCTGTGATATTTGTAGAGAGATGGTGACAACATGCATTTCCTTATTATCCAGAAGATCATCACGTCACGTGGAATCGTGTGCAGAGATCACACAACAAACATATCGTACCAGATCAGAGTACAACAAACAATAGAACGCGGACAAACCCGGCCACACGCACGCATGATACATGAGACACGTTGCCGCATTACGCGTTGCTTAATGCGTATTGCATACGTACGTAAGACGCTCCTTTACTTTGCCCTCTAATAATCCTCAAGCCATGCAATACCGTAAGCCACATGCAGGCTCCGGGACCACGCCTTGTGGGTGGTGTGGGTGCCCCCCCCCCCCCCCCCCCCCCACCCCGGCCCTTCTTTAACAGCTTCACTTGACGATCTCGTTGCTGGAGTTTGAAGCGGGACACTCTCTGCGAGATCTACATCGTAGATGTTGGCCACACCTTATGCCATTTTCATCCTGTACCACAGGTATATTCATGGTCTGCCCGACCGACCCGTATTGAACGCCTACACACACAATGCTATTAATTACTCGTCAAGCAGGTATCGTGCTGTTTGCCCTCCGACAATGTGCACAGCACAAAGTTTGATGCCGACCACTCATCACAAACTGACTCGAGCACAGGAGGAAGAAGAAAAGCCTAGCAAAACCAAACAAGGACATCTATTATAGGACTACCAGGTACACAGCAGTAGTAGTAGTAGCCCATTGATAGCTGCACGCGATACGGTACCTACCGCTTAACATCAACCTGATACTCCACGTTGCTGCCCTTTCTCCTCCTCTTCCACTGCCCCTTGTTACAGTACCACACGTTCGTTTCTCCACACTAAAAAAACTTGGAAACCTAGATCGCGTCCAGGCTCCATCCCCACGCCATGATGAGTGTGGGCCTATCACCCCCTCCCCCCCTCCGTCCTGGTGGAGTAGGGATGCGAGGGTCTATGACCATACGTCTACGGCCATGCATAATATCAAGTACCACCCCCCCCCGGTGCTCCGTCTCGAAAGGGATGCGTGGTCAATAGTCAAATTACTAAGGCAAGCAACAAATGAGTACGCCCCCCCTCCCCCGGTGTTACTTGTGCGGCCTCGTGGCAATCCCGTAGCTAGTCTGGATAAGTTTGGAGCGGTGCTACCTTCGAGAGAAGAGGGTGGTCTGGGTGGTCACGGAGACGATCTGCAACAATAGCCGCCCAAGTCATTGTTGTTCCTGCGTCTCGCTCAGCACCTATTAACAGCATCCCTGCGGTTGTACTTATCATCTGCGGGTATGCGAGGCCTCCTGCGGGGCTGTTAGCAGGGGAAAACCAAAGGCAGCATGTACACCCGTACGTATGGGACTCGAAACAAACCAGGCATCGAATCGATACGGACCGCCAAATCCCTAGCGAGGGAGGCGGCGGGGCGGGGGCGGAGCGGGTCGAAAACTCATCGTTGAAAAAGCCAGGACGCCAAAACCCACAATCCTGTATTTTTGCATGAGCGGTATGAGCGTTCAAATTGCCCGAATCACCCCCGGCGACGAACGGGGGGCGGTGTACTCGATAGGAGAGATGTACTCGATCTCATGCATGGCCGTAGTCGTATGACCATAGACCCTCGCCTCCCTACAATGCCGGGACGGAGCATGTCGGGTTTTCACCGACCAGGCAGACATTGCTAGCACCAAGCGCGAAGCGCCGTGAGGTGTCCGGCGAGTCGCATGAAGGGTGAGCTGCATCCTACTAAGAACCGCTTTTGAGGCGGACTTGCATATGGACGACAGCTTCAATGAGTAGATTTAATTTCCGGTGTAGGCATTTCCAGAGACAGCAATGGGAGTACTATGTAACTGCCTCTTGGGTGCCTTACCTTAAACACTACCAGGTACGTGATACGATCATTCCCACTTGTGCGGAGTAAAGGCTCTTTACCTCGCACAAACAATCTAACTCGACAACCAGCTGTGGACGAACGGGGGGGGGGGAGGGCGGAAGCACCAAGAAAAAAACAAGACTATTGGGACTATCGACAGAGGGCGGAAACGCTCAGGTATCAAACGAGGCAGCAAAAAAAAGACTGGCTACCAACCCTTTTCATGCGATTTCTAAACTGCCAAACGGTGAAACACACACTTCGTATATATGGGAAGTTGGCAAGCGAATCAGACGGAAGATCAGTCGTATCAGACGGAAGAGCAGCCGTAGGCCCCAAGTTACAAGCGATGCCGGAACCGTCACGAAAAAAAAACGAAGAGCATTTTACGCAAACTCTCTCCCGACCCAAAACTCGACCCAAAACTCGGGTAAAAACGCAAGAACAAAGAACGAAAAACGAGCGGAACGGTGACGTATGAACCTAGCTAAGCTTGCGCTGCACCACGATCGTCAAACAATCGCCGTTACCTCCTTAATTTTCCCCCCATCATGCAGCGCCAGTTCGCTTTATTCGGCGGCACAAACAGTTTGTTTGGCGGGGTGCTGGTTCGGAATGCCGGCCCAATAGAGGGAGAAACGTCTGCTTGCGAGAGAGCCGGACACCTACTTCCCGTTCCTATGATTGCCCGAAAGAGTCCCGTCCAACGCATCGTCTCGCACGTACACCACCGCAGTATCTCCACTATCTCGAGTCGCTGCGAAGGGGTGCCGAAACGTCGTCCTGAGTGACGTAGCATGGGGGGATTTCTCGGTGAAAATGTTGCGGAAGTACGTACTGCACCAACCCTTCCCGTCCTTTCATCTCTACTGTCACGGGGGCTGATGGTACAGGACTACAATAAGAGCACGCCACCGACACACGGCGGTGTGCATCCACGTCTTGGGAACCAAACAGGGGAAGACCGTCCGTGTGTCGCCAGAATAGCCAAGGGGGGTAACTGCAAATCATTTTGTATAATACCGGTCCAATTGATTGGGCTAACATTGACCCTTGAGGGACATTCGCATCCGTGCCGGCCCTTCACGCCATAGCGGGTAGTGGTGGGCGTATGGCATACACACCCCCAGCTGGCGCGTACCAACAGGTAGACGAGATCCCCCCTGTTGCAGATCAAAATAGAAGATGTGAGCAAACGACAGGCGTTCTTAAGCACCTTGTGGAATGTCAAGACTCCCACACATAGGTGCGGATTTGCCACAAGTTTTCGGCGGACTTCGGGTCCTTCCTCCTGTCCCAAAAGGTGCTCATCATTAGAAGGTCTTTCGATTGAATTGGCCTGCGTTATGTGGACTTTGTGTATGTGCTTGTTTACGTTCCCAAAAAAGGTTTGAAACCCCTTTGCTGACTTTTATCCACTTTTTACGAATGGGGGTCTCCAACGGGGGGGGAGGTCCCATCCACCCGTGTTGAGGACCTGGCGCGAAGCGAAGGACGGAGTTTTGGCGGTCTCCTCGATTTCGTTTTGTGAGAGCGTGCTCTTCACGAACGATGCCGTACAAGCACTGCTGGCGGTCTGTCGCGACGTCGAAACATGCGAGCCGATCAAGGGACGAGCACTTTGATGTCCGACGACCCCGGCGTGTTCGAAAGTTGTGAGAGGGAGTTGTTGAGGCCTGCTACAAGTGGACCTCGTTGGGAGCCAGAGATATTATAGTCGCAGTTGGTTGGGCGGTGTCTACAGCTCCTCAACCATGGAGTATCATCGGGAGAATTCCGTTTTCTGTCCCGCCAACTCACCAGAAACGCCGCTCCGACTCTTTCCGAAGCTCAACGGCTCCCATGCGTTATACAACGCGTTTCTCTTCTAGCCTTGTCTCTTTTTCTTTTTTTTTGCTAAGCCGCAACCGAACTTCAGCAAATATACCAAGTGTCACTACTACTTTGCTGTATGCCCACTCCCTCGCACTACGTGGCCTCTTCGCCCCCATTATGTCCGTACTCAGGGTGTGTCTTGACCCCCCCCCCCAGAGAGCATTGGAACGAGCCGAATGGAATATTATTTGCCGCATGAATTGGTGTTGATTGATTGTGGGAAACGAATAGAATTCAGTGCAGCCTGAGAAAAACAGAATATCTAGGAAGAGGAAGAAGAAGTGTTCCACCCCTTTTTCTTGTTTGGGAGGACCGAACGGCCCGACCGAACGGGAACAAATAGCAGAATATTTGATGTAGATGGACACCACCGAAGATTATGTGGATACCAATTGGTCGTGGCATGTGCAAAAGATACCGTTCGTGCCGATTCGGCTGGCGAGGCCCAGGATTCTGCGTGGACCCAAACACGTTTTTTTAGATAGGAACGGAACGAATGACCACGAGCAGCCTCGTTCGGTTCCGCTCGTTCCCATGCTCTCTGGGAGGGTTAAGACACACCCTCACATTTTTATTGTCACCTGCGTGCTCGCTAATATCTCTTCTGTGGGTGTTTTTTTTTGTCGACGGCAAAGCAATGCTGCCGTAAGGGGGGCGCCTGTTTTTTCTCCGGTGATCACGTGCGATAAGCTGCATACCCTATCTCAAAAACCCGTTTTTTTTTTAGAAGGAAAAAAACACACACGCGCGACAAGAATAATAATCTCTACAAAGGCTACGCATACCACGCAGGAGGTTCATAATGTCTTGGTATTTGTCCAGTGCAGGTGGGGTTTGCAATGAGGTGCGTACGTTTGATAGGGGAAGCACGCTTCAGGCTTAAAAATAATTATGACGGACGGGGCCCCGCGACTATCAAGGAATTACCCAATATCACTGGAATATTATACCTCTTACCTGGTATATATATGTCTTTTCACAATAATGTTCGATATTTGCCTGCAGAAGGTCATGGCGTTGCTGATCGGGTTGTAATTGCCACTTTTCTCAGGGTCAGGGTTGGGTGGGGTATAGAAACCCTCAAGCGAGGCTGCTGCGATATCAGGGGATAGGGGTACTTATACTATAATATTATTAATAGTAGTAGCAGCCTTTTTTTGCGAAACAAATTCTGACTGACCCGGGCGGCTCCTTACATAGCCCAATATCGTCGGGATATACCACCAGGGTTTACCGTTGCACTTTTTTTCAGCTTTGGTCAAAGTCACATCGGTTTTTGCGGACGAGGTATACGTAGCTCCTGAAGGGAGGAGTCTCAGAAGGCGAAAATAGGTGTTAGGCTGTATGCCGCTATACTGTAGCACGCGCCAAGACGCGTGCCAGGGGTAGAGGTAGCCCCTACTTTTGTACTTTTGCCTTCTGAGGCTGCTAACTTAAGAAACTCTACACGTATCTCCCAAAAACTGAATTCGAGAAGGAAAAAGTAAAACGCTTTCTGCCTCGTCCTATCGCAGGTGTTGTTCGAAAAATAATGTGAGCACAAAATAAATTCCCAGTGACAAAGTGACAGTGGGTTTTTCCGCAGTTCAGAAACCGCCCCGTTGGTCATAGATATTTGGGGCGATCAATGCTTCAGAAACCGGCCCGTCAGTCATAGATATCTGGGGCGATAAATGTTTCCCTGCCGCAGCACGCGTCAAGTGAAGAGCCTTAGAAAATATTATTACGGGGGGACACAGTAATCAGGACCAAACAATCTCAGTAATTAGAATGGAATGTATAGGTTTTTGGGCATATGATGTGTCCTGATTGCGATGGTCCCCCGTGATAGGTGTACCGTTATCTTAGGGCATGCATTAGTATGTATACAACGAATATATGGGCAGTACCTCGATTTAGGAGCCCCGTGATTCAGCCCCCCCCCCCCACCGCCATGTAGAGGCGTGGCTCGGCAGTCTATCTACACGCCCAATGATAGCATCAGGGAAGAGGAGCAGATGGATTGTGCGGAGGAAGGAGAAGAAGTCGAACAGAATGAAAAAGAAGAAGAAGAGAAGGACGGCAAATAGGAGTCAACATGCGAGGAGGAGAAGAAGGAGGAGGAAGAAGGCAAGGATAAATAATAGGAGCAAGATTCGGGATGGGATGGCGTAAAAACGGACGCCGTCGAATAATACAAAAATCTCCAAGACCGACGTTTCCACTGACTGGCGGAAAAAACTCGTCCATGGCGCGAAGGCTAAGACATAGACCGCCGCCTCCTCAACGACAAAAATATAAAGACTTAGACCGGCGTCGTCGCAATGAAAAATGTCATGGCTAAGCCAACTACCGCAAGACCTCCAACCCCCCCGAGCAGCCCGCTGATCGCCACCTCGCGATTGTCGCTACGACGAAAGGCCGACCACTGACGAATGACATCAGAATCTCGCGCTATACTTTGTACCAGCCCCGACTCAGCAACGGCGGAGATCCGGACGCGTTCGACGATAGCGGGCGGGCTAAGCGTCGCGACCACGCATGGATCAAGTGCAAGAGAAAATCGCCACCGCGATTGCGGAGAAGCAAGATTTCGATTGTCTCTGCCCCCTCTACCAGTTCCTTGACCTAGTTACTTTCGTAGTTCAACCCTTCCCCCCCGGGTGTATACCCACGGTGCCCTCCGCGTCGTCCACGACGACAATGACACCCCTCAGGGCCCCTGCCCCACCCATCGTGCCATTTAACCACGGACACGTACATTTTTTGTCCGTCACCCTGCCACAAGGTGTACGTACGGAAGGGGTCGCCACGCAAAGAGTGCCGTGGTGTGGCTGGGTCACGTACCGTACCTCCCGCGACGGTGAAGGCGGAGATATCGGCGGCGGTGGCGGCAGATATGGAGAAGGAAACGCAGAAAGAGGTCTACGCGCGGACGGCCGCAGGAGATTCTTCATCTCGCTTATCGCTGACGACAGGGCGCCACGCACCATCACCGCCTGCCGCGCTCTCTCGCCCACGTCCTTGTCCCAACATCTCCACGCTCATGTCCCCCTGGCGCTCGGCCACCGCCGCGGCTGCGCCCCAGGTACACCATGGCATTCTTGGGTATCCAGCACCGAACGCCATGGCGCGAGTACATTCAGCCTTCTCGCCGAAGTTCCCCTGACCTCGCAGCCTAGGAGGCGGAACCTCCGACTGCAGACGGTTCCGGTCCCGCTCGGGGCGTGCCGGGCGCAAAGAAAGTCCGCGGTCCGGGTGTCGTCCACACTCCGATGTTCGCCCTTACCACGCAGCCTCGCTCAACACCCCCCGTTATTGTCGCTCACGATACTGTTGATCCTGACCATCCCTTGTTCGGCGTGGTAGGCGCAGACCGCCTGCGTCCTGGCCCCCGCTGCCGTAGTGTGCACGACTTGGCCCAGCCTTGACCAAATGGTTGATGGCCCGCACAATCTCCTCATGTCCCGCGAAACATCCCAGGCGATCAACGATATTATCCGACACCCATGGCATGCCACGGCACCCCCCACGGCAACATGGAATCCTATGCCACGCCATGGGATGCCGTGGAGATACCATTGTATGCCATGGGTGGTACCACGGCCATGCCACGAAAAAGTCAATTAATTAGTGTGGAACCCTGGGAGTATGTCTCCCCCGCCGGACGCCGTACGACGTTCACAGTGCGGGTCCCTTGCGGGTGCAACAATTCTTGGTGCTTAATAGTATGGCATTGACCATGCCCTCCGGCGCGAGGCTTTGATTTCGCCGGTGGTGAGGCTGTGTGTTCGCGATGGTCCAGGCTTGCTTCTCGCGCGCTCGTCGGTTTGTCCTTTGCTGGCATGGATATTCATCACGCAATAATTCCAGATCGCGCTCCTCGATCGAAGATTACGATAGTCGTCTGTCGTCGTGCATGGTGCCCCGTAATGGGTTGTAAGTGTACAGTTGGCTCTAGTAAAAAGGACCTACAGCAGTATTACAGTATTAACGTCTATTAGTAGCAATAGCATAGCAGTCCTTTCCCCCCCCCTCCCCTAGGTATCAAATGCTGTCGCTCACAGAAAATGGAATATCCAACCAGGTTTGAAACCAGGAATGGGCCACACCAGCACAGCGCACTACACGATCCAGTGTTTTTCTCGAAGCCACGTGAAAACAAGATCGCCCTGTTGAAAGATTTTCAGACAACCGTAGAGAACATGCGCTGTTCTCGTAGCACATGTAAGGCTGGAGATCCGGCTGCCGGATTTTTTAGATCCCTGACCCGCGTGAGATCTTCGGGGGGTGCAACTGCTGTGGTAATTCTCACCCTCGCCCCAAATAAAAAACGGCGTCATTGTGTAATGGAAACCCCTCAAAACGCTAAACACACCGCATCCAGCTTCCAGCCTCCCAGCTTCCGCCCCTCATCTCTCTGGCTGTGTCATGGTTCTCAGCTATGTACGTCGCCAGTCTCTGCAGGCGTGCTCACGTGCAGCTGGTCGGGCTTCTTATGCGACAAAGACTCCTCGGCTGAGCGCAGGGATAGGTGTGTTATCGGAGGCGTCCGAGCGACGTATTCGTATTCGTACTTACTGTAGTTTACATGCTCTACGTACGTACATGTGCCCGTGGTATGGCACAAGCACCCACAGCCCACAGCAGCCTTAGCTCTACTCTTGGCTCGTGGGTGGGGGCATGCAATCAATGCAGAGCCGTTGCTCCACTTGTGTTGGTGCACACTTGGCTTCCGTTGCCTTGGTGCTGCCTGCGGGCTGCAAAAAGCACCAAGACGTTTGTCATGGTTGCGGCCTGAAAATGCTGCCTGCCGTACTCTCATGGCCGCGGGCGTGCCTGCTGGTGACGAACACCTGTGAGCTACTCTACAACAGCAGTACTATTAATAATAGTTCAGCAGACTACGAGTATAACCGTCTACACTCAATCTCAATATTCCTCCACCAATTACATACTGTCACCTCGACCTAACCCCGTGGGGGTGGGCGGAAGTGAAACCCTCAGCCGCCAATCTTCATAACAGCTGAAACGCACGTACTCGTACATAAAGCAAGCAGCAGTTTCTGCCAGTCGGTTACCAAACCAGCTTTGGGTACTCTGCCTGATGCTTCGCATCTCCCACACCCACCATTCATCGTATCCTTCTTGCTCTCCTTACAGCAGCAGTAATACAACCTCACCCGCATGCTCGTTTTTTCCCCAGTGAATTTTGTTTCTGTGGGCTCTGTCACGACAGTTGCGTATGAAAGAAGGGTGCATTCTTTTATCGGAGGGTTTTCCCCCAAATTTTGGACATTTTTTTCGCGCAGTTTTTCAATCTTCCATACTTTCCTGTTTTTTTTTTTTCCAAATGTGTGAAACTTGACCAAATTGTTTTTTTTCCCTTCTGGAGAATTTAACGAATAGTGACAAAACGCCTCCGTAGATTGATACATATCTCCAATTATTTCCATACTCTCGAAATTATGGAAAAAACGCTCTCCGATAAGAATGAGCCTAACCCCAACTCCCCTGCTTTTCAACTCTGTTTTGAGGTCTGATTTCATTTATTGTATTCCACTGTCCCGTACGCCCCGGACTGTACGTACTTGCCAGGTACAACAACAGTAGCTCGACTTACAGTAGGACACGATTTGGCCCTATACAGCAGTATCGACCCTCTCAAAAAGAAACGTGAAGTTGGGCTCAAGCTGACTTGCTTGTTTTGCTTGATTTTTTTCGGTATTCCCCTGTCCCCCCCCGTACCATATCAATACGTACCTGGTACTGTACTGACCAGGCAAGCAGTAGCTCAACTTAAAGTAGAACACGATTTGGCCCCACACAGCAGTACCGACGCTCTCACAAGAAACCTGAAACTGGGCTGCCCAGGCTGACTTTCGTGTTCTGGGCGCGCGCGGAAGTACACTTTCGTGTGTTGCGCTTCCTTCTTTTGGTCCCAAAGAAGACGTGTTCCCTACGTACAGTACTGTAGTACCTGGTAGTGCATGTTGAATGGTGCCTTGGGCCCAGGTCAGCCACCAGAGGGGTCAACTTTCTTAACGCTTCGGCGCTGACTAGACAGAGAGCTTTCTGGTTTTTTTTTCTCTTTTTCAGGCTGACTTTCTTGTGAATTACTTCTTGTTTTGAGCGGGTCGGAAGTGTTAGCCCATCAATCATCTACGTCGACATTTCATCTGACACACATAATCTGGATCTGTAGCTTACCCGTCGCAAAGGGCTCAATAAAATCGATGCGCAACCTGGACTTACTAGCCTCAGCTCTGGGTAACGTCAATTTTTGTTTTGTTTCGTTCGAGGCCAAGGTTCTACTTGTTTGAGTCCTGGGTTCGAGCCCCAGGTGGGTCGGACTTTGACTTTATTTGCAAAAATAAAAATAAAAAAGGATTCAATTGTTGAGAGCGCCTTGCAGCGTGGGTAGGCACAATTCGATGCGAGTCGACGAGGGAAGAAAAGGCTGAAATCTTCTCGCGATAAAAATGAAGGCACGTACCGTAGCGGGAAGGGGGGAGAAGAGCCTGCTATGTGACCCCGGATCTGAGTTACGAGTGGGAAGGAGAGAGAGAAGAAGATGTGCGAAGACAATAAATGGGATGAGAAACAAAAAAAGAAAAAGGGCGTGGTTCAGGTTTCATGATTTCGTACCGGCACAAGCTGGTACAGGCTGGAAAATGAGAAACATAGCCAACACTGCTGTCACAGCCCATATGCCACCAAGTGTTACAAGCGCGGCGGCGGAGGGTGACTCGGGGCACAGCCCCGCCCCGCACCCTGCCCCGCCAACAAGGCTCGCGTACGTACCAACAATGCCTCTCAGCCTCCGTGGATCACTCTTGTGTACAAGAAGGGGTAAACTCTGCTTTCCTATTTTTTTTTATTTTTTTTTTCTCGTCCCAGTTATTGTCTTCGCACATCTTCTTCTCTCTCTCCTTCCAACTCGTAGCTCAGATCCGGGGTCACATAGCAGGCTCTTCTCCCCCCTTCCCGCTACGGTACGTGCCTTCATTTTTTATCGCGAGAAGATTTCAGCCTTTTCTTCCCTCGTCGACTCGCATCGAATTGTGCCTACCCACGCTGCAAGGCGCTCTCAACAATTGAATCCTTTTTTATTTTTATTTTTGCAAATAAAGTCAAAGTCCGACCCGCCTGGGGCTCGAACCCAGAACTCAAACAAGTAGAATTCGAGGTTAACCACTTAAACCACCGGGGCGACCGGTATAGATGGTACCAGGTACTAATGTATACCTGGTACGCAACACAGAATGAGCGTACCGCAGAAGAGCTCTACGCCTGATTGCGAACGAATTATCGGCGGTAACGGTGGTCACACTCTATGATACGCATCCTGTGCACAGCAATCCATGCAAGCTCCGAGGAAGCGTCGCCGGGACCCGCGTGCAGAGCAACTCCTCTGAACGCTATGCTATGATACCCAACCCATGGATCTCTACCCCCTACCCTGTATAAATGTTAGCAATGTGAACGTTTAATATATCTCTCCACAGACCCGATATTTCCTTCCTTGAATCTTCCGCTGTGTTTTTGCTCATTCTTCGTGGATATGTATTTTTTTAGTTGAATGTACAGGCCCTTGCTCTACGCTCAACCTCGCTATTACGGGGGGCCATAGTTAATAGGACCAAATATTGTTAGGAGAAATGGTTAAATATATAGGTTTTTATGTATACCATAGGTCCTATTAACTATGGTCCCCCGTAATAGGTGCTGCTCTCGACCTCAATATTCCTCCACCCATTTCAGGCTGCCACCTTAATCTTTTACAATCGCAGTCCCGTTTTGGGGGCAAACTACGTAGAAGTTTGACTGGTTTGTCCCCAAACCGAGACTGCAGTACTAAAGGGGGTTAACTAGACCCCCATCGTGGCAGGAGGTTCTTGTATCGCTTCCGCTCTCACGCCTTAGCTCCTCTCCCCCACCTTTATGGACTCCTCTTTCCGACATTCCCGCCTGCTGCTGTACATCTAGCTGGTATGACTTTTCCTTGCTCTTTCCCCCCCCCATGATATCGAGTGCCCCTCCCCCCCACACACATTCCTTGACTTGGCGGAATACCGCCAGTCTCTTGCTTTCTTACTCCAGGCGATGCTGAGGAAATCATCTCCTGGTATTTTCTGTTCGCCTTTCGCGTACATCATTACCTCAAGAATCATCAACACTTTTTTTCGCGTTCGTTTCTCGTTGGCACACCCCACACCGGTCAACCCAGCGCTGCCAATCCATCCAATATGGGCATGGTATTACACCTATAAAAAACAGCAATCAGAACCCATGACGGGCCCAAAAAACATGTAGTATTCTCCTATTAATTTGTTTACAGACGCATGCTACAGTAGAGGTGGCCCATTTTGTTTTTGAGGCCCCTCGCTTTGGGGGCTCCGTACCTCACCCGAAGACTGACTTCAGCAAAAATTAAATTACATCCCGATGAATATTCCCATGACCCAAATAAACAAAACAGTCTTTTTTCGAAACGAGGTTGGCCTTCCGACAAATTGGGGTTAAGGAGCGCCGTCATTCAGAAAAATAAACAGCGGAAACGTGCTACCTCTGTCGTAGAACGCGACTACACACCATATTTTGGTGCTGATCAGTGTATGCCCCCGCATTAGTTTCCCCTCCAATCCTGGCCGAATGTAGTGCATATTCTCCGGGGGGGGGGGGCTACCAGACCTTGTTTCCCGACGACCAACTGCCTCAATGCCGGGCGTTATCACACGTTGAGCGAATCTAAAGTTTCCGACAAACTCTGCCGCATACCGCTACGTCGCTGTCGGTTCTCTCGATTCAACGACGAGGAATCAGCATCGGTTCCCGAATCCAGCCAAAGGCCCATTATTTGCATCCCACCGATTACTCCTGTCCACTCCCAATCGCCCCCCCCCTCCCAGGTATAAATGATCGATGCTTTACGAAAAATTACTGTCCCGAACCGTTTCAGATCTCCCTTTATACTTCCAACGTATTGAGTTTTTTGTTTCCCGCCCTGCCTGCGCACCTCCACGAAACAGGCACAGTTGACTGACGGTGTCCTTCCCAAACTGACCCTGTCGTTTCCAAGCAGAAAGGAACGCCTCCTCTTGATCTTTCCATCGTCCTTACAGATCATCCCGTTGCTCCTAACGTACGTACACGCGAAAAGTTCTGACGCTCGATTCACGACCCAAAAATAAAGCAATTATGGGTCTCTCCGAGAGTCTTTGAATCATGTCGCATTACAGCAGTAGTTTGTCGACGGAAAGCTCCTACTGTGCCTCAGTAGTATGAGAACCGCAAGATCTCCGGAAAAACCATCACACTGCCCGCCCCCCTCCCCCCCCCCCCATAAACTCGCTTCCTACCACGGACCAAGAGGAAACAGTGCGGTCGAATAGCACCAACCCTCTCTCGGGAGTTTAGACGGGAGACTTGATGGTGAAAGTTACGGTTTCAGCGACCATTGTAGCCACCGCGTGATTCGGGGGCCGATAAAGTGGTTGGTGTACCGAGTTTTCAATGCAAGGAGTCGTACGCCGTACGGGACGGGCGCAACCTGACCCTACCTGTACCGCTGGGTACTCACGCTGTTGCTCTTGGATGGTTGATAGCACCAAGGTTGTCAACCATTGTTTTGGGCACTCTCTTGGGGGTGGGGGCCCCATAAGGGGGGTGCTGTCACTTCGCTGCTGGCTGATGCTTGGTTTCTGGTCAATTTTTGTCATCTGTTGGTTTGTCGTGATTATTATGGTGAAAAAAAACTAAAAAAAAACTGAGGTCTTCTGTCGGACGGCGCGGAGATTCGGCTCCTAGATCCCCGGGCTCAAAAAGAAGGCACACCAAAAAGAAGACGTGCCCTATATTTTTGGCCGGCCGTGGAAAAAAAAAAGCAGCTCGATTCGGTCGCGATAATACCCTTGTACTTGTACTTACATGCGAATATTGTTGTTGTTGTTGTTGTTGTTGTTGTTGTTGTTGTTGTTGTTGTTGTTGTTGGTGTTGTTGTTCTCACATTAGCTAGTCTCGACAATGCAGTCTGTGGCCGTAGTATAGGCTCCAATAACTCTAGAGTGGAATATAAATATTGCCTCCGAGGAGGAACAAGCAATCTGTGTAGTCTACCCTTGGTCTATCAGGTAACGTTTTTACAATACTTTTTTTCTGTTTATCCCCACCACTTTCCCCTACCCCCCCCCTCCCCCCTTCTCGTCCGCCTCCGATCTATGCGCAAATTACATGCATCCTATGTACCAGGGGTACACGTAGAAGGAAAAAAAACGAAACACCACCATTCATTTTCGAGACCCAGACAGGCGGGGGTATGCTAAAATCAAGCAGAACTTATATATTTTTTCAAGAGTCGTTTTCGGTAAATTTGTCCAGAAATTTCACCCCACCGGCTTGTTTTTCATTCCAACATAGGTCAAGACTTTTTTTTTCTTTGAGAATGTGGCGTCGTTCTGACTTTTTTTTTTTTTTGTCGTGTACCTCTGTGTTTGTTCTTCAGGAGCGACCGGTGCGACATCGCCGCCGGCGGCGACAGTAGACGTACCGAGTCAACTCCACAGGGGGAAGGCGTCGGGGGAGAAGGAGAGGAGGATATGGCCCTACCTCAAGGCGGCGAAGCAGCAGTTCTTCAACGTTGTGTTGGCCACGCTGTCTGTGGTCATGGCGGTCAAGATGCTTGAGGGGAAGGTACTCACACGGTGATAGCAGTAGAAAGAGGGGGAGTGGGAGCAGTTGGCCGCAGTAGTATTAATAGTGGCAGTAGTTGAAATTATAGTGGCCTGCCGTAGACGTTCAGAGTATTCTATACGTCCCTGGTACACAACAGCAGCCTACAGGAGTTCATACAGTATTTGCTTTTTCCCATCACTTCTGCTTTCCACTTTTTCTGGACAAGCCGTGGCCATTTGGTGTACTCCCTTCTGCCCCCCGGTACTTTCTTTCCTTTTTCATCGCGCGGAGATTTTTATTCGGCATGTATTCCCACTGCTTGTCGTTTTTCATCGAAGTTCGCTAACTCATGCTCTCGAGCTGTCCGCGACGAGAAAATCAATCAAAACAATTAAATGGCGCGTGTGTCACAGGGACCCACACACTCGTGTTAGTATATCAGCTGCTTCATCGCAGCCTCGCCGCCGCGGGGGCGGGGGGGGGGACTTCTTCCGTAGGAATGCATATTGGCATAATCAATATAGGGTTGTTAATTGTACCCCGTGTAGCAGCAGCAGGAGTAGTAGTAGCAGTAGCAGCAGTAGTAGTAGTAGCAGTAGTAGTAGTAGTAGTAGTAGTAGCAGTAGTAGCAGTAGTAGTACGAGGCAGCGTATGCATATCCTGATGGTGGTGATAGCGATGAAGGCGACGACTGCCCCTGGCGATAGTTACTGTCCCTGCCCGGTATAGCGGGAGGCATAGTCGGGGTAGTGGTGGTGGTGCTCGTCGTGTTGGACGATGCCGATTTGCGCAGGCAAAACTGGCACTGGTATCATACGTACGTACCAGGTACAAGGTTCCCCTTCGGGATGTGGTTGACTTCGGATCCCGGGGGTATCTCAAGTTGAAAAGGGAGAACAGAGGCGTTCCTATTTATATGAGCCTATGTGAGGTTCGCTGGTGTCTACCACTGCTGCTGCTGCTGTAGGCTCCCTCCGCGGTGCTTGTGAACCTGAGAGCAGTGTGGGTTGGAATTTCCAGCTCGTTGTATTGAGGATGGCACGCCCAAATAAGCACACACGCACGCGCACATACGCAGCAGCTCCGTTCGCAGCTGTCACAGAAAGAAGACGTTGAAGTTTGGCTACTATTAATAGTGTTGTACCATGGACGCAGAACAGGAACAGCAGCACGGCAGCACCGCAGGGGGATGAAAACACGAAAAAAGAAAAAAGCTTGGGGTTTCCATGGACCTAGTTGGCCTACCTGGATGGAAGGCATCCCCGCGATTACGTGCCAAATTTCGAGACTTTGGAGGCCCAGAGCACGCGCCACGGAGCCCAGCCGGGACCCACACTTGCGCCTTGGTGTACACGCGAGCCCCCTGCGTGTGCCGCAGCCGAGTGCGGGGGAAAAAAAAACCGGAGTGGGGAGTAAAAGTATTCCGGAAAACTGTCAAGTTGATACCTATACATACATACTCGGAGGCACCATTAAATACGAAGCGAGCGGCGCTTCGTAAAAACGACATCGAGCCGAGCGCCTTTTGGGCTCGACCCGATTCGTGGAGTTGCGTTTCCCCGTTCTTGGGCTACTTCGTCCCGTCTCGCGGCCACTCTATCCCGTCTCGCGGTCCCTGTGTGCCGTCTCGTAGCGACTTTGTCCCGTCTTGCGGCCACTTGCCCGTATTTCGACCACTTTGTGCCGTTTCTCGGGCACTTTGTCTTGTTTCACGGCTACGTTCTCCCGTCGCGGCCGCTTTTTCCCACACTGTCCCCTCTCTCGGCGATTTGGTACCGTGTTTCGGCCACTCTGTCCCGTATCGCGGCCTTTTGTCCCGTCTTGCGGCCACTTTGTCACGTTTTGCAACCACTTCACCCTGTCTTGTGGCCACTTGTCCCGTATGTCGACCACTTTGACCCGTCTCTCGGCCACTTTGTTCTCTCTCACGGCTACTTTGTCCCGTCTCGCGGCCACTTTATCCCGTCTCGCGGCCGCTTTGTCCCGTCTCTCGGGCACTTTGTCTAGTCTTGCGGCCACTTTGTCCCGTCTTGCGAGCCGCTTTGTCCCGTCTCGCGGCCGCTTTGTTTTGTTTCTCGGTAACATGTCCCGTCTCACGGCCAGGGATATCGGGGGAAGAGGCCATCACGCTTTGAGTGCGTCTCTCATCCTCCTAGCATCCTTTCGGCCTTCCCTGTTGTGTTTTTGTATGATTTATATGTTGTTCGAGCCATGATGTTCGTTCCATTTGTTCCAAAATAGACCACGATACAGAGCGTACAGATGCGTCGTACATCAACCGAGGGTTCGACTCAAGTGGCTTGGTCTGTGATATGCTCAGCTTTTTTTTCAAGCTACCCGATACCAGGTATGTGATACTGGTACATAAAAGTAGGACGTGATACCACGCTGTCCCAAATAGTAAGGAACATAAGCATCTCTATATTGATAGTCGATGAAACGGTCTTTATATATTCGGGACAGACTGTTACGGGGGGCCATACTCGTAGTAAATAGGACCATACATTGTACGTAAAAATAGCTAAATATATAGTTTCGGGTGAGCACCATAGGTCCTATTTACTATGGCCCCCCGTACTAGTACGTCGGTCGTGCGTTTTGTTTTGTGTTGGATATCAAGAGTTGGGGCTCGCTACGATATATACCAATCCACAGAAAAACTACGACGTACGAGTACGTACGAGTACGTAATTGACAAGATTTTCGATTTTCGGTACTGGTAGGTATATCCAGCCAGTATATCGAACCTTGAGTTTTCGTTCATTTTCGGAGTGAAAACCACGGGGACGCCGGGGGCTGTAGTAAAGCAAAACGCGCTCGAAACGACACAATAATACATCGAAAATCGATATTTCGATGTCGAAACTTGAAATTTCGAGACGTTATCCAACACCCCTGGTACGATTGTTATACCAGTATATATGATATGCAATGCTACGTTCCTCGTGGGAGGGTTTAATTAAAGGAGTTTCCTGTCTGTTTTTTCAAGCAAGCGTGACGTACGTAATTCGTTCAAGTGTCCGCCCACTCATTCGCCTATTTATATACCAGGTACCTGGTATATTTTTGCAGCCCTGCGCTCATTACGTTTGACAATAAAAGAAGGCAGGCAGCACAGCACCTCTAACTATAAATAGTATCGAAGTTAGTGGTATTCGATGAATTATGTCAGCTTTTTCATTTTGAATTAATAACGCCCTGCACATTGTCAGAAGGCAAATAATAATTTTTTTTAAAAAGAAAAAAGTATCGATATTCCTCTGCTCCGATATACTGGTATTAATAACAGATACCAGGTAACTGCTTCTGTACGCCTTGTTGTCTACTACTCGTACTACTACTGTAAGTGAGGCGGGAGATGGGATCGTCTTAAGATTGCGGAGGGTGAAACAAAAAAAATCTGAAGCAATGTAACAATATGAAGCGTGATTTTAGATATATTAGTGTCCGCTCTCATAGCTCAGTTGGTTAGAGCGGTTGCTTAGTAAGCAGCAGGTCCGTGGTTCAACTCCGCGTGGGAGCTGTCTTTTGCTTTTTTTTTTTTACCAAACTTTTTTTTCGAGATCCGAATCTACCACGTACCAGGTATTAATATGTACAAGTACGAACTTGAAAAGTACTTGAACTGCATACGGTACATACCTTGCTCATACGGCACACGAGCTACGAAATGACACCAACAAACTCTTTTTTCGCGATCCGAATCTACTACTGCTGTACAAGTACGAACTTAACCCTTTTTGAACCTGAGTCCCGTTTTGGGGACAAACCAGTCAAATTTCAAGTAGGTCGTCCCCAAAGCGGGACTGCGGTTATAAAAGGGTTAAAAAGTACAGTACGTACCTGCTCATACGGCACACGAGCTACGAAATGACTATCAGGGTGGAAGGCGACCCCCAGCAGCACGAGGACCACTGTTCCAACAGCTGCTCGGACTCGAGTAGACGTTAGGCGAGGTGTCGCAATTCGTTGAAAATCGCCGAAAAACAAACCTGAAACAAACGAAAACAAAACTGCAACTACAGCAGTACGTAAAAACTACGGGATCAAGGAGCAAAAATCAAAGTCCAATCGGATCTGTGTGTGTTTTAGTGTCTCAGCAAACAACAGTTCAGAAGTCGTATTCTGTCGGGTTTCGTGGATTCCGGGTACGGGTATGGAAGCCTTATTATTAGTAGAACTTTCAGAAGTCGCGGGGTACGGGTATCGAAGTCTTACAGAACTCACAGGAGTTCCGGGTACGGGTACGTATGGACGTCTAACTCAGAAGATCCGGGTACTGTAGGTACTCGTATATTAATGTTGTACCCGTACCCGCACCCCGCACCCGTGCCCGCACCGGATATTTTCAAAAAGGCATACCCATACCCCGGGTATTGTACCACGGGCGTGCATAACTTACAGAAGTCCCGGATACGGGTTTGAATGCCGAACATAACTCTCTTACAGCAATTCGGGTACGGGTAATACCCGCGAAAAGACCCCGGGTATGGTTCCGCATGCACCCTACAGCAGTGCACAAACTTGAAATATTTTTTCGTAGTATTAATAGTTGGTACTTGGCAGCTCCACCAGCTCTACCTGTGATACGTATCATATGTGTCCACAACCGTAAATAGTGGATACGTATACCAGGTATACTATTCGCCGCATTGCTATGATACACGTCGATAGACGAGGTCACTATTTAATACCAGGTAGTACCAAGACGGGGGGCCATAGTAAATAGGACCAACCATAGTTCGTAAAAATAGAGAAATATAAAGGTTTCAAAAGAACAGCCGAAAATTTCCTCGTACCGCCGCGGTGGGAAAAAAAAAGAAAAAAAGTGTGTGTGTGTGTCTGTGTCTGTGTCTGTGTTTTTTTTTTTCCAACGGCTACAGGAGGCGCAATTTATTTTTGTTGTTGCAAATTGTCAACACGCTGATAGAAGCCAGCTCGTGCGACGATCGACGCTCGATCTCAACGTAGACTCAGCCCACGGCCAACCCGTTCGGTGTCCGGCAAGGCCAACGAATATAGACGACGGCTCGAAGATATCAGGCGCGTCCATGGTCTAGGGGGCGAGAGCTTGCCGGCGGCGTCCTACGGTATCCTCCCAAACTTGAAAAAAAAAACTATTTTTTTGCCATGCGAGACGGATGGAGGAGTTTTGTCTTCTGTTTTGTGCACACCAGCGGCCAATTGTTTCTTTATCATACGCCTGGTCAGCTCCCGCCACATGACACCGGCCGTGGTGTGGAGACGGTGACCCTAGGGTGGGCCCAAGCCCCTAACGAGCGCACTCCGTTCAGAACTCATGACTCAGTCGTTGGTTTTGTCGATCGATGTCTGCCAAGGACTCGGAATCTCGCCGCTTCGAAACAAACATGCGCCTGAGTTTTTCTCACGCCGATGCTGGCCCAGCATCGGCCCCGGATTTGCTTTTTTCGGGCTTTTCCACAGGCTTGGAACTTTTTTTTTTTTTTAAATGTGCCCATAGGAAGCGTGTTGTAAAAGTTTTTGGCCGGTATCTTTGAAATTCAAACTTTTAATTGATAATTCGCTTTCCCATTGGCGTAGGTCTCACAGCTTCGACTATTTATTTATTTATTTATTTATTTTCTACATACATAACGGTGTACATCCTACTATGATGTCCTGCTTTTTTTTTTTTTTCCTCTCGGAATCCGAAATCGTGTTTTGAGTGAGGCACACCGTATAGCATACATTGGATGGAGCGCATAAGACCTATGCCAATGGAAACGCGAAGTCCAAAAGATTTTTTTCAAGTATATGGCTTTAAAAAAACAGCCGAAAATTTTCTCGTACCGCCGCTGTGGGGAAAAAAGAGAAAAATGTTTGATTTTTTCTTTTTTTTTCCCCAACGGCTGCTGGCGGCGCAATTTGTGTTTTTCTGGTCGCAAATTGTCAACACGGTGATCGAAACCAGCTCGTGCGACGATCGACCCTCGATCTCGACATAGACTCAGCCCACGGCCAACCCACTCGGTATCTGGCAAGCCCAACGAGTATAGATGACGGCCTCGAAGATATCAGGCGGATCCATGGTCTAGGGGGCGAGAGCTTGCCGGCGGCGTCGTACGGTATCCTCCCAAACCTGAAAAAAAGACTATTTTTTGCCATTCGAGACGGATGGAGAAGTTTTGTCTTCTGTTTTGTGCAAACCAGCGGCCAAATGTTTTTTTATCACACGCCTGGTCAGCTCCCGCCACATGACACCGGCCATGGTGTGAAGACGATGACCCTAGGGTGGGTCGGAGCCCCTAACGAGCGCACTCCGTTCAGAATTCGTGACGCAATCGTTGGTTTTGTTGATCGATGTCTGTCGAGGACTCGGAATCTCGCCGCTTCGAACCAAAGATCGGCCTGAGTTTTTCTCAAGCCGATGTTGGCCCAACATCGGCCCCAGATTTGCTCTTTTTGGGCTTTTCCAAAAGTTAGGAACTTTTTTTTTTTTTTAGGTGGCCCATAGGAAGCGTGTTCTGAATTTTTTTGGCGGGTATCTTTGGAATTCAAACTTTTTATTGCAACTTCGCTGTACTATTGGCATAGGTCTAACGTGTGGAGGCTCAGAAATAATAGGCGTTTCATTCAGACGACGTGTTAGTAGCATAGGTCAGAAACTTTAGGCATTGCGCACCCGTCTTGAACGTACACTCTTGTATTCTATGCTGGTGTATGCCAGTAGAGCTTAGGGAAGCGCTCACCGCTGCGCCCGATTTTCTTTTTTCTTCCGCTTTTTCTTGCCAAGCTACAGGCTCGTGTACGATGAGGCGGTCCTCGAGGCGGGGGTCGGAGTTTGTTTTGGGAAGTATCTTCGATCTCCTTCTCCGAAGATCCGTTTGTATTGTTATCTTTGATTACAGTTCTTCTTTTCAGATAATAGGGGATGTGGTCCAGCTTTTTTTTCTTTTGTTTTTCAAGCCTCTGGTTCTTAGTTGCATTAATTTGATGACGTGTTTCTTGCTTGTGGGCGCATGCTGTAAATTCTAAGCTGTGTCCGAACTGTTTGAGATCGGTTGCGTGTTGTTATTATGAATAGTTAAACGCCCGCTTACGCTTCCGGACACCCAAGTTCGATTTCCGGCGTGACGCTGTTGTGTTCTCACAAAATTGCTTGTTTCTACATCTTATCTGTAATATGAGTATACGTACGCAAAGGCGTGTTTTGTTACGTCCATAAACATGTAGTTTTTTGTTGTTGCCAAGAAGGCACCGGCGAGCTGATTGCACATATTCGTTGTTTAAATTATCTGCTGATGTAGTTGCTCTCGGTATTTGCTGCTTCCTGTTGATGCAGCTGGAGGTACTGGCGGCTACTACCTACCAGGTACCAGATACCAGGTATCTCTTATTTTCTGCCCGAAAACAGTCCATGGTCACAAAGCAGGCTCCTCAGGACTAATCATAATAATAATGGTGACAATAATCTTACTATTAATATTTATAATATTAATAGTAGTAATAAACATAATAATAAACTACTACGACTATTAATACTACACTACTACTATTAATACTACTACTACTACTACTACTACTACTACTACTACTGCTACTACTACTAATACTACACTACTACTATTACTACTACTACTATTACTACTACTACTACTACTACTACTACTACTACTACTACTACTACTACTACTACTACTACTACTACTACTATTACTACTAAGTAATACGAAGCAGTACACATCGTAACTGAAGCGCATCGTACATGTCATCAAACAGGCAAATGCAAGTTAAATCAGCGCACGTATAATATGCACCATGAACATACATTGTACCAGCATACACGAGCTGCAACCGGAAGTGCGGGGACCGCATGCGAAGAGCAAACAAAGCGAAGTGAAGTAAATCGAATAAAATCAAATCGAAAGGTGAAAACGACTTTTTAAACACGGGAGAAAAACGAGGAAAAATCACGACACTCCGCTTGCACTACGTAAGAAAATAGGCCATGCACAACGCAAGAGGATGCGCAGCCTGGCATGCCCGCAAGCACACGGAGGGGGGGGGGGGGTTAGCGAACCGAAGAAACAAAATGGAATCCCATCAACAGGAAGGGCTACGTAAGCTACTGTAGCTACGAATACGCACGCGCGTACAAAAAGAAGCAAAACAATTGAAGGCGCAAAAGAGGAATAAGATAGACAGGAAGACAAAAAGGAAGAAATAGAGAGAAAAAAGAAGGTGAAAGTGAACAGCGGGCACTGGAGGCGTACAGAAAAGGCGAGGAAGACTGGTATCCTTACTTCTTGCGGTACTGGGAACGCATGCATGTCGACGATGATGGCCATACCCGGGAGTCAGCCTCTGGGCAGAACGTCCCCCCATGCAGGCATTGCCTGCCTGGTGGGTGAAAACCCGATGTGCTCCGCCTCGGCATCGTAGGGATGCGAGGGTCTGTGGGGTCATACGTACGACTACGACCATGCTTGACATCGAGTACATATCTCCCATCGAGTACGACGGGAGAAGACCCAGAAACAAGAAAATGTGTGTTGGTACACCAAGGCGACATTTGAACCCCCAGCGCTGCGAACCGCCAGGAGGGTGGCTGTGTGTGAGGTGTCTTCACGCCGAACCGCTCCTTTTTTACTCAGCTACACCGGCACGCCTAACCCTAGATACCAGGTACTGATTATGTGGTCGCAAGCTGTGAGACAGACAAAATAACAAAATAAAGATACGTCGTAGGTAAATCGCGTATAGACCGCAACTTTATTTTTTCCTGTTGCTTTTTTATTTTTGTGATCCTCCAGCGGATGAGTCACAATGAAGGTTAAGCTCCCACAATTCTACACATTTTATTTTTTATTTTTTCTCATCCCATTCATTATCTTCGCACATCTTCTTCTCTCTCTCCTTCCAACTCGTAACTCAGATCCGGGGTCACATAGCAGGCTCTTCTCCCCCCTTCCCGCTACGGTACGTGACTTCATTTTTATCGCGAGAAGATTTCAGCCTTTTTTTCCCTCGTCGACTCGCATCGAATTGTGCCTACCCACGCTGCAAGGCGCTCTCAACAATTGAATCCTTTTTGTTATTTTTATTTTTGCAAATAAAGTCAAAGTCCGACCCACCTGGGGCTCGAACCCAGGACTCAAACAAGTAGAATTCGAGGTTAACCACTTGAACCACCGGGGCGACCGGACATATATACGGAACTAGGGATTGGAATGTGGGCCTCTCCGCACCTTTGGAACTAGTGCGTTCGATTCCTCACTATATCCTACAGTATATATTCACACATAAACAATCGATGAACATCCTACCTATAAGGCTGTTTCCTACTGGTATGCGGTTCGATTTCGAGCTTAAAGATTTTTGTGTCTTTCGATCTCAAAAACGAATGACCCTGCTTACGCAGTCCAAATATGCAAAATCCGACCGGATTTTTTTCGATTTTTGAGAATCCGATGACCCAAGTCGTCGAATTTTGGCCCAAAATCCGACGACCTGGGTCATCAGATTTTTAAATCGAAAAATGGCATGCTCTCTAAGTTCAAGATGTTATCCAAGACAGCAAACAGCAGCAGCAGAACGATCGATGAGTTGGATGGTGACAGAGCGGTATAGCGACGTTGCTTCGCGCCCGACGCTCGGGCGGCGGAGAGGGCGTCCCTCCGTGGCCAGACTACAGTCGCCTGGCGCGGGCTCGGGCCTAGAGACCAAGAGAAGCGCACTCGGCACGCACCTCTCCGTGGATACGTACGAGTACTCGTAGACTACACTGCTGTACAGCAGCAGCAGCAGCAGTCAGCCACAAAATGGAACACAAAATACTAAGACAGGTTGGCTCTAGCGCACTCGCTACGTCTCTTTGCCGCCAGACCAGAGGCAATCAGCCTTGGCTCGTACGTTTGGGTCTCACGCGCAGGGCAGCGCGCCCAGTGCGTCTCTTCGCGGCGCCGAACCACAAAACAGCATTTATTTGGTCGCGGCGTTTGCTCGAATCTCTACGCACACACAATAAATCCGATGTTTCCGCATGGGAAGACTGCTTCGATTTTGCCAACTTCACAGCAGAAGATGCGATCGGGTCAAAATCTGAAGCTCAAAAATCGAACCGCATAGAAAACGGCCTAATATATTCAAACGATACTGTACGTGCCCTGCGGCTAATGGAAGCCGTCGCTCCTGTCGCAGAGCTATAAGAGCTATAACGCGAGCTGCCACCCGCTACCTCGGGGGCGCGTGAGTATGCCGACCCGACCTTGATTCCGCGAGGCATGAGGTGCGGTGGGGATGTAGCCACCCAGGGGGGCCATCTCTCCAGACCGCAGGTCACAAATCTGGTAGCTGTTTAGTGCTACTACGGGGGACCATAGTAAATAGGACCAAGTACTGTTGGTAAAAATAGGTAAATATATAAGTTTTTGTGTGTAACGTAGGTCCTGTTTGCTGTGGTCCCCCGTAATAATTGTTTTTTTGTTGAGGCAGCTCTCGTGGGAGGAACTGGCGAGCGTTGCGTCCCTAGAAAAGCGCCACTCGAGGAGCTCAGGGGTTCTAATTGAACGTGGGGGACCGTTACGGATGATTACCCCTCGACGAAGTTCTCCACTCGAGAACTTTAGTGACTGGCTCCTATCAAACAGGGGGGGGGGGGGGGGGGTCGTTGGTAGACCCCCTCAAAGAATAACGCCACACGAAGAGTTCAAACCAGCCTCGGCACATTACGTGTCGGCGGTGAGCACCAACCTCCTCCCCAACCCCACCACCCCACCACCCTCACCCCCCCGCGCCCCCGACTTCCTACCGCCACCCTACGCCGATGCGATTTTCTGCCTCCCACCCACTTTGAACTCCAGGGGGCTAGGGTGGCACTAGAGGAGGACCTGGCCGAGCTGAAGCGGCAGCAGGGTCTCCTGCTCCGAGGCCTGGCCGACGAACAGTGGGCGGAGGTGAATGAAAAGGGGGACGGGAGAGCGGGGGAGGGGGGTGTCCTCGATATCATGCATGGCCGTAGTCGTATGACCATAGACCCTTGCTTCCATTCGATGCCGGGACGGAGCACGTCGGGTTTTCACCTACCAGGCAGACATTGTTTTGCACCAAGCATGAAGCGCCGTGAGGTGTTGGGCGAGTCGCATGAAGGGCGAGCTGGGTCCTGCTAAGAACCGCTTTTGAGGCAGATTTCTCGCATATGGATGACAGCGTCAATTGATTGATGTATTTTCTGGTGTGGCCACTGCCAGAGACAGCGATGGGAATACTATGAAACTGCCTCTTGGGCGCCTTACCATAAACACTGCAGTATGTGATACGATCACCCCCCGCGTGCGGGGTAAAGGTTCTCCACCCGGCGACCGACCGCCGAAAAAAACAAGAACAGTACACCCTGATTGTCTCGCTCAAGTAGGGAGCGACATGTTTTGTAGTGTCGTTGGCAACGACCGACGCCAACCCAACCTATGTATAACATATAGCGGGGGGGGGGGTGTACTCATGTCATGCATAGCCGTATACGCGTATGACCATGGACCCTCGCATCCCTATATTGCGACGGCCGAGCACGTCGACTTTTTTTTTCACCGACCAGGAACTAACATTGCTTGCCTGCACCAAGCGGGGGGAGTCGTAAGAAGAAGTAGTCACGCGTGCTAGTCTACTATGTTATGAACGAATGCGAGTTTCTAAATTTACACGGCGCCCGAAAAAACGAGAAATGTAGGGACCCGTTTCGAGATAGCTGAAGCGACCGACCGACCGACCGACCAACCGACCGACCGACCAATCGACCGACCGACGGACCGGGGTCTACGATCAAAATCTCAAGATCTACCATTCCACTGCATGAGGCCATATAAAACCCGTAGTGCGCCCGTAGTGCGCCCGATCGAAGTATGAAACAGCTTGCAAAGATGATACGAGAGCTTGCATATACCCCGCTGCGCGAGTTCCCACATGGTGGCAGCTTGCACCACAGTATCTTCTGCTGACTTAAAGTCAACACCGATTGAAACGGAGAATTCGTCGGATGAAGCTAACCCTGATCTGCAGTCCCTATCTCCCAGATCTGTAGTTCCTATTTCCCCCGTAAACCCTGATCCCTACAACCGAAATGCTCGGGTGGCGTTGTGTTCCTCGCCCTCACCCTGCTCTCTTCCCGTCTGTCTGTCTGCCTGTCTGTCTGTCTGTCTGTCTGTCTGTCTGTCTGTATGCCTGTCTGTCTATCTGTCTGTCTGCATGCCTGTCTACCTGTGTGTCTCTGTACCTTTCTGTCTCTCTGTCCATCTCTTGGTGTTGCACGTTTTGCGAGACCAGGGCGCGGCGGAGAGGATCGGCACGGCGAGTGGGGGAGCGGAGGCGCTCCTGCAGGAGCTGAGCGAAGGTCGGTATTTTTTGTTTTGTTTTTCTCTCGTTATTCCCTCCAGGACCGCACTCCCACTGTGGATGGAAAACACCTGGAATTGGAGTCATATTTAGTTGTTTTTTTCAGTGCACTAGCAAAAGGGTTAAAAATTGTAACCGCGCACCAGCAAAAGGGTTAAAAAAAATATATTAGGACCGCAGCCCCGTTGTGGGGACAAACCAATCACGTTCTAAGTATTAATAGTTTGTTCCCAAAACGGGACTGCAGTCTTAACGCTACTAAAAGAGCGGCCGCTCTTGACGGAAGCATACATACTTATACCAGGGTACCTGGTATGTTGCTTTTTGCAACAGTATCATGGTGCTTCACCATAACGTATTCTAAAGCGTCAATTAGGTATTAGGTTATCTGCTGTATGTGATTACCTTGTTTTTCTGGCGGGAGGAACACAACGACGCCGTGCTAAGTTTTTTTTTGTCTTTCCGTTTTTTATGTCTTCCCGTTGTTGTCTTTTTTTCGAACATGGTTCTTCCACCGTATACAAATCAGTTTATTTTAATGTTTTCGTTGAAAGTACTGTAGGTCTACAGCGCACACTATGCCCGCGTAACGCTTTTTATGGGCAGGTTGGGAAGTGGGTGGTTGGGCAAGTGGGCAGGTTGACATGATTTTCCTTGATCGCCTTTGTCGCGATAGACGTTAACCGCGGAATCGGTTTGTGATGGATCACGGTGGTGGTAGTAGTGGGGGTGGTGGGGGCACTGATGGGGGTAGTGGGGATGTTGTTGTTGTTTTTCTCGGTAGACATGCCCCTGCTGTGGGGCGTGTCTAAATCCCCCCCCCCCCCCCCCCTCCTCCCCCTCACCCCCCCCGGTGCTCCGTCTCGAAAGGGATGCGTGGTCAATGGTCAAATGACTAAGGCAAGCAACAAATGAGTACGCCCCCCCCCCCCCCCCCCCCCCTCCTCCTCGCCCTTCCCGTTGGACATGTCTCTGCTGTGTGGGGTGTAAAACTTACCCCCCCCCCCCTCGCGTGCCCCTGCCCCCCCCACCCCCCGCGATTCAACCACACGAATTCAACATCAACATCAACGCCAACCCTACCATCAACACCAACACCACCACCGCCAACACCAAAAAAACACCAACACCAACACCATGCCCATTCCCACTACCAACACCACCAACACCAACACCAACACCACCAACACCAACACCAACACCATGCCCATTCCCACTACCAACACCACCAACGCCAACACCACCATAACAACAACACCAACACCAACACCAACACCAACACCAACACCACCAACGCCAACACCACCACAACACCACCACAACACCAACACCAACACCAACACCAACACCAACGCCGACAACCAACAGTGGTGACGGTGAGCATGATGGACAAGGAGTCGGCAGAGCTAGTCGCGATGAGGTCCGCCGCGTTAGACGCGAGCCAGCAAAGCGCCGAGGCGGAGGTGGCGGGGGTGTTGGCGGCGGCGGCGGCGGAAGAAGCGCGAGGGGGACACGCCTCTTCGGACTCGAGAAAACCCGGTGAGTTACGGTTACAATTCCGGTTGCGGTTACGGTTGCGGTTACTGTAAGAGTTGCACTGGCTGCAGGTACTGGTGCAAAATGCAGTCAAGGTTACTGTGTCAGCTATCAGCTGCGACGCATGTCTCGGTAGGGTGTTGCGCCTGCGATTTCCCCGAGGCTTCTCTCGCTTATGGAGATATTGTGTATTCACCCAAAAAGCGCCTTTTTTAAGGAAGAGTGTACGGGTTATAGCGCGATAAGCAACAATCCCATGACCTGAGTTTTGTGTCGGGAAATCACTTGTGAAATAATTCACGATCTTGGGTATGTAAGTGCCACATTGTTTAAGGTATTTTCCCGATAGTTTGTTCGATATGTTTTCGTACTTCGTATATAACTTTCCGACATTTCTGTTCCGATTTGTTCCTGAAGAGCGTTTGGTAGCCTCATGGGTCCGAAAAAAATGGCCCAAAACAAAGCACTTTCATGTTTTTTCTAGGCCTTTTCTTTCAACAGATGCCATTACGGGGGACCATAGTTAATAGGACCAAATATTGTTAGGAAAAATGGTTAAATATATTACTGGTAGGTTTTTGTGTATACCATAGGTCCTATTAACTATGGTCCCCCGTAATACAGGAGATAAAAGGACTTGTTGGAGACTGCTGAGCCACGCCAGAACCTGCTTTTGACGTCCAAAGGGCTCGGAAATCGGTCAAAACCGTCAAAAAGAATGACCAAAATGGCCCAAAATGCTCATAATGGTCCAAAATGGTCCAAAATGGCCCAAACTTGCTATCCCTGTCGTGGCACCCAATCCTGCATTTACGGTAACAAGTCATTGAGTTCGCGCATGAGGTGCGATCGTTTTTCAGCACACGGTTTTTTTAGAACGGGAAGGTTAACTCTTTTGGAACCGCAGTCCCGTTCTGGGGGACAAACTGCTTGGAATTGGACTGGTTTGTCCCCAAAACGGGACTGCAGTTCTAAAAGGGTTAAGGTTGCCAATACCGAGCAAAACAAGGAGTTTTTCGGAAAATATCTGGTCTGGTCTGGTATGGTCGAGAGAGAGAGAGAGAGAGAGGGGGGGGGGGGGGGGGGGGACCCTTCCGGAAAAACATGTCGATGTTCGACTTTCGTACGCATATAGCACCCGTTTTACCGTCCGTTTTCCCCTTTAGAACCGCAGTCCCATTGTTGAGGACAAACCACTCAAATTCTTGAGTAATTTGTCCCCAAAACGGGGCTGCGGTCCTAAAAGGGTTAAGGCAAAAACGAGCGCTGAAAAAACGATCGATCGCACTCCTTTTTCGACCTCAACGCTACTTTGCCTCTTTACGGTATATACCGTCGATAAAAGCAACACGCCAGCGACAACACGCATACCCCCCCCCCCTCGGAACGGTTCCCTAACGACTATTCTCGCCCACGACGGTGAATGTCCCAACGCCGAGCGACGCATCTATTGGAAAGGTAGGTTCTCGACAAGAGCTTTCCGAAAAAAAAACGCCGTTTTTTTTCTCGTCTTGTGTGTCGTGTTATATCTATCTCCCCTTGCCTGTGTTCATTCGACTACGGCCATGAATGAGATCGAGCACATCTCTCCTGTCGAGTACACCCCCCCCCCCCCGCCTTGGGTTGGAGAATTTGGCTTGGGGGATTCGCCCCATGTGGTGTGCTATTTTTTTTTTTTTGCGTTTTACCACTCTAGACGCGTAAATGTAAGGACCGTTTGTACATTAATATTGAGACCGAATTGTGCTTATATTTACGGCCAGAGTTGTGTGCAGTAAGATACGGTTGCAAGTGCAGTTGTGCTGTAGCAGTTACAGGTACTGTTGAAAGTAGTAGTTGCAGGTGCAGCTCCAGCTTACGGCTGCAGTTGCAGTTACGCTTACATGCAAATTACAGTTCCAGGGCCAGTTCCCGCTATACACAAACACGGTTATGGTCAAAGTTATAGCCATAGTTACACGGTTTCATTTCGGTTACGGTTTTCAGGAGTAGTGTAAGGAGGCCTGTACTCTCAGGGTGGAAATAGCAATGGGGGGAAAGGAAAAGAGAGAGGGCGAGGGATAACGAAGAGAGGGGGGGGAGGAAGGGGGGGGGCGGGGGGGAGGGAGAAAAGAAAAACGAGGGGGGCAGAGAGGGGAAAGAAGGAGAGAGGGAGATAACAGAGAGAGAGAAGAAGATAAATAAATCGTGAGACGCGGTGAGAAGAGAAGATAACAAGCAAGCCATCGGCAACAATCTTCAGCAAAATATCGCCTCCTTACGCGCACTCCCAACCATTAACTCTCTGCTTCTACCCCCCCCCCCCCCCCCCCCCCTCCCCCCCCTTCGCCGCCGCCGCCTTTTACTCTCCCCACCCTCGGTCCACCATACCCTTCATCTACCCCGCCTTCATCGAGGTAGCCGCCAAGGGAATGATGTAACGCTCTTTTGCCTTAAATGGGAATGGCGTGTGTGAAACGCTTCGCCCTGCAGGGAGATAGATAGTGATGGTGATGGTGACAGTGTAGCGCTTGTCTTATGCAGGGGGATAGCGAACCGCTTATCTTCGGAAGGGGGTTGGTGGTGTGACGCTTGTCTTTGTAACGTGAATGGAGTTACGCTTTTCGCCTCGTGGGGGATATGTAGTGTGCGAACGCTTTTGCCTCAAGGGAAGGGAATCGCTGCAATGATTTGCCGCAGAAGGGGATGGTGAAAACGCTCGCCTTGCAACGCGGGGGGTATGGCGTAACGCCTTTTGATGGCGTGAAGCGTTAGTCTTTACAAAAAAAAAAAAAAACTTTTTTCTCGTGCAGCTCTGTTTTCCAGTCAAGCAGTTTGTTCCCAAAATCAGGGATATGCAGTTAGTTCTAGACAAGGGGTTTCACTACGCGCAACTCCTGTTTTAGAACTGAAAATATTACGACACACTATTTCCGAGTTTTTTTTTTTTTTTTTTTTTCCCCGAATACGAGGTTGCAGTCCGTGCGAAAGGCAGTATTTAAATTCACCGAATGGAAATATACCGGTATATGTACTCCAAACCTATCTACTTCGAGTATTACGATATTTTTTACTATTAATAAGCACTCCAAACCTATCTACTTCGAGTATTACGGTCTTTTTTACTAAACATATTAGGTCCTGACTATTATAATACCTGGTATGTTCCCCCCCCCGTAATGATATGGGAGTGGGTGGACCAGTCTTTTGCTGGCCGGCCAGCGAAGGGCTCTTTTCGCCGTTATATGCTGGTTTTCAGCCGGGGAGGGGATGGGGGGGGGGCGGGGGCCAGGGCGGTCAGTCGACTAATGGGTTAAGACCGCGGTCTCGATCCATCCCACTATAAAGGGATACTTCAGTACAAGTATTGCGGGGGGCCAAGAAGTAAATAGGACCAAATTTTGTCGGTAAAAATAGGGGAATATATAGGTTTTTGTGTGTACCGTAGGTCCTATTTACTATGGTCCCCCATAACAGCACCTTGTTTTCCTGAGCTGCTGCCTCACATTCGGGAGCTCAATTGTCTTCACCCGGAACACAAACTTCGAAGAAGCGTTAGATCCGCGCGACCCGGCGATCATTATTGTGACCTACTGTAGTCCTAAAAACAAAATTAAATAAGCGCGAGTCTCACACCACCCGGAGGAGACAGATGACTCTCCCGGGCGGCGGCTGTTATCTCCGCGGCAACCTGCCCCTCTCGGGGGTCGGCTCGGGTTGGGTCGGGTTGACACGCCCAAGCGACCAGTGGCAACATCAGCCGGTTCTACTGTTGCAACGACGCGTGTTTCTAGACGTGGGAAGTGTGGGGAGCTTAAAGCTTTGTTATTTCACCAATCCGCCAAAGGATGAAAAATAAAAAGAAGAAAAAGAACAAGAAAAAAAGGACAGTTGGTAAAACTACAGGAGTTTATACAGATCGGTGGTTGCTCGCGCGAGGAGGACTTCAACCTGTCGGAAAGTGTTGAGCGCCGAACAAGTGCAATAACCCCTACCTACCACCGTGGGATCGCTCTCAACTCCTGTCGCGGACAGCAGCATCTTCGGACGAGGGCGGGTGTTGGATGTACTGATTGTGGGTATACTGGGTGTCCTTCGTACGACCCACCGTCAGGATCATCCGAGATGGCGTTTTGTTTTGCCCGAAGCATCAACGCGGACGTCCTGGACCCCTACTACTTCCAACACGTCCTCGGTCTTGTCCATTCCATTTCGGAGGAGTTCTTCGATAGAGGTTCACGCTAACTTTCCTGAGGCTCCTCACTACCCGAGGAGCTCCATACCTAACCCGAAAACTGATTTCAGCAAAAATCAGATTGCATCCCGATGAATAAGACCATCGCCCAAGTATACGAAACCGTCACTAATCGAAGCAAGATAGCCATTCCCAAGACTTTGAGTTAAGAAACCCCGTCGTTCAGAAAACGTTGTACAGGAAGTGTGCTACCTCTCTCTATCGTAGAACGCCTCTTCGCTCGTCGCCTTTTTTTCCTCTCGGCGAAGGAAAGCTACTGTCTGTAGCTCCTTCGAGAGGCTCTTCTTCGCAGTTTCGAAGCGGACGAAGCGCGAGAAGAGTTGCTTCAGCCCTGGATCTGAGAAGAGCGCGGGGAGGGGTTTAATAAATGGATCGGTTCCGCAAAAACGTGGAAGAGCACACCGCTTCTTCTTCCTTCGCCTCACAAGTAGCGCTTCCGCCTAAGCTCTGAGAGGGACGCCCGGTGAAAGGGCTATGTTACGCAAAAACTTGAGAGCACCGCTTCTCGTTCGCCTTACTTCCAGCAAGTGCTCGTCCGGAGGTTCTCGTCCTGAGGCATTCGGACGTGGGGTAACGCAAGGTGACACCCGGCAACGTTTTGTGTGCAGCTGAAAATATCGGCAAGGCCCACCAGATGATCCCTTTAAAAAAAATGAGTCTATACAGCCCAAAAATCGAGAAGGCATGACGACCGGCGAAAGGCAGAACGACCAGCATCTACACGATCGAGGCGAGGCGCTAGTTTGCAGGGCATTCTTCGGGATTTTTTCCCCGCCGTTTTTGTACGGGATTCGGGATAATCCGGTGGTCCCGCGGTAAATGTGAAACCACGCGCCTACGTACAATGCCGGGACGGAGTAGTAGCACGTGCGGCTCTCACCAAAACCAGGCAGAACATGTGCTTTGCACCAGCGCGCGAAAAGCGCCGTGCTCGTGTTCTGCGAGAGCGGAAATACGGGTGAGCTACTACAGACCCGTTCTACGATAGAGGTAGCACATTTCCGCTATTTTGTTTCTGAAAGACGGGGTTCCTTGAGCCCAAATCGTCGGAATGCCAATCTTGATTTCGAAAAAAAACGTTTTCTAGACTCGGGCCATGGGGTTGTTCGCCGCGATGCAATTTGATTTTTGCTGAAGTCAGTTTCCGGGTGAGGTATGGAGCTCCTTAAGTGAGGAGCCTCAGAAAAATTAGGGTGAACCTCTATCTATCGTAGAACGCCTCTACAGTAGGGTAGCTGCAACCTACTTTGAGAACAGCTTTTGAGGCGCGGGCTTTCTAGCGACGAACGGATGACCATTAGTAGAGTGGTGACTATACTTGATTCGTTTTCTGGTCGTGGCCACTTCCAGGCACTACTACAATAGGAGCCCCCCTCTGCTCGGGTACGAGTACATACATGCTACATACGTGTCGTGTCGTGTACTTGGTGACGATCCAAACGCATGCATGTACGAAGCACGGTCTTCTGACCAAGGCGTCTATTGCAGGGTGAGCCATCTGAAGCACGACGACGAGTATATTTACAAAAAAATAATACCCCCCCCCCCCCCCCCCCCGCCCCCCCCCAACAGCATGCTCGGTCCCGGCATTGTAGGGATGAGAGGGTCTATGGTCATACGACTACGGCCATGCATGATATCGAGTACATCTCTCCTATCGAGTACACCCCCACCCCCCCCTCCCCGCCAACAGCTGTGAGATCGAGCATACCTGGGAAGTATCACCATGCTCTTTAATCAGGGCTATTTCAAGGGCCGGGTCGAAAACTCTCGGGTCGGGTCGGATGGGGTCTCACCCATAACCCCGAGACCCCGACCCGTGACACTTCAAATTCCTCCCGGGCGCGTGCTGCAAGAGGGCTAGCACTTTAATGGCGAAAATATGCCACTGGGACTGACTGGGGTCCCTAACCCTTTTAGGACTGCAGCCCCGTCTGTCGGGACAAACTAGTCAAATTCTGAGCGATTTGTCCCCAGGATGGGAGTGCAGTCCTACTGTAGAAGCACTGACGAACAACCCTCTGTATCCCACATCCCGCTGGTCTTTCTTGCCCAACAGTGAGTTGTTTACACTTACTGTAGACCATGGGAGGACTGTTCGTGGGGGTTACTTAAGCGTAAATCGTGTCCGAAAGTCCGTTTCGGGGTGAATACGCATGGAGTTCCTAAAGAGAAGAGGCTCACGAACAAACACAGTGCTACCCCTGCTGTCGTAGCACGCGTTCCTGAGACCCGACCCGTGAGTTTTTGAAGACCCCCTGGCTGGAAGTCAACTCTGATAACTCCACACACAGGGCACCCGATGAGATGTGGTTTGCACACCACGACGATCGCCTCCGCGAGGGCTTACGACCTGATGCGTGCGGCATGGGCGTAGCCGTTTCGAAAGAAGTTTGTCCGTAGGTGGCCGTCGAGTGATCCTCATCGGACAGACAGACAGACAGACAGACAAGCTTTCTGAACCCGAATGAGAGACCACAAGTGTGCCACCTCGTGGAATATCTGGATCCTAGCCGGCCGGTTATGACAATAAATGGGTTGTGCAGGGTCTGTCTGTGTACACAAGTACAGACCCATGACCCAGGAAGCTCGTACGAATACGGTAATATACTTTGCTTTTTAAATAGGAGTATATCAGGCAGGTCGTACGGTGCCCAGCCCGGGAACATGAGCTACCACTGCCGTAGATCATACCGTACTGGGGATCCATCTGCCCTGAAGGATATATCTAGATCATGCAGTGGGGATATGATATATCTTGATCTATCTGTCCGGCGGAGTGAACCACGTTTTTTTTTCTCCTTCGGACGCCCCAGCCCCGCCAGAAGGGCTGTAACAATGTGAGGTTGGACACTTCTCAATCACCCTCCTTCCTCTTTGTGTCGGATTGTCCTCACGATGGTGCAGTCAGTTGAAGAGCAGTTCTAAGCTCGATGCCGGTCAATCATACTGCTGCGTTCGTGGTAGAGTCGCTCGCGGACACACGCCGCGGCGGCTCGCTGAATGAAGAAAAGCAGCACAAAAACCACATGGCAGCCGGCCGGTCGGACGGCACGAACCAACTCTCGAAAACAAGACACAACCAAATGATGCCTCGCGCAGACACGCCTGGGCTATCTCTGTCCCAATTCCAAAGCGGCGCGGCACTGCCGCCGTGTTTGATGAGAACGACCTCTGGCTGACACACGAGCCATCTAACATATTGTGTGATGTTCATAGGCCTTCCGACGTCAGTAGTACCCCGACGTGAACTGTCATGTGTATAACCAACGACGTTACGCGCAGGAGACACGCTTTTTTTTCGGTACGCCAAGAAGGTCTCTTTTGACCTTACAATACGAGTTTTTAGTGTGAGCGGCAGTCAGTCAAGGCGTCAAGCCGCGGGTCTCCTATTAATGGAAGCTTTGCGTGACGACCTCTGAGAAAAACTAGCTTGAAAAAAAAACCAAAAAAAAAAAGCCGTGTACGTACGGTAGACAAAAAAAACGCTGTTTCTCGCCGGAAAACAACGAAACATTTAACATCATGGCACACAGACAGTAAACATACTTCAGCCCCCCCCCCCCCTCCTTCCACCCCCCCCTCCCCCCCTCCCACTCAACCCTTGAAAGCGAAAGAAGAGAAACACCTCCAAAAATAAGAATAAATGAACTAGTTGTACTTGCGGGCGCGCCCGGTGCCCCCCCCACTTCGGCCGCCAGCTCCGCGCCCCCCTCCCCGCCCCCCCGCGGCTGATGCGCCTCTCCCCCCTCCCCCCCTGCCGCCTCCTCTCCCCCCCACCGCCGCCAACACTCGCTTCTCGCCCTTGCGGGGCTGTCCGAGCCTCTCCCCCGTGGGGGACACCTGGCCGCGCGCCCTCGTGTTGTTCACCGCCTGCGTCGCGTCAAACGTGTTATCATCAAAAGGGGTTCATGTTTATCATGTTCACGCGTGCTATGTGCGGGAAGAGGGGGCGGGGGGGGCATTTTTTTTTTAACCCCTTTTATCACGGGGGACTATAGTTAATAGGACCAACTATTGTTAGTAAAAATGGTTAAATATATAGGTTTTATGTATATCATAGGTCCTATTAACTATGGTCCCCGTAATAGTGCCGCCGCAATTTTGCGGGGGGGGGGGGGGGGGGGGGGCATAGTATATATAGGACCAAATATTGTTACTAAAAGTAGCGAAATATACATGTTTTTGTGTGTACCGTAGGTCCTATTTAATATGGTCCCCCGTAATACTTACTGCTGTACTCATTACGATGAACCCTAAATCTTACTCTACTTCCCATGTATTTTGCCTAGGGGTGCAGTTTTGAAAAAGGGGGGGGGGTCAACAACACCTGATTTTTTCTGAGCATTTCTCACTCAAAGGAGGGAGGCTATTTGTTCACCTTTTTTATTTAGATCATCCAGAAACACTGACCGTAAACAACAACAAAAAAACGATGGAGGCTAACAGCCCCGACCTAACAAATACTGCCATGGCCATATCATTTATTTCTGTTCATTCTTTTTTCTTCTTTTTTTTTCCCCCCTGAGGTATTTTATTCTTCCGCTTCATTTATTCTCCCGCTTTAATTGCTGGATGGAGCCTGTCTTGTGACCACGGACTCAACATTTTGGACACTTTGAAATAATTGATGGGAGAACGGCCACAATAACAATACGTAGGTCTTAGAGGGAACGGTTTTGTGGTATTTTTCCAGTCAAGCCGATGTTGGGTAAGTAGCTATCCAGTTTAGGAGCCACCCGCCGCCCGAAAAAAAACTTTTTGGCGAAAGAACAAAAGTGAAAAGTGAAACACAGACGGTAGTGGTATATATACACACTTTAACTTAAGGCCCTCCGTGATTTTTCAAGGATCGGGACTTTCGGGTGAATAAAGAAAGACCCGAGGCAGATTCGGCTCTTGCCGCGCGGGAAAACAAACTACCCCTTAAAATTAAGTTAGCACAGGATGTTTTTTTCGGTATTAGTAGATTAAACCTTCAAGAACATGTCAAGAGATAAACAAGAGCCGCACCTAAAAAATTGCCTGCCTGTCCCGAGGTGCTCTCAACCCCCCCCCCCCCGTTAGCGTTGCACTGCTGTACACAAAGCACATACTTCACTCTAATTTCAAGTAAATTGGCCCCAAAAACGGGAGTGCCATCTTAACCCCTTTAATACCGCAGTCCCGATTTGGGGACAAACCCGTCTAATTCCAAATGAGTTGTCCCCAAAACGGGACTGGGGTCCTAAAAGGGTTAACAAGAGATTTAAAGTGGGCACCAGGTATATTTTACTGTACCCGTATATCGCAGCACGCGTCTCTTGTTACTACCCTGCCTCGGACTGCTGCAGTTCGGTTTATAGGAACGAACCATGTTATGGAAATGTTAGCACATGACCATGTATGAGTCAATGTTCAGTAGCATTGCACTGTATCGTAGATCGTAGTCTATGTACCGTTTCGGCATGTAACGTATATTATGCGGAGGAATAGCATTCGTATTATATCTGCTGGTAGGACCGAGCTGGTAGGACCGAGTACCTCACTCTCTCGTGTTGATCTCGACGAATCGTGATGGTAACCTAGCTGCCTGTTCATCTCTGGAAGCTGCCGTCATCTGGACTCCTGCATTCTCTGTGGAATTCATCTGTGTGTGTTGGCCAACTAAGCGCCAGTGTTTACGTGTTATCACGTCTTTTTCTCACTACCACACCGGAGTATCGCACTCCTGGTCACTGCGTGACCGGTGTCATCACTCGGCTTACGCTGAGGACACAGCCTTCGCCTACATTGCCAGGGTATAGCCACACAATACCAATAACAAACCAATCAAATGCTACCTGGTAGGTATTACGGGGGACCATAGTCAATAGGACCTATGGCATACATGAAAACCTACACCACTAAAGCCGATGTTGGGTAGTAGCTACCTGGTACCAGGTATATATTAACCATTTTTACCAACAATAGTTGATCCTATTAACTGTGGTCCCCCGCAAAAAGTACGTCTCCAGAACGGGGCCGCTGTTATGATCCTGTAGTTCTAAAAGGGCCAAGCAATTACAGCGTAGGGGGGGGGGTTCGTGGGTAGGCGAGGCAATCACGAGGTAGCAGAAACACAGGAACGCCGCCAAGAAAACGAGCGATAACAACTCAGGCTGAGGTTTACAGGGAAAACAAGAAATTCGGTACGTACGGTAGCCGTTTTTTTTTGTTTCAAGGAAGTTTGTGTACAACGAAGGAACCCCAGCCTGGGTCAGCTTTTCTTATTTCTTATTACGGGGGACCATAGTTAATAGGACCAAATATTGTTAGTAAAAATGTTTAAATATATAGGTTTTAATGTATACCATAGGTCCCATTAACTATGGTTCCCCGTAATAGTGTTACGGGGGACCATAGTAAATAGGACCCAATATTTGTTGGTGAAAATAGGGAAATGCATAGGTTTTTGTGTGTACCGTAGGTCCTATTTACTATGCCCCCCCCCCCCCCCGTGAATAGATGTGCTGTACCTGGTGCTGCATAATAACAACTCGCCAAGACAAGACCGAACCAATTGCGAGTTGGCGAGGGAAGAAAGGGCTTAAGCATGATCGCGATGAAAATGGAAGGCACGAACCTTACGTCGTGGGGAGGGAGGGGGGGGGAGCCTGCTAGGTTGACCCAATGGTTGATCTGAGCTACGACTACTACAGGAAAAAGAAACAAAAGAGAGAGCAAAAAAGACGGGCGAATGTAATATGCGGGGAGAAAAAAAAAAGGGAAGAAAAGATAAGGAAAGAAAAGAAAAGGAAAGACAATAAAAGGAAAGGAAAGAAAAGGAAAATAAAAGGAAAATAAAAAAGCAACAACCACAACAACAAAACAACAACACTAACAGCACCGACCTTGAGGCTGTGGTTGTTGCCGCGCGTGGAGACCTTCCCCTTGCGGCCGAAAAGCGGGCCCAGCTTGGCCCCCGTGGCGTAGTCCGTCCTGCGCGACGAGAGCTCGTCTAGAGGAAGTCCCGCCTGCACAGCCTGTGCTCCGATCAAACACACGCAAAGCACAAAACACAAAACACAAAACACAAAACACACACACAAATAATGGGCGCACGTGGGTTAAACCGACACACGACACGAGCACGACACGACATCTGAACGTGGAAGTGTGGTGACCTCAAGCTTTATTCCTACCAATCCGCCGGAGGGTAACAAAATAGTAAACGTGTAAAGAATAATGGACGCCAAATCATCAACTTTGGGGGCGTGCTTCCCGGAGGGGGGAAACCTTGATGATATATGATGCACTACACAGCAAAAGTGACGATAGCAGCGACGGCCACTTTGTGCTGGGGGGAAATACGACACTAATTTGGGGTCCGAGTTACAATTTGCGAGGAGCCGTACTGACGGCGCGGGCTGGAGCACGATCCTGCCGGTGCTGCGCTCACGCTTTTATCCCGTAGTAGACGAAATGAAGAAGAAAAAACGAAAACAAAAAATAAATAAAACACTGTTCTGGTCGCAATCGCGGGGCTTCAGAGAGGGATCTAGGGACTTAAGACACAATCATCGAATTACCTGGTATGTATGTGGACGCGGACGAAAAAAAAGATGGGCACATGCATCATAACATCCATCATTTCAGGAAAGGCAGCAAGAGTTCATTCGTTCCAAGTACGGACACACACACACAAGTCATGGAAAAACCAGGTGTGCACGATCCCAAGATGATGGACACACATCCCTCTCAAGCCATGTACGATATTGAGGCTCGCACACATACACACAAATCGTGGATACATAGACTCAAGTCATGGACACATACAAACTATGGACCCATACACCCCAAGGCATGGACACACACAAATCATCGACACACACAAATCATGGACATAAACCCCCCAAGCCATAGACACACAAACCATGGATGCATTCACTCAAGTCATGGAAACACACACAAAACATATCACGGGCAACACCCAAAACTTCCCCCCCCCACAAACACCATGGGCAACAAACAAACCCACTGCACAAAATGCCGTCGCAATAGTTACTGTACATGCGAGTTGATAGATTTATCGTTCGCCACGTGCCTGCTCGATGGCAGCGGCCAGCACCAAATCTCGCTTGGCCAGAAGCGAGGTTACCCGGCCCTTCGCACCCATCCTCGCCGTCCGACCTTTTTTAGACCGTAAATATATATCAAGAGAGAGGAGGAGGAGTTCCACACAAAAAAAGGGGCATCAATTAGGTGGGGGAGGAGGGAGGCGGGGGGGGCAACAAACAATCCCGACGACCATGCTGCCGCCCAACCTCGTCACGGACACATGCCCCGACAAAACTGAAGGCTGTATAAGCCTACCAAGGTATGTAGCTACCGTATATACCAACCAATTTCGGTCGGAGACACTCCGCCCTTGATTAAAACCGCACAACCACCGGCGAATCAATTTTAAACAACTAGTTCGGTCTCAACATACCCATTTCGCACTCACTTAACGGACCCTTTCAGGGCAAAACTGAAGTCAGTCCCGTTTGGGGGACATACCACTCAAATTCCAAGTAGTTTGTCCCCAAAACGGGACTGCAGCCTTAACATCATCGCCTGTATGGCACCACACCCCCGACGATACAAACAGAAAAAAAAACAAAAAACTTCGTGGTGTTATCAGCCGTGAGCGTGAACGCCCAGCAATACCTACTTGTACGGGTCGGGGGGGGGGGGGGGGGCATGTTGCGCGCACGTCCCCGTGCCCTCACCATCCATGTAACCCTGCTACGAACCCCTTTGATTGGATAATAGTATACAAACGGTATTTGTAGCTTAAGGGCAAAGCGGTATCAGTTTGGTCTCACCCTCCGATCACGAGGTGGCCGTAAGTAGCCGTAGTCGTTAGATATTATATTTTCCACCCTATCAAGGCCCGAGCTGGGCGTAAAAAGCTGCAGTCCCGTTTTCGCGGGGGGATCAAGCTTCTCGTCTTATGAGCAAGGCCTTAAGACGGGACTGCAGCCTTGGGAAGGGGCTTAAAGCAACTCAAAAACTATACAAGTATATACACTAGTACACTATTAATAGCACGAAAAACGTCGGGGGAGAAGAAGGCCAGTCAAGGGAAAAGCGTCCCATCGGTAAAAAAAGGGGGGGGGGGGTGGATCGGAGTGTTCCACACTAAAAACTACCCCCCGCAGTTTGGCGTCAGTCAAGGACAAGACATTTTTTTTTTTTATTGTGGAAAATTGCCGTCAGCCAAGGACAACATTTTTTTGTCTTGTTTTGTTCAAAATTGTCGTCAGTGACGTCTTCGCTATTACTATAGCGGTATTGGCAGCAGTGTACCGGATGCAGTCTACAGATAGTTCGGATTTCGCCACCTCCTATGTTGAGAAGCGTCTCCCAGCCCCAGCCGCCCGACGTGAAAAGTCACTATTGCGGGGGACCATAGTTAATAGGACCTATGGCATACATAGAAGCCTATATATTTAACCATTTTTACTGTTAGTACCAATATTTGTATTACGGGGGGCCATAGTAAATAGCAAGGTTGTGTTCGGTAAGGTACCGGTATGCTCGGTACCGGTACGGACATCGTACCGAACGTACCGAACTTCTCGGTACCGGTATGGACGACGTACCGAACATACCGAACTTCTCGGTACCGGTATGGAGATCTTACCGAACATACCGAACATCTCGGTACCGGTACGGATTGTTATACCGGCACCACCGGTACCGGTACGAACTGCGTACCGAACGTACCGAACTTCCCGGTACCGGTATGGACCTTGTACCGAACGTACCGAAGTCCTCGGTACCGGTATGGAGATCATACCGAAGGTACCGAACTTCTCGGTATGGTATGGAAGCCCGTACCGGTACCGGTACCGGTGATACCGGCGATACCGGTGGTGTGTGTGTGCGGAGCGTCTCTCATATTGCCCGCCCAAAATGTCAATTTCAAAATGCATGACGCAGGGTACCGTGTGTTTCTTCGAACGGCACGGTGCGCTCGCCAAGCAGTAGTACCGGCAGGCCTTGCTTTTCGAATCTATCGGCTCAACGTACACACCGAGCGAGTACAAGAAAGAGGCCTCACGCGTCCCTTCCCTCCGATACCCCTCCGGCACCACAAACTCATCGATAGCTTTGAGTGTCTCCGCCGGCACTTCTCTCTCTGTGTTCGTTGCGCTGTCGTAGATGGGAGCAGGCCCTATCACTGGCACGCCCGTGCCTCCTCCACCATCCACGACAACAACTCCTGCCTCCGAAGGTGCTGGCGCCGGCACTGGCGATGATGAGCTTTGGTCGCCAGCGGCGGGTGCCTCGTTGTTGCCCCCCCCGCCAGCAGCGGGGGCATCGTGGTTGGCGGGGGTTGATGCGGCGCTCATGAGGCGGCTGGCACGCGCCAGTGTACCGAGCGAAGAGGGTAGTGTACCGAGCGAAGAGGCTACGGCTGTGCTGCTGGTGCTGTGAGTGTGTGGCGGTATCGGGTAAATACCATGCCTAACTTCCCGATCATCCCGGTACCGGTATTCTCGGTACTGGTATACGCTCGGTACCGGTATGAACATCGTACCGAACTACCGGTATGCTCGGTACCGGTACGGACGACGTACCGAACGTACCGAACTTCCCGGTACCGGTATGGACCTCGTACCGAACGTACCGAACTTCTCGGTACCGGTATGGAGATCATACCGAACATACCGAACATCTCGTTACCGGTACGGATTGTTGTACCGGCACCACCGGTACCGGTACGAACTGCGTACCGAACGTACCGAACTTCCCGGTACCGGTATGGACCTCGTACCGAACGTACCGAAGTCCTCGGTACCGGTATGGAGATCATACCGAAGGTACCGAACTTCTCGGTACCGGTATACCGGAGGTACATTACCGCTGGTACGCCTCGGTATGTACCTTACCGAACACAACCTTGGTAAATAGGACCGAATATTGATACTCAAAATAGGGAAATATCTGGGTTTTTGTGCCTACCATAGGTCCCACTTGCTATGGCCCCCCGTAGCACTAGTACCTCTCTGTCCCATTATATAAGCACCGGTTCTACACTAAATTGTTGACCCCAACGATGCTTATCTTTCGGGACAGAGTGCTATTTAGTAATACCTGACCCCACCCTGGTGTCATGGTAATATTGATATTGATACCTGTGTTATATTACTGCTTTGAATGAGGCTGAAAGCGCGGCGGTAAATACCTGGCTTCAGGTATTGGGATCGTATTTATCGTACTTGGGAGGCGTACGTATCTTGGATGGAAAACCAGGGGGCTTTCCCGGCGAGGCACGAGCTTGGGCTTCAGTCTCCGTGTGCACGAAAGCTTCTCTCCTTGTATCTCTAAGGAAACAACACACGTGAGTACCAACCAGTACCGGCCTAATAAGCAAACCTGTCCAGGGATACATAGCGTCACGACCTTGGGCGTAGGAACTGGGCGGAAATATAAGAGCCGTTTCGACATGAATACGAAAACCAAGCGGTTCTTAATTTTACGGCCAAAGTGGTACTAATGAATAGTGTGAGTTAGTACCAGGTATATTGCAGTCTAGCATATCAGGTACATCTTTGGTATGCACCTGGTGTCTCAGAGTAATATAGCGGTGGGGTTTATAGCAAGGGATTCAGAAACTACGATGGGAGGCGTTCTTCGATAGAGGCCCACCCTAACTTTTCTGAGGCTCTTCACTTGAAGAGCTCCATACCTCACCCGAAAACTGACTTTCAGCAAAAATCAAATTGCATCCCGATGAAGAATCCCACATCCCACGTATACAAAAACGTCATTTTTCGAAACAAGACTGGCATTCCGACGCTTTTGGGTTAATAGTACCGCAGTCCCGATTTGTGGACGAAGCTATCTATTTCCGAGTGTTCTGTTCCCAAAATGGGACTGGGGTCCTGAAAGGGTTAAGGAGCCCCCGTCATCCATAAACCGTTTCAGCGGAAATATGCTCTTGACCCTTTTAGGACCGCAGTCCCGTTATGGGGACAAATTACTTGAAAATTTGAGTGGTTCGTCCCCAAAATGAGACTGCGGTTCTAAAAGGGTTAATACCTGTATCATAGAACGCGTCATGGAACAAAACATCATGGCATATGTTCCCCATTAAATACACCAGTGCCAAGGCAATTGCCAATATTAGTGTTGGTATAGTCCACGAGCACATCAGGGGTGCTGTTATTAATAGTGTATACCGGGGGTATAGGTAGGAGTAAAATCCATTAACACGGGGGAGACGCGTAACGCCAGGCGTCGAGGTGAAAAGTAATTCAAAAACAGTACCAGGTACTATTTACGGGGAACCATAGTAAATAGGACCAAACATTGTTGGTAAAAATAGCGAAATTTATAGGTTTTGGTGGGTACCGTAGGCCCTACTTAACATGCCCCCCGTTATACTGCGGTAGCATAAGACTGTTGATGGTGTTGCGGAAGGCATGCGTATGTGAACGTACGGGCGGTACCAATAGAATGAAAAAAACATGTGTACCATGCACAGGGTGTGAGGCAGCCAGCATTGGGCTGTCGATAGCGTTGCAGCATGTACGCATGTACATGTGATGCGTATGAACGAACGGCATCAGACATCATGAAAGAAGCACACCAAGCGGATGTGAGGCGACTACAGCAACAAAAAACTATTCGCGACACCCACCAACGGGTTGTTTCCGCCGCCTCGCCGCTACGACAAGAGCAAAACCACATCCTGACAATAGCAAGCTTAGCCGTACCGGGTGCCCGGTACCCGGGGGTGTGCATTGCTATTTTGATACCTGAGCGGTGAAGGTAGTCGATAGGATTGAGCGGGAAGTCGAACATCACCACGTGGTCCACGTCAGGCATGTCTAGCCCTCTAGACGCGATGTCCGTGCAGACCTGGACATACGCGCGGAAGGGAGGGGAGGGGTTTGGTGTGGTGTGGTGTGGGGTGGGGTGGGGTTTGGGGTGGGGGTAGGGTAGGGTGGGGTGTGGTGTGGTGTGGTTTGGTGTGGGGGGGTAGGGTGGGGTGGGGTGGGGTGGGGTGGGGTGGGGTGAGGCGGATTTGGGGGAGGGGGGTTGGAGGATGAGAGGGGCGTGGGGTGGGTGGGGGGGTCATGGCCTTGACTCGACTCGGAAAGCTGGAGCGCAAGTACGACTGGCTTGATTGCTGCTCCTCGATGTTCCACCATGATTCCCTCCGACTTTTGGTTCGTCCGTGTTAGAGTGTACGCCATAATTCAAAGCTTGCATCCAGTCAGTGCATTTATTTCCCGTTTAGCCGAAATCCTTGCAACACAATACGACAAAACACGGCGCAACGCAGCGAAACATAGCACACCCCAGCTCCACACCACCTCTTATCCCCTCTTCCTTCCTCTCGCCCCCCCCCCCCCGCCCCCCATGATCACGTTGTCGAAAACCCCTTTTATAAATTCAGGATTCGCTAACCCTCCCTCCCCCCCCCCGCCCGCCTGCCCGCCCGCTCCCCTGTCACCCGCCTCGTTCTTGCACCGGGAACCCACCAGGTACTTCACTTCGCGGCCATGAACCTCTCCAGGTTGGTCGAGCTTTCGCACTATCGTGTTTTCGTGCTTTTTATTCATGAATATTTGTAAGAAGAGAAAACGACACACCACACCCCACACCCCCCGAGGTCCGAATGGAAAACCGTTGCAACCGTTTTGATCACATTTTTTTTTTTTCTTCATTTTTTCATTTTTTCATTTTCTTTCACTTGGTTCTAGTAACCCCCCCCTCTCCTTCCCTGTCTAGCGAAAAAAAAATCTGTGACGGTTCACATTTTTTTTTTCCGGGCGCCCTTGATACGCGTCGTATTTTTCATATTTCATATCGGTAGTGTCATCGTACGAACTGTTTTTTAAGCTTTCACATTTTCAAACCATATACGTATTCAATAGCCTCTGTCCCCGCCCCCCCCCCCCCTCCCCCTCCCCCCCCCCTCCTCCCCCATTTACCCCGCCTCCATGACGCATCGAAAACTCACCAGGTACTTGGCTTCGCCGGCCTTGAACCTCTCCAGGTTGCTCGAGCGCTCGTCGCTGGGCACCTCTCCGTGGTAGGCTAGGGTCTTGAGGTCCATCTCTCTCAGTCCGAACTCTGCCGCGCGACAGCTCTTGACGGTGTTGCAGAACACCAGCGTGCGCTTGAAGTCTCTGAGAGAGAGGGACAGAGAGAGAGGAGAGGGATAGAAGAAAGGAGAGATAGAAGAAAGGAGAGATAGAAGAGAGGAGAGGGAGAAAGAGAGCAAGAGAGATATAGCGAGCGTTAGCATGTGGGGTTACATGGAGTTGCGAGTACGCACTGAGGGGGGGAGAGGAAGAGGAGGGGGGGAGAGAAGGAGGAGGAGGGGAGGAGAGAATAAAGCTGTGAACGCTTTTATTTATTTTCGAAATTTCTTCCCTTTCCTTTTCTTCCCTTCCCTTCCCTTCCCTTTCCTTTCCTTCCCTTCCCTTCCCTTCCCTTCCCTTCCCTTCCCTTCCCTTCCCTTCCCTTCCCTTCCCTTCCCTTCCCTTCCCTTCCCTTCCCTTCCCTTCCCTTCCCTTCCCTCGAGTCAGTCGTACATAAGCATACACCAAATGTGTTCTGCGAGCCCCACCACTACTGCAGGGCGACATGCACCGTGTCAACACAATTCGACTTATCATCACCACCACCCCCCACTATCCCCACCACCACCCCTTCGACTACCACCGTCAAGCGTCAAACATCAAAACGACCCAAAATAATGACGACTGTTGCGGGGGACCATAGTAAATAGGACCAAGTATTGTTGGTAAAAATAGCGATTTATTGAGGTTTTTGTGTGTACCGTACGTCCTATTTAATATGGTCCCCCGTAATATTACCATGATGATGATGACGACGATAAATAACATGACAATGAAGAAGAGCTATCATAACAACCAATATCATCGTAACCACCACCAGCAGCAACCACCGCCATCACCACCAACAACACCAGCACCACCCATCACCACTACCCCCCCCCGCCCCCCCCCCCCCCCCCCGCGCGCGCGCCACTCCCCCTGTTGCTCTAGACCCACGTGAGGTGTTGCCGAGCTATGTCGACGAGGGAGGACATCTTATCCCTGCCCTTGATGTCGATCATCACGTGCCGAAGGGTCGGGACTGTGTGGTGCACGTCCTTCGTCTCCACCATGCGGACCTTTTCAAAAGACAATAGTTGAAGAAAAAAACAATGGTAGAAGAAAAAACGAAATGCAAAAGAGAGGGATAAGTTAGGGTCGTTTGGTCCTTACTATTAACAGTAGGTACATTTCCTGATTTTCCTGCTTCTTCTGTTTTTAGTTTCTTGTTTCTTTGCTTATTTGTTTTCAGGGTATTATTGATTTTTCTTCCGAACGAAAGAGCGATGCAATGCAAGCGTTTCTGATTTGATGCCATTTTCTTAACTTTCCTGGTTTAGGGAGTGTTTCCTATTTTTTTCCCCCCGTTTTGTTTTTCAAGAAAGAGAGGGGAATCGGGGTGTACATATTTTCGATAACATCGGCTGCTACTACTGTAAATAGACAATGGACACCGCCAACAACAGGTGCATTACTGCAGTACATAGAAGCAGAAAGCAGCAGGAACAACGGAGCAACAGCTGGAGCAAGCAGCAGCACCATCATCAAACAAACGAACATCAGCATCATCATCATCATCATCATCATCATCATCATCATTGTCGAAGTTAGTAGTAACAGCAGGCTCAGAAGCAGCAGTAGCGCTAGCAGCATCAGCAGCAGTACAAACGTCGGCCGTTACGAGATGTACCACTGTACGTACACCAGTAGCGCTAGCAGCATCAGCAGCATCGGCAGCAGCAGTACAAACGTCGGCCGTTACGAGATGTACCATTGTACGTACTCTGTACAACAAAACCCCGGACCAGCAACAGACTCCACCCCCCGCCAAAACATAATCTAGATCGCGCCGATCAAATTAATGATAAGGATCTATGCATCTGCCCCAAAGTATCTAGAAAATGAGATGGGGATCTGATCCAAGGGTGCTCGACAAAAAAGAAAAAACGGCCTACACTCCTTCCCAGTGTCAAAAAGAATGGCACACCAGTCAGTGCGTTGGGATTTACGGACGAAACTACGGAAAGCGATTACTTTCACTTGGTTGAGTTTATATACCCCCGCCCCTGTCTGGGTCTCGAAAATGGGTATCATAGTGGGGTGTCGATCTTTTTTTTTTCGTGGGTCCACCCCTGTCTGATCTGATCTGTCTGATCTGATCTGATCTGATCTGATCTGATCTGATCTGATCTGATCTGATCTAATTTGCCCGGGATGTTTAAAGTTGTTGCTGCAGCAGGTTCCTTCTCCTTATCGCATTTCAGCAGAAGCAGCAGCTCCGAAGTCCCAAACGCAGACACGCCCCTTATCTTATCCCTATTACAGTAGCAACTCCCAAGCCCCAACGGGATTCCCGCCCCTTTTTTCTGATCGCATTTGCAGGGTTACACGTGGAGCACCTTGGGGTAGTTTCCCTCGTCGAGGAGCTTCCTGACCTCCTTCGTCAGCGTGGCGGTCACAAACACGAACTGCGCCGTGTCCCGCCGTTCCGGGTTGCAGAGAACCGGCCTCGTCAGCTTCTCGATGTCCGCGGCGAAGCCCTGCGTGAGCATCGTGTCCACCTCGTCCACCACGACGTGCGTCACCTGAACCCGAAGCGTCAACCCAGCCCCAAAACACACACGCACGCACGCGACACACGTTTAACACACATACACACAAAACACACACACGTATGTACAAAACACACGTACGTATGTACATACAGCAGTAGTATCATCTAGGTATGCGCCAGGTAAATCATATCCGCACACACATCCCACACCCACGCTGGTTCACTATATTAAAATACCCCCGCCCTAGGTGAGTGAATAAGGCGTATGCCCTACGAGGCACAACGTATTACCCCCACCCTAGGGGTATGCACAAGGCGTATGCCCTACGAGGCACAACGCATTACCCCCACCCTAGGGGTATGCATAGGGCACGCCTCAGCACGTTTATTACGTATAACCCCCCCCTTCTAGAGGCGTGAATAGGGCATGCCTTGGCCGGACTTCACGGACCACCTACTACAATCGTTGGTTGGCGAAGCAAGCCAACTACTGCGGGAGGCCCTAGCGAATCAATCGAAACCCGCGACGGACCCAAACAACCATTGCACCCCCAAGTATTTATAATACCACATTCGGTTGTGATTTACTATTCATATATGGTAACCCCCGTAACAGCCGACTTCAGTGTTTATCAACAAAAAAAAGACACAAGCAAGGCCACAAACGCGCCAGTCGAATGCATCCAAAGACGGACGCAGAACTCCGCATTTTTTGTTTTGTTTTTCGACCGCGACTGTTACGGGGGGGCATAGTAAATAGGACCTACGGAAAACACAAAAAACTATACCCTTCCCTATTTTTACTAACAGTATTCGGTCCTATTTACTATGGTCCCGCGCAATAACTGCAATACCTAGCCGAGCTAGTCTGATAACTGTTAACAGTAGTCGGCGACTTAATGGTCAGCCAACTCACAGCCTTGTACGGCACGAATCATGGAACCTATCTGCTGTAGCCAACTAACATCTATTTATAGTCGGCGACTTACAGTCTGCCTATTTACAGCCCTATCAGGCCTATACCTGGTAATAATCATGGAACCTACCTAGCCAACTAACAACGGCCCTATCAGGTATTTACTAATCATGGAACCTACCTAGCCAACTAGCAACGACTTGTAGTCAGCCAACTTACAGCCCTTATACGATACTAATCATGGAACCTACCTAGGCAACTAACAGCACAGTCGGCGACTTATAGTCAGCCAACTCACAGCCCTATCTGAAGAATCATGGAAACTATCTAACCAGCAACTATTCGGCGACTTACAGTCAGCCAGGTCACAACCCTGGGTAGTGTTCAGTGCGTTTGGCGTTTGATTCGCGTGCCATACCTTGCTCATGAAGAAGTTGCCCTGCTGCTGGTGCTTAAGCAGACGCCCTGTTTTGGCACAAAAGCGCGCGCACACACACGCACACACGCACGGGCACACGCACGCACGCACGCACGCACGCACGCACGCACGCACGCACGCGCGACAATGCACCGTACGTTCCGAGGGAAGAAAAAAAAACCGCATTACTAAAGATCTAAAGAAAGGAGAAACGAAGACGCAGAGATGAGGGAAACAATAAGAAGGCAGCAAACAACAACAACAACAGCGACAACAACAACAACAAAAGTAACGCAGTGACAATAGTTGAAACAGAAAACAATCTAAAAACGAGTAGAAAAAAATAAAAATAAAAATGGGGGGAACACAACAAGAAACATTTTTTTTTATTCCATATGGGGAGAAGAAAGCGGGTCACATGCATGCACGCTGGCGGGGAACAGAAAAAGGGGGGGGGGGAGGGGGGGGGGCGGCGGGAACAAAACCGGAGGCGGAGGAGGCGTGTGTATGTGTCTGCTGTGGGCGGGGAGAGGGGCGCAGCTATAAAATCGAACCAACCATCTCGTGCGAATCATGCCGTACATTTTTCGCACCCATATATATTTCGTCCTCCAACCTCTCACAGGGGGGGGGGCGGGGCTGCTCTGTCAACTCTTGCCAGCTAGTCGGAAGGGGGGGGGGGGGGGTCGATGATCTCACCGAACCACGAGGGACGGCGGGGGGGTGAGACCTGTGACCACGACTGCAGCAGCTAGAGGGGTCGGGGGTGGGGATGGGTCATCCAACGGTACTGTCTTCTGATGCTACTGCCTTTTGTCTCGAGGCGGTGATTCCCTCCCCAACCTCGTCCACCCCCCCCAAACTACCCCTAACCCCCTCCCCCCCCGTGATTAGGTTGGGTTGGCGTCGGTTGGCGACGACGCTGTAAAACACGCCTCTCGCTGCGTGAACTAGACAACCAGGGTACCGTTTTTTCATTTTTATCTTTGCGGTCATAGCGGCTGGCGGTCGAAGTAGATAATGAGATCGGGGTGGAGAACCTTAACTCCGCACAAGGGGGATGATTGTATCACGTTGTGTGTACCAGGTATATGGTAAGGCACCCACGAGGCAGTTATGTAGTATACCCATTGCTGTCTCTGGGAGTGCTCACACGATAAAAAACAGGTAATTGATACTGCCATCCATAAGCGAGAAAACCCGCCTCAAAAACGTTTACTAGGTAGGACGCAGCTCACCCTTCATGCGACTGGCCCAACACTGCACGGCACTTCGCGCTTGGTGCAAGCAATGTCTGCCTGGTCGGTATAAACCCCACGTGCTCCGTCCCGGCATTGTAAGGATGCCAGGGCATATGGTCATATTACTACGGCCATGCATGATATGAGTACACCTTCCCCCCCCCCCCCCCCCCCCCTCCCGCCCTGGTGCAATGTCTACCTGGTCGGTGAAAACCCGACGTGCTCCGTCCCGGCATTGTAGGGATGCGAGGTTCTATGGTCGTACGACTACGGCCATGCACTCGACATGACTACACCATGAGTATCCCCTTCAACCGACATGCTCCGTCCCGGCATTGTAGGGATGCGAGGGTCTGTGGTCATACGGCTACGGCCATGCATGATATCGAGTACACCTCTCCTATCGAGTACACCCCCCCACCCCCCCCGTCCTCCTCCCACCCCCCCCCCGCCCCATCCGCATTTGCCTCACCTGGAGTTGCCACGACAATGTCAACGGTGCCAGCCAGATTCCGCCTCTGCCGTCCATGATCCTCGCCGCCCAAAATGCCGCACGACGAGAACTTGCACGTGCGGGATAGACGCTTCGCCACGTCAAGCACCTGGACCGCTAGCTCTCGCGTGGGCACCAGAATCAACGCCCTCGGCCTCTGGGTGCACCTAACTGGCTCGTCGTCGTCCATCGCTTGCGCCTGGCGTTCGGGGGGGGGGGGCGGTGGTGATGGCGGTACGGTTTGGATTAGGGTTAAGGTGGCGGTGGTGACGGTAGGGGTGGTGGTGGTGGTGTTAATGTTTGTGTTTTTAGCGGGAGTGAAGCCGGTACGCGCGCGGGTGGGGGGAGGGAAGAAGGAGGAGGAGGAGGGAGGAGGGCACAGGAGTTCAGACGAATCACACAACTCATTTCCTTCCCTTTGCCCGCTCTGCGAGTGCTCTGTCGACGACAGAAGCAGCGTTTCGCCATCTCTACACACACGGACACACACACGAAGACATACAAACAGACATCTCATACAAACATACAGTAGACACACACAAACGCACAAAGAGACACACGTGCGTGCACATGCTTGCAGACGGCGTTTCAAAGTAATGGCGAAAAAAAGCTTGATCATTTTTTTTTGATAGCATTTGTGTATGTAGTGCGCCACGGCGTGGGCGTCACTGAAAATGCCGAGGGTTTGCAGAAGAGTATCAACACCGAAAACGCTGAGGGGTCTCGAGAATCGACCGTCTCACTTCTTCTCGCCTCATGCTTGCGTCGACCCGCGCACCGTGCCCCAACAGAGATGCTTCCATGACACGACACTGACGCAACACAACACGCCCCAGCACAGCACCACGAAATCACCAAAACCCGACATAATCCAACCTACCCGCAACCCCAACCCCACCCAGAGCGCAACCCAGCACCACAACACAACAAGACACAACCAAACCCAACCGAACCCAACCCAAACACATCAAAACTACAACACCAAAAAACGCCGCGCTTAAAAGCCCCCGGCACAGTAGGGATGCGAGGGGCTATGGCCATATACGACCACGGTCATGCATGATGATGAGTACACCCGCCCCCTCCCGCCCCTACCCCCTTGGTCCCCGCCTCCATAACCTCTGTAACCCCACCTCCTGGGCTCGGAGCTGTTGTATGAGCGGCATGAGGTAGGCGAGCGTTTTGCCGGACCCGGTCGACGCGGCGAAGACAACGTTGCCGCCGCTGATGATCTGAGGGATCGCTTTACGCTGGATCTTGCTGGGGCTCTCGAAGCCTGGTGTTTTTTAAGGGGGGGGGGGGGGGGGGGGGGGGAGGGGGGGGAGGGAGACACGCCAAAGCCAGCCGGCACACAGGCGACGGCGAAGGAAAGGAAAACGGTGTGTGGGTAAAGGGCGGGGTCAGGGTACGGGTACGGGTATCGGCAAGGGTAACGGCGACAGTAGTGGCGATGAAGTGGTAAGGGGAAAAAGTAGCGGGTAACGGTGTAAGGATAAAGGTATCGGTACCGGAATCGGTAACGGTAACGGCGTAGGTGGCAGCTACTGCAGTAGCGATCGTGGTACCGGTAACTGTAGCAGCAGTAATGACGGAAATGAAAAATATACATACCAGGTATACAGTGTACTACTGCTGTAACATTGAAGGTGTGACGGAAGCGTTGTAACGGTACGGCTAAGGGTACCGGAAAAGGGAATAGTAACGGCGACGGAAAGGGTAAAGGTAACTGTACCGCGCCAGGAAGATGGAGGGTGGAAGGGAGGAAGGGCGGCTGCTTCAGATATTGTACGAATTGCCTGCACATATCGCTGTACCGTTTACTCTTGTACCGAGAAATCTGGCATCGTGGTGCAAATGCCTGACCCTTTTATATCATGCAGCGGGTACTTCTCAAGGGTTCAAATCGAGTCGCTATTGGTTACGAGTGTAGTACTTTCTGTGCTTGTTCCACTGTCGAGCCCGGTGACTTGGACGCCTGCTTTGCTGGTGCTGGTAGTGCTGTCGGTGGTGCTCCTCTGCTGTGTTCGTCCTCAACAGCAACAGGCAAAAGTGTGATACCGCTCTGTCCCGAATATTAGGACCGTTTTGGTATCAATATGAAGACGAAAAGGTCCCTATATTTCCGGACACAATTACAGTAGATAAAAGTACAACAATCGGACTGCTGCTCTGCTGGTGCTGGTCCTGCTGCGACTACTCTATACCTGGTATCTTGTTGCCCGTTTCCAACAGGAACATTCTGGCAAGTGAAATACCCTGGTACACCATTCTACGGTCCGTACATTTTCGGACCGAGTGGTACCATACAACAATCCATACCACCACATGCCACATGACAACATGACTGCGTAATGATGGCACCACAGCAGTAGTAACTACTCTGTGATACATACGTATCAATAGTGGATGGCGACAACAAACCTGCAACAAGGCATCAACAGCGCTAATGCCGTAATCGTTATTCTTCTCTGTCTCTCCCCCCCCCCCCCCGCGTTCCCTCCCTCTATCCTTCCAGCCCTCCTCACCGAACTCCTGCATGGCATTCACCAGGTCGTCTACCAGCCCCAGGGAGCCGAAGTTCACCTCCTCCGCCACCTCCGGCTGAGGCCCCCGGAACGGCTGGTCCGACACCATGCCCAGCGACGTCCGCCCCCGCCTCCGGCTTGGCACAGCCGACCCCAAGCGCCCCCCCATCCCGCCCTCTCCCCCCCCTCCTCTTCCCCGACCAAGGTCAAGCCCGGGCGACGATGGTGCCTTCGGTCGCGCTGAGGACGAAAAACACGACATGCTCGGGGGCGCGCACCAGAACGAGAGCGGTGGTGGGGTGCGGCAGCGGGTGCTGGCCGTGCCGGCCATGCTGGCCATGCTGGCCATGCCAGGCGTGCCGGCTCCCGAGAAGAAGCCGGAGAGGGGAAGGGGCCGCCGTTGAGATCCGTTGGTGGTCGTCGTGGCGGATCCTGTTGTTGCTGTCGCTCTTGCTCTTGCTGCTGCCGAGGCCGAGGACGCCAGGGGCCGCACAACGGCGCCGGAAGAGAGGGCGCCGGGGAAGGCGCGGCAGCGGCCCAAGAGGGACATCGCTCCAAGCAGGACGGCGCCGGTCCTGTTCGTCGACTGGCTCGTCGACATAAGCCCTTCGCACTTGGTGGCTGGCAAACGTCGCCCTCCTGCTCCTGCTCCTGCTCCTGCTGCTGCTCCTGCTGCTGCTGTCTGCTGTGCGTCAACGCTGCGTGTCGTGCTGGCGCGATGCGGCGGGATTTTGACTTTTAGGTTTATATGTATAAGTAGGCTTGTTCACATCGGGTGAAACTACACCGCAATATGGGGCTACCTCGCGCCGAGCACTCCACTCTTTGCTGACCTACTGAGCTGCGTGGAGGTTCGTGTGATAGGTAAGATCTGAGCAGGGTGACCCGTCTTCGTTCGCCCGTCTGTTCTTGTCGGATCGTATCCCGCGAGATGTCCGGGCGTTTCGCCTATCGATGGTTTTCGCGTCACGACTCGCCAAAGAATAGCACGTGTATCACGTTTGTTTGATGACCATGCGCGCATCATGTCCTTTCGTGTGCGGTCGTGGTTGAAGCACTCACGCCTAGCACTGTTCACCACCTACCGCGCCAGAAATTCCAGCCTCCCCTAGCCCGCTGTAAGCGGGCTTTTCCCATGGTCTCATCCGCAGAGTCCTGTCCCGCGCCTCACGAATGTTTTTTTTCCGGGTTGCGTGTCGCCCTCGCACACTGATACTACTACTATAATAGCACATGCATGCCTACTGGTGTGGAATTGGCTGTAAAAACGTGAAGACGATGGAAGTTGAGCATGTGGTTCTCTAGGCGAGCAACGCAGTCAACGGTTCTGGCTCTCCGGTCTCCCTCCGGTGGAGTAACTTGACTGACTGTTTTTTTTTCCTGTTGATTTAGCAGCCCTTGTTACGAGTCTCACGACCCCATTACCATTTCCGTGTTCACAGGACCTAACTTACGTCACGCCATCTCCTCTTCGCGTCTCTCTCTCTTATCCTCTGGCGCTCTGGCCTGCCTTCCTGCCTGCCTGCCTGGCTATCTACCGCTTCGACTAACGAGACGAAACCTCGTTCCCTCCTTCACTCGTCCCTCCCTCCCTCACCCACCCTCCTCCCTCATCACCCTCCCTCCCTCCCTCCCTCCCTCCTCTCTTCTCGCCGCCGCCATTGCGAACCGACTAACCGAAAAACCGACGGCGACAAACCAAATTACCGACAGGATGGCTCCCCCACTGCGCTCGATGCTGGCCCTGTGCGCCCCCGCCGCGATCACGGCCTTCGTTGTAAACCCCGGCTCCGTGTTTCGGTCGGCAGCGGCAGGGGTGCCGTCGGTAGGCACCGCCTCCTCTGTGCCTGCGGGCTCGTCGTCGCCCTCGTTGAAAAGAGCTGCCACCGGCGCCCAGGTGATATCCCTTTTGGCTGTTTCCTATATGCAGTTCAGATGTTGACCCGATCGCATTTTCGACTGTGAAGTTTGCAAATCGGAACAGCAGTCCTCCTTCGTATGCGTTTTTTTTTTTTTTTTTTTTGTGTGTGTGTGCAGACATTCGAGCAGACGACGAGCCCAACTGCTGCCTGTTGTTGCCTGGCGCCGCGAAAAGACGCGTCGAGTGCGCTGCACTGCGCGTAGGACCCAAGCGTTCGAGCCCACGCTGACTGCACTGCCTCTGGTCTGGCGGCGAAGAGACATGCTTAGTGCGCTGCGTAGAATCAACCTGTCGTGATAGTTTTTGTAAGTCACAATGTGACTGACTGCTGCTGCTGCTGCTGCTGTAGTCTACGAGTACGTTTCCACATACGATAGTGGCGCGTGCCGAGTGCGCTTCTCTTGGTCTTTAGGCCCGAGCCCGCGTCAGCTGACTGTAGTCTGGCCACGGAGAGACGCCCCGCCCGCCGACTGCGCGTCGGGTGCGAAGCAACGTCGCTATCCAGCTGTGTCACCATCCAACTCATCGATCGTTCTGCTGCTGCTTGCTGTCGTGGATAACACGTTGAATTTAGAGACGATGACATTTTTCGATTCGAAAATCTGATTGCCCAGGTCGTCGGATTTTCGGCCAAAATCTGACGGCATGCGCCATGGGATTCTCAAACAGAAAAAAAGCTGGTCGGATTTCGCATTCGTATTCGGACTGCATAAGCAGATGCTCACATTTTTGGGATAAAAAAAATACAAATCTGAAGCTCGAAATCAAACCGCAAAGGGAACATCCCTAGAGGGTTCGTAGCTTGCCACTTGTTCGAGAAAATGGTTGACACACACCTACAGCACGTACTTGTGCGAATATAACTAACGCTAACTCTATCAGCCAATCAGATCAAGCCTAGCCTTGGCCCCAAGCCAATCAGATCAACCCTAACCTTGTCCCTAAGCCAATCAGAGCAAATCTCGAATAAGTGGTAAGCTCCACTGGGCCCTTGGACCTTTGGTCTTGGTCTTGGATCTTGGTGTCTGGAAGGGGGGTCCATGTGTTCATGGTGATGTTGGTGTCGTGTGGGCGGTGTGGTAGGGTCAGCATTATTTTTCGGCAGCGGGCTTGTCCAGTTTACCTGGAGGTCGGCTCGGACTGCTATCTGTACCAGCATGTACGTATGCTGTGTATGATACCAGATTGCCGTGTACGGCTGTGTGTAAAGGGTGGGAGTCCTCCAATCTCTCAGAAAATTAAGCGAGTAAAACTTGCGAGAAACGGCAACCCTACAGCGGTTATTCTGGACGCAGGCTATACACGCTTTTTCTACAGTAGGTACCGGTGTGTGTACAGTAGGTGGGCGTGTCCTGTGTGCATCTGCGTGGTGTTGATAGTCTCGTCTTGTACGTGGTCCTCCTTCCGGTCTATTGTAGAGCTGTTGTATACCCTGGTATTACAGTAGTACGTAACTGTACTCCTCGGGTGCTGCTGTTTAGGTCACCGGCATGTTACCGGGTATTATGTACAGGGTACCACACTGCCCCTAAATATAATGACCGTTTCTATTGAATATTGATGTAAAAACGGTCCATCTGTATCGGTGCGGAGTGGAACGAGGTAAAATAGGCGACCGCTCAACAACGAGCAACCAGCAAGGTAATCTTTTTACGCCACGCCAGGTACCTGGTACCTGTCATGGACAGCCTGTACGACAAAACGTTCTGGTGTAATGGTAATGCCTGATGCCTTTTTGCACGTACATCAATCAGGAACCCCGCTTGCCTTAGGTTTATTGCTGTTGGCTGTGGGCCGGAGAGCCCCCCCCCCCCCCCCCCCCCCCCAACCCCCGGTAAGCAGACGCCTAAATACCCAAAATATCAAAATGACAGACAATTAAGAGAAAATGCAGGTCGCAAACGCCTCCCTCCAGTGTTGACGATAATACCTGGTGTACTGCATTATACCTGGTGTCAGTGAACAGCAGTCAGGCAACCCCCCCCTCCCCTTCGTTCGGCCCGTCTTTAGTTCTCTGGCTGTGGCTGTGGCTGACCGCTGTGACTGGTTTGTCGGTTGCTGCTGCTGCCGTTGTCCCTGTGGGCCGACCTTGGCTTGACGCGCCGTATCCCTTCTCCGTTCCGCCTCCGTCTTATCCCGTTTCGTTCCGTCTCCGTCTCATCCCGTCCCGTTGCCTCTTGTCCCGTCCCATTCCCCGTCCCGTCTCGCATCGTCTCGTATTGTTCCGTTCCGTCCCTTCTTGTCGTGTTGCGTCCCATCCCGTCTTGTCCCGTCGCGTTTTGTGCTTGCGCCTTGTGTGTTCGTGTTTGCGCTGGTTTTTTTTTTGCGTCGCAAGCAGCGGGCAGCCGGCGGTCGCTCCGCGGTCGGCGCTCTGTTCGCCAAGGCTCTCGAGTACGAGGTGACGAGCAGGCCCTCGACGAACAGTTCTGTCATCCTGACGCTCGACATACCCGGACCTACCACCAAGGTTTGTGGGCTTCTGCGTTTGTGTGCGGTTATAGGGTCTATGTCGCTTTGTTCAGGATCCGAGTTACGGCCTCCTTGGAACACCCCTCCCTCTCGCGCCTCACCTGATATTCCCCTGTTCCCCCCTCCCGCTGGAGTATTGGTCGGCTCTGTGATTACCTCTACAAAACCAAGATCTGTTCCGAACTCATGGTGTAGATAAGAGCATTGTACTTTTCAGTATGAGGGCCACCATTGACTCGAACCGTGTCTGCATGTCCTGTCGTTTTTTCCCCCATGTTTTTTGTTTAGACTATTTTCCGGTGTTGCTTGGGGGGTGGGTGGGTTCGCGCTGCAGCCCCGTCCCCCCGCGTGTTGGTCGGCTCTGTGATTACCTCTACAAAACCAAGATCTGTTCCGAACTCTTTGTGTGGATACGAGCATTGTACTTTCTGGATGAGGGCCACCATTGACTCGAACCATGTCTACTTTGTATGACAGTAGCTGTGCATGAGGAACTGTTTGTCCGCCTGTTCTATTTCTTCTTGTCTGTCTTATCTGTTTCTATCTGTGTATGCGCTTTGTGGCGTTGTTGCGCGGGCGGGTGAGTGTGCGCTGCAGCCACCCCCTCCCCCCGTGTGTCAGTCGGCTCCGTGATTACCTCTACAAAACCAAGATCTGTTCCGAACTCACGGTGTGGATACAAGCATTGTACTTCAGTATGAGAGCCACCATTGACTGGAATCGTGTCTGTTTCTTGTCTTTTATCTATTTTCTGTGTAACCTGCTTTCCGGTGTTGCTTGGGGGGTGGGTGAGTCCGTGCTGCAGCACCCCCTCCGCCCTCCCTCCGCGTGTTGGTCGGCTCTGCGAGTATCTCTACAAAACCAAGATCTGTTCCGAACTCAGCGTGTGTAGATACGAGAAATGTGCTGTCTGTATGAGGGCCACCGCTGACTGCAATCGTGTCTACTTTGTACGACAGCAGCTGTGCATGAAAAAAAAATCTGCCTTGCCAGTTTTTATTCATTTCTGTGCGTGTTGTCTGTTCCTATCTGTGTTTTGCGTTTTGTGGTGTTGTTGGGCCGACGAATGAGTTCGCGCTGCAGCCACGCCCTACCCTCGCGTGTTAATCGGCCCCGTGATTACCTCTACAAAACCAAGATCTGTTCCGAACTGACGTTGTGGATACGAGCATTGTACTTTTTGTATGAGGGCCACCACTGGAATCATGGGTGTCTGGGTTTTTCTGTGCCTATCTGACTCTGCGTTTTATTTGTGTCGCTTTGTGGGGTGGGCGAGTTTGCGCTTCAGCCCCCCCCCCCCCCCCCCCGTCGAGTATTGGTCGGCTCTGTGATTACCTCTACAAAACCAAGATCTGTTCCGAACTCACGGTGTGGATACGAGCATTGTACTTTCTGTATGAGGGCCAACATTGACTGGAATGGTGTCTGTATGTCCTGTCCACTTTTTTTTTTTTTTTTCATTTTTCCTGAGTAGAATATTTTCTGGTGTTGCTTGGGGGGTGAGCGAGTTCGCGCTGTAGCCCCGCGCCCCCCTTCCTCCCGCGTGTTGGTCGGCTCCGTGATTACCTCTACAAAACCAAGATCTGTTCCGAACTCAATGTGTGGATACGAGCATTGTACTTTCTGTATGAGAGCCGCAACTGACTGGAACCATGGGCATCTATCTGTGTACACTGTTTTGGCCTTGCCTGTCTGCTTCGTATATGTTATTATAGTGCGTTTTTCTGGTCTCATTTTAGAGGTGTGTGGGTTTGCGTTGGACCCCCCCCCCCCCATCCCCTGCTTCGTCTTGAGAGGGATGCGTGGTCAATGGTCAAATGACTAAGGCAATCAACAAATGAGTACCCCCCCCCCCCCCACCCCCCGCCCCGCGTACTGGTCGGCCCCGTGATTTACCTCTCCAAAACCAAGATCTGTTCCGAACTCACTGTGTTGACGAGCATTGTACTTTTCGGTATGAGGGGCCATCGCTGACTGGAATCATGGGAAATTGGAGCTGCCGCCGCTGATGCCCCCCCCCCCCCGCTATCTCTGCCTTCATCGGCCCTTGCTTTGCCGGACGGAGATTACGTTGCTGGGGCCATGTTGTACGGTGGAAGGTTGAACGTAGAGGGATTGGGATTTTGTCGAGCGGAATTGAATATTCATATATATTGGAGGCATGTTTGGTTAGGGGATATGTACGTGGTGCGTGTTTGACAAAACGAGTAGTGGTTTGAGGTTGAGCTCTCATTCAGGATAGAAACAATGGGAACGACGGGGTACTATTGATACGACGTATTGATAAGGGAAGGGAAACCTTCACGGCAGCGTACGTACAGAAAGGTGATTGGTCAATCGCCTGGTAGAAAACGACTGCTGCTGCTTTTTAGGATTTGAGGCTGGATGATAAAATAATTTGACAGAAAGTTATGGACGAACGCCATTTTTTTTCGTTCCTGTTTGCTCTTTATTTTTACCGGGTTGGATTCATGGCGATATAGAAGGTAGCTGTAAGAGTTGTAGTGTCACGAAAGAGCCCGGAAAGTTCTTTCAGCTGTATACATCATGCCAAGATCTGTTCCGACTCCGTACGCGATGTGGAACCATCGCAACTTCTCGAGTCTTCGGCATGCCGGGCTGTACGATATATGCATACCTCGTAGGAAACGATATATACATACATGAGGGAAGTATGTCGCGTCGCTTTGTGATGTCACAGGAGAAAAGTCGTGCTGCTGCTGCTGCCGTGTTTTTTTCTTTCTTCCTCTCCTTTTCGTGTCCGTTATTACGCGCAACATGCGTGGCCTTTCTAGCTGCTGCTGAAGTATCTACTGTAGGTATGATAACTACTGTATCACGAGGGTGGCATAGTAATCAGGACCCATCATACACACGAAAACCTACGTGTTACATTGTTTCTACCAAGCCTTTTGGGTCCTGATTGCTGCGGTTTTAGAAGCTGTTTGAGGTGTGTACTTTTTGGTGGAAGAGCCCCGTGACTATCTCGAAACAACCCCTATCAGGTCCGAACTCACGATGTCGAGGGAACCACACCAACTTCAGTCTTCATAACCACCCGGGGTCTGTCTATCTCACGCGAATGTTTTGCCGTAATGTGATCAGACCACCTGTTGCTGCCGTGTACCGTGTGTTGTGTTTCTCGGGTTACCCTTGTCGCTTTGATACGTAATTTGTATAGTTTGTACCTCGTAGCTGTGAGGGAGCTGCTAACGATGGTCGTCGGAGAGCGTCCGCGGTTGTCTTAGCATTCAATACGTCGAGGCCTAAGGTTTGTTCCGAACGCATGATGATGTGGAACCATAGTAGCTTGTTGCGGATCTTCATCATCGTGGCGGGCTTTACACGTGTGTGTCTCGCGTGTGGGTTGCTTTGTGATGCTTGGAAGTATAACGGGAGGGGGTAATATATCATGTTGCTCTCGTGCTTGTGTTTTGTTTTTGTTTCCTTTTTTATGTTTTCGTCCCGAGGGTATTGTTCGTAGCTCGGAAAAGAGCCATCAAGGCTACTGCTCTAGCTACTGCTCTAGCTACTGCTGTGGCTATTGTGAGATACGGGTAGCTCTTAAGAGTTGTGTGTTTGTTGATTGGTCGAAGAGCCCCATGATTATCTCTACAAAAATTGGACCGAACACATCATGTGGAACCATCCCAACTTCAGTCTTCAATATGACGGGCTCTCTATCGTTAATTTGCGTTGCTACCGTACACACATATAGATACCTGGTACCAGGTATGTATTTATTAAGGGTGAGGATCTGCTGTTGGTTTCGCAGTGTGCTGCTTGTTTTTTTTTCTTCCTCTTAATATTTCGTTTGACCGCATTGCGGTGCGGGAGCATTTGTTTTTTTTTTCCTCGTCAGCAGCACAGCAGTTGGTAGTTCTTTGAGGGACGCCGCGACAAGGGCAAACGATATCCCGAACGCACTATGAATAGGATCCTTCAAGAGGGGCCACCTTGCTGCTGTCCCTTCGTATTCGCTGTCGGCTTTAGGTTGTTCTCGATTTTTGCGCGTTTTCAGTCACCTACGATAGAGCGGCACGAGTGTGTACGCATGAAAATTGTTTCCGGTAGAGCCCCGTGATTATTCAAGCAATAAGATGTTCCGAAACACACGATGTGGAACCATCGCAAACTTCAGTCTTCAATATGACCGGGCTCTGTCGGGCGCGGCGTGTTCGCTCTTGTTGACGCCTGTAGGACTGACTCAGAGCCCTCCCGCTGTGAGCGCAGAGCACTTGAAATTATAGTCAATATTTAGGTTTCTACAACATCAGTGCCGTAGGTAGTAGATGGCTTCACAGCATCCTACGTACACTCAACAGGGATATCGTTATTCTTTGTGCTGTCGTGTTTGCTTCTTTTTTATTAGTATTAACCTGTGTGTTGTGTCTCGTTCGTTTGCTTTGGCCCCTTCTAACTTTCTCGCTTTGATCGGAAATGCAGGGACCGGTTAAGTCTTCACGTTGCGATGTCTAAAACCCTCCTTCCTTGTATTTCAGCTTAGAGTGGTATGAGCGCGCTACGAGTATCGATTTTTTTTCATGTCAGAAGAGCCCCGTGATTATTTCAGCAACATCATGTTCCGAACGCACAATGTGGAAGCAATCGCAAACTTCAGTCTTCAATATGACCGGGCTCTTCGCCACGTACCGGGCTGTATGGTACCAACGTCTGCGCATCTGTCTCTCTTGGGTGCGCAAGCATGCAGCGCGTCGTTTTGTACAAACATCATGGAAACTTTTTTTTTCGTAATCCATCTTTTGTACGTGTAATCTGTCTCATTATTTTTGTTTGTTCTCTCTTTCTGCCTGGCTTTCCGATCAAAATGCGTGGCGACTCGTAAATCTTTGACATCTGTTTTTTTTTTGCTTTTCGTCTCAAGTGCCGCAGGGAGACCGGTGGCAACCGTATTTCGCCCAGCCAATTGTTGCTCGGAATTATGTAGTCAAGCGCAGGATTTCGTGTAGATAGTCAGGCAGTTTACCGTTGGCCCCAGGTAGAATACCTGGATGTTTTGGCACTTTTGGTGGGAGTGAAATGTGAATTCACACCGACAGACCAAAAACTGTTGTGCAGATTTTTTGTTTTGTTTTGTGTATCATTCTCGGCGTTTTATATTCAGCGTTTGATACGTGCAAGACGTTGCTGTTGAGCGTGTGTTTTTTTCTTGTTTCCCTTTCTTGTGTTCGACTTTTGGTGTGGTTCTTGTTGTTTCGTTGGTGCTCGTATAGGTGTTATTGCTCTAGATGCGTGTTTGTTTGTTCGTTTGTTTGTTTGTTTGTTTGTTGGTTTTGGTGTTGGTGGTGGCGTTGTTTCTGCTGTTCTTGTTGTGTTTGATGTCGTTGTGTCGTCCTTGGTGTCCAAACACCATATTTCAAGCCGTTCCACGGCCTTCCTCCTCCTTCGTCTCTTCTCTCTTTTGTCCTCAGTTGTGCTATGAGAAGGCAGTCCGAACGTTGTCGAAGCAAGCGGGGAACACCATCCCGGGGTTCGGCAGCGCCAAGAACAACAAGCACCCCGCCGATGTAAGTATAGCGGTATGGTGTGCATGTATGCACGAGGTATTGACCAATCATCATCATGCCGATATTTTCAACAAAACCAATCATAAGTCATGTCGAGGCCGAAGGAGGCGGGGAACGCCATCCTTTGGTTCGGCAGCTCCGAGAACAACAAGCACCCCCGCCGATGCAGGCAGGTGCACTGTTGTGTTCATATGTGGGATACTGGTGGCACTTCACAGATAATAGTCCATCATGCCTGTGAGGTACCAGATATGCTACTGGTACAGGCTACGACGGAAGCCCGCTGTAGGCAGTGAGCGATCGTGCCGACGGAGGCACCGGAGCATCAGCCGTCCTTGCGGCCGCCTATGCTGCCGCTGCTGCTGCTGCGCTTGCTCCAGGAAACAACACAGTCGAACACACCAACCACCCTGGTCGGAAACATACAATCCCCATTCGGACTCTGATGCTTAAGATCACACGGGGATTTTTTTTTTCCGGCCGGGGTGATTTTTCATGCAGAATATGGTGAAATCACCCATACCCCACCACGAGGCGTTTTTGCGCGGGAAACAGCCGCGGCCGTGAAGAAGAAACCGATTGGCGTCGTCGGCGCCTCGAAAGAGGGACCAAAGACTCGCCCGCTTTAGTCGTTTACGACGATGAGCGTTATCGACATTTGCACGTCAGTCTGAGCCGTCTGTACCCGCCCTTTCCCCGCCCCCCCACACCTCATGTCTCTAGTATTTCATAGGAATAGGGACGATGCGCTCCGTCTCGGAAGGGATGCGTGGTGAATGGTCGTTTGACTTGAGGCAAGCAACTAATGAGCACGCCTTCCTCCCCCACCCCCCCCTCTCCACTCGTGAAGGCTAGCTCGAGGGTTGACAGCAGTACGTAGGGTCTTGCGTTGTGACGTCGATTAGCCGTGAAGAAGGAACAGATTAGGGTAGTAAGTGCCTCGAAGGTGGGGCAGAATACACCCCCGCTCTTAAGAGTAGTCCAGCTCGACGATGCGCGTTGCCGACATTTGCACGTCAGTCTGAACCATCCTATGTAGTCCCCACCCCCCCCCACCCCCACCCTCTCCTGTAGCTCAAGGCTTGCAGCAATAAAGCTGCTCCTACATGCCGATTGGCCGTGAAGAAGAAACAGATTGGCGTAGTCCGTTCCTCGAAAGAGGGAAAAAAGACGCGCCCGCTTTAGTCGATCTCGACGATGAGCGTTTTTGACATTTGCACGTCAGTCTGAGCCGTCCTACCCCCCCCCCCCCCCCCTCCTAGTATACCGCCAACTCTTCAGAACACCTCAGTCTTTAGTGGCGACGTACGTAGAGTGGCCGTGAAGAAAAAACCGATTGGCGTAGTCGGTTCCTCGAAAGAGGGACCAAAGACTCGCCCGCTTTAGTCGATCTCGACGATGAGCGTTATCGACATTTGCACGTCAGTCTGAGCCATTGTTCCCCTCTCCCCCCTCCCCCCGCCCCATCCTCTAGCGCCAACTCTTTACAACACCTTTGTGCGGTTGTGACGTACAGTAGAGTGGCCGTGAAGAAGAAACAGATTTGGCGCAGTCGGTTCCTTGAAAGAGGGACAAAAGACACGCCCGCTTCAGTCGATCTCGACGATGAGCGTTATCGACATTTGCACGTCAGTCTGAGCCGTCCTACCCCCCCCGCTTAAACTTCTTGTACGACGGTCTCCGTTTTTTGTGAAGTAGATTGGCTATGAAGAAGAAACCGATTGGCGTAGTCGGTTCCTTGAAAGAGGGATAAAAGACACGCCCGCTTTAGTCGATCTCGACGATGAGCGTTATCGACATTTGCACGTCAGTCTGAGCCGTCTGTATCTGTAGTCCCCCCTCCCCCCCCTTTAATATAGCACCAGCTCTTTACAACATAGGACAGACCACTGATTCCCACAGTTCATGATCTAGATCTTTCAGGGCAGATATATCATCAAATCATGATCTGTACGATCTGTACCGGGTGTGAATGATCCAGGTCATGTTGCCATGTGGGAATAGTATAATTTTCATGATCTAGGACGTGTTTCCTGGGTTGTATCTGTACTGTACAGATCCTGCACAGCATCTCGTCGTAACGGTAGGTTATAATCTAGATGATCTATGTGTAGATATATGTGTAGATATCTATCTGTGGGTGATCTGTCTGTAGATGATCTGTCAGTTTATTATCCATCTGTACATGGTCTACCTGTAGATGATGTATCTCTAGGTGACCTTTCTGTACATGATCTTTCTGTAGATCTATCTGTAGATATTCATCTATGTATGATCTGTCAGTCGAATATGCTGACTCTTACAACAATTCCTTAACATTCAGTTGCTATGTAGAGTGACCGCGAAGAAGAAACGCAATTGGCGTGGTCGGCTCCTCGAAAAGGGAGAGCACAAGATTCGCCGGCCTGTTTAGTGGATGTCCAAGTTGAGCTTTATTTACCGACATTTGCATGCCACTCTATACCCTCCTATTAACTAGATACTTCTGTGTCTCCCCCGCGCCCTCCCCCCCCTATATTTCATAGCGCAGAGAGTTCTGTGTCTTGTGTGCCGGACACGCAGCCATTGATGTTACTGTTGTATCATAATTTTAACTATCACGTCCTATTACGCGTACCCGTAAGGGTATTGACTCTACTCATTTTGATACGAGTACATTTGACATGATGTGACATCATGTGATCCGATATGATCCGATGCTGTGAGGATACCAGGTACCTGGTATGTGATAATACAGTACTACGGATTGCGATGTGGGTATGATCATACGACACGATATCGATGTGATCATACGAAACGACATGATTTTGGTATGATATTACGAAACGATACGATGTGATGGTGATGTGCACCAAGTGATCGAGAGGCACTTCGGCATCGAGAAGGTCAAGCAAGGGGCAGGCTATGATCACTACGATACGATATTTTATGATATGATGTAATGTGATAAACCCGAAACGGTGTGACGCTATTTTATGTTCCACGTGATGCGAGAGGCGATATGATCCGATACACCAGGATCCTGATAAGATGCACTGGCACCATATGATGTGATGTGATACGATAGCACGAAACGATGTGATATAATGTGCACCAGGTGATCGAGAGGCACTTCGGCATCGAGGAGGTCAAGGGGCAGGCGCTCAAGGTCATCTCCGAAGTCGTCATCAACAAGGTCAGTGCGTCGGTCCACGGATCGGCAGCTGTACTGCGCGCATCAGTATACGGCAGTGCGCGAATCGGTAATGGTATTAATAGTGCACGGATCGGTAACAATAGTGCGCCGATCGGTAATGATGGTATTGCACGTATCGGTAACACTGATTGTGCACGGTTGGTTGGTTTGGTTGCGAAGCCGATGCTTTCCGTCTTTTTTTTGCTACCTTTCTTTTCCCGTGTTCTTACGTGGTATTCATGTGACCGTCGCCGACGAGACCGCAGGCGATCAACGAGTTCGACTTCAAGGCCATCGGCAGCGCGGAGCTTGTCCAGGACGTGGAGATCGTCACGGGGCTCTTCACCCCCGGCGCGCCCATGCTGCTCGAGGTTAAGGTGAGACGCGTTGCGTGCAATTAACAGTTCGTACGTACGTGCGTACTATGTTTTTTTCTGGGCCTCCTTCGCTCTCTTACAAAGGCACTTACTCACGAGGAGCTCGATACTACTACAATACTGTACATACCTCTGACCCAAACACCGACTTTTGAGGAAAGAAAAACGAAATTTGAACCCGATGGCGTAGGTATACAACAACAAAAACATACCTGGTATGTCACTACTAGGTATACGTGATCATTCATATTACTCTAATTCCAAGTAATTTTCCTCTAAACGGGAGTGCAGTTCTAACGGGGTTGCCTGAAGGGGTTATAAAACTGATAAAACCCCGGCCGCCTGGGAATTTTCTCGGGAAGGAAGATGTAGCTATTACGAGGGGTTTCAAGTAGTTTTATGTGAATTATCAACCATTTTTTTCTCGAATCTGGGCCGAGTCGTCCTAAAACACCGTTTTTTTTTTTTTTTTTTCATGAAACGAAGCGTAACGTCAGCCGTCGACGCAACTTCAACGGTTAATATCTGTACCCGGCATGTATCTACGTATGTACCTAAGTGCTTTTTTTTTCATCTTTTTTTCTTCCGGATTGCCCCCCAATTTTGTTCTTTTCTTTTTTCAGTGCGACGTGTGGCCGGAGATCAAGATGGTCTCCGAGTACACCGGCTTCGACCTGGAGGTGGAGGAGCCCCCGCTGGACGAACCCCGGTGAGGAGAAACGCTGTCATTTTTTTTTCAGATTTTTTTTTGTTTTCTTGTTTTTTGTCGAAGCTGTGCCAAGTCGTAAATTAATACTACTCTGGTACGTACATACTGGCGGCGGCGGCCGCCGGCGCCGCCACCACGGGTATCGAACCGCAGCTGGACTTGCCTCGCCTCGGCCGGACCGGGCCAGACCGGACTGGAACCTCTGCCCCTGTAAGCCCAGCCCCGCCTGAGGCGCTGGATGGAGCCGTGGCCTTTGGAGTTGGAGGGACTTGCCGGGGCGTTCGTTCGTTGCTGGCGGGGACCGACCGACCGACCGACTGACCGCCGCGCTGGCGGGTTGCGGGTATATATATATATATATATACGGTGGCGTTGTTGGCATCTTATTCTTGTTTTGGTGAAGACAGGAGAAAAAGTGCACCTATCGCCACTATTGGGGAGCTTCTGATGCAGCGAGCTTCTGCAGTAGTCGCGCATTGGCATAAATATGTATACTGACGGCACTGACGCGAATGTGCGTCAAATGATTTTGTCACATCACCGGGCAGCGAATACCAGCGCGGTCGGTCGGTCGGTCGGTCGGTCGGTCGGCCGATCGGTCCCATTCTGCCGTCGACGAAACGTCCCCGAGTACAAACATCCCATCTAGCTCCGGAATCGGCTCTCTTCACCTCTGCTCCTCCACCCCCCGTGCGGGCGGGCTTGGCGGTCCCACGAGGCAAAGCCCGTCACCGGCTGCCGTGGGTGGTGGCGGCGGTTTTCAGCGTCTGCGTTCTCCTTGTTTACCATCGTCTCCAGAGATTAGAACCGTTTCGGGTAGTGGTATTCAATCTCAACGATCCATACACTTGCGGAAAAAATAGTAGTACAGACGAGTACCTGTATATGTATACTTTGGCACAGCTTCGACACGAACGGTTGAAATGTACTTGACCTGAAAGCCATGGCCGTAAAAAGAGTAACACGAAACCCGACCGGACCCGCCTGGGAATTTTCTCGGAATTTTCGTGGGCTGAGGAGATTATTGAGGAGTTTGGTGTGGGACTATCTCAACCATAGTTTGTTTTTTTTCGAAGCGGACGCAGTCCTGGAAGGGTCGGCCAGATTTTTTCCGGCCAAAGCGTGCTGCCCGCTGTATATCGTACTGGTAGAGCACTCCTCAGCCCTACTATTATACTGTAAAGCTGTAGGTAGTTCTTGGGGGCAGTCCTGTTCTTTTGACGGCTTGTCGCCGAGAACAATGGCAGCCCGTACCAGGTACGTATTTCTGTTTTTTTTTTTTGGTGTTTTGTGTCTTTTTTTTTGTCGGCAAGAAAAATGACAAGGTCCCATTTTTTTTTTTTTGCGTTTTCTGTATTTCTGTTCTTACCAGTACAGTTTTATTTCGAGTTGTTTTTTGTGTCCATTTTGGCTGAAAACGGCAGAATACATGTTTCAGCGGTTTTGCTGGCTATGTCTTGCGGTTCATTTCGATTGTGTTTTGTCCATTTTTTCCTACAATAAAGCCGGTCGCCCCGGTGGTTCAAGTGGTTAACCTCGAATTCTACTTGTTTGAGTCCTGGGTTCGAGCCCCAGGTGGGTCGGACTTTGACTTTACTTGCAAAAATAAAAATAAAAAAGGATTCAATTGTTGATAGCGCCTTGCAGCGTGGGTAGGCACAATTCGATGCGAGTCGACGAGGGAAGAAAAGGCTGAAATCTTCTCGCGATAAAAATGAAGGCACGTACCGTAGCGGGAAGGGGGGAGAATAGCCTGCTATGTGACCCCGGATCTGAGTTACGAGTTGGAAGGAGAGAGAGAAGAAGATGGGCGAAGATAATAAATGGGATGAGCAAAAAAAAAAAAAAAAAATGGCAGCCCATGTTTGCGTTTTTTGTTTATTCCTGTCCCAGGGTTTATTTCAATTGTTGGTATCCATTTTCATCAAAAATGGCATAGCCCATGTTTTGCGCGTTCTGGTATGTACCTGGTATGTTTTACTGTTCACTTCGATTGTTTTGTGTCCGTTCAAGAAAATTGGCAGCCAATATTTATGCGTTCTGGCGAACCTGTTACCTGGTATGTGTACTCATTTCTGCCTGTTTTCTATCCTTTTCTCATGTCTTTTTTTTGTTGTGTTGTGTGTTTTTTTCAATCAGGGTTGAGGCCGCGTGGAAGGCGCTTCGCGAGCGCAACGTAGTGATGAAGGACACGGAGGAGGGATACGCCGCCGTTCTGGGAGACTCGGTGAGAAATTAACGTTACCTGGTAATTACGTTGTGAGCGCGGCAGTAATACTGGCTACTATTAGGGGGGACCATAGTAAATAGGACCGAATATTGTTGGTAAAAACAGCTAAATATGTAGGTGTTTGTGTGTACCGTCGGTCCTATTTAATATGGTCCCCCGTAATAGTGCTGCTCGACTATTAATACTACCACTATTAATACTGCAATAAAACGATCAAAAGTTACCCGTTCTGGGAGACTCGACGAAAATTTAAGGTTACCTGGTAATTAGTTGTGAGCGCGGCAGTAATACTGGTTACCATCAATAGTGCTGTACGACTAGTAATATTAATATTAGGTAATCCTACCACTACAGCTGCATGAAAAAATATGAAAAATATTTGACGAGGAAGATGGCAGGAGTAAAAAATTTGAAGATGATAATCTATACCTGGTACTTTGGGATGATGTTGGTTATGGTGCTGACGGTGATCATGGTATTGAGGACGGTTGAAACAAAGCGAAGCTGATGATCATATGATGATGATGGTGATGATGATGATGACGACGAGGAGGAGGATGATGAGGATGATGACGATGATGATGCTGATGATGTTTTTTTGTGATGAGGATGGCGATGATGGCGATTTGGCAGATGACGCGGGTGGTGATGATGAAGACGAGTGTGTAGACAACACTGATGATATTCGTAAATACCTTCTTTCTCTCTTGCGCCTTGTTCAGGTGATCGCCAACATGGAGCCCTTCCGGGAAAACAAGGACGGCTCTAGGGGGGATAAGCTGCCTGACATCGCGTCGGGAGAGGGGGTCGACATCGTACTCGAGTCTGGCAGGTGCGGGGAGGGAGGCTATATGGGGTTGGGTGCGGTGGGGGTACTCATGTATGTTGTCATGCATGGCCGTAGCCGTGTGACCATAGACCCTCGCACCCCGACAAGGTCGGTGCGTACGTCTATAGCACGCCGGGGTTTTAACCGACCAGGCAGGCCGACATTTGCCTGCACCAAGCGCAGATGCGAAGCGTGAGGTGTCATAGGTGAAACATTAAACGGAGGCGTGCAGCGATAGGTCGGGAGGGGTACCTGCAATATTGCTGAGGCCCCTTACTTCAGGAGATGGGTACGGGTATATGCTTAAGTGTAGTATCACTCTAAAACCAACCGAACAATATAAACAGTATCACTCATTAAGTGCCGTCGCCGTAATTTCTTTTTACACCAAGAACAATGAATCCGACTATTAATAAGCTTTTTTGTTTGTCACCAATCCGCCGAAGGTAAAAAAAAAAACTACCCTGGGTACAACAAACAAAGCACATTTGAACATCTTTTTTTCTTACTGTTTTTGTTTTTCTGCTTCCGGTTTGATTTTGATTTTGATTTTGATTTCCCCCCCCCCCATTTGTTCTGTGCGTTTTGTACAAGGGGTCCTTTTTTATTTTTTGTTTGATCTTAGTCATTTTTTTGTAATGTTTTGTTTGTTTTTTCGTACCTGGTATTTTTTTTTTTCCCCCTGCCGACGAAAAAAAAAGGTACATGCCGGGCCTCGCGGAGGGCATGGAGGGGGTGAAGGCCGGCGAGAAGCGCGAGATCAAGGTGACCTTCCCGGACAAGCTTGGGCCCCAGGGGGGCGACCTCGAGGGCACCAAGGCCATCTTCGAGGTCGAGGCGGTCGAAGTCAAGGTATGCGGTGGTATATATTGGTGTGGTACTGGTGTGCTGGTGTGCTGTGTCTTGACAACGATGGATGTGGGATATGGTATGATAGTGGGGGGCGTGGGATGTGGTATGATAGTGGGATGGATATCGGACAAAGATCATATCGAACGAGATCGATACCTGGTATCAATGGTGAATAGTCTTAACCGATATTCAGTGTTCGGTATTCGATAATCGATAATCGATACCCCATGTCGTACATGGAAACTCTTTGTTCGGCACACACCATAAAAAAAAACATGAACGGGGATGAATATATATGCATGAAACCAGGGAAATAATCATCTTTCCACTCCCGCTGGAAAACAAAGCTTTGAGGGCTTGCCACGCGCCCCAGGGTGCACGGATCGCGCCGGGACCTCAACCAATGTGTCCGGCCGGACTTCCCGTGTCGACTACTTAGCGTTTCGCGTAAAAAAGCTCGTACGAAGAGATATATTAAAAAAAAGTACTGCAACTTCACAAACATAGCTAAATAAAAAATCGACACGTACTCGTATGCTTTTTCGATAGGCGATACCAATAATCGATACCGTACGCGAAACGCTCGGTTACTACTTGAACACGACGGCTTGTGGATATATGTTCATGTATAATATATAACGAGATCGATATTGAAATAACCAAATCGGTACCTGTTGCGATTTTTCGGTAGTCGATACCGATAAGCGATATCGGATACCGTACATCGAAAACTGCTTTATTCGGCATCAACAACGTTAAAACAACGGGGGATGCTAAGGGATGGAGCAACTGTTGCGGGGGGACCATAGTTAATAGGACCTGTGGTATACATAAAAAAAACTACATATTTAACCATTTCTATACTAACAATATTTTGGTTCTATTAACTATGGTCCCCCGAATGGCGCGTTAGAAACACGATGCATAGAAACGTCGAAACTTTCTACTAGAATATCCCTAGTCTAAATGACCCCCCCCCCCAAAAAAAAAGTTTCTATGTAGTGTATGGAAACAACGTATTGAGCGCCCGAATGTTGAAGATGTCTCCATTATTACGGGGGACCATAGTTAATAGTAGTTAATAGGACCTATGGTATACAAAAAATTATATATTCAACCATTTTTACAAACAATATTTGGTCCTATTAACTATGGTCCCCCGTATTAGGAGTAGGAACGGCGCTCCGTCTTGAAAAGGATGATCAATGGTCGAATGACCAAGGCAAGCGACAAATGAGTACACCCCCCTCCCCTCCCCTATACGACTACGGCTATGCATGAAAAGGAATACCCCCCCCCCCCTCCCCCCGCCCCCTCCTCCTTGTTTCATTATCAGAACCCCCATTAGGCCGGAAATCATACACTGGTGCCAGATATATTCCTGGTATGTACCTGGTACGATATATGGTAACATGGAAACTTTTTGCGATCCCTACGGAACGTGAATGACCCTTCACCCCCGCCCCCGCGCCCACAATGGCCAAATGACTCTGGCAAACAACACCCGCGTACGCCTCTCTCCCCGCCCCCCCCCCTCCCCTCCCCCCCGCCGCGCTTTTCCGTTATCAGAACCGCATCTTGCCGGAAGTCAACGAGGAGTTCGCTCAGAGCATCCGGAAGGACCTGACCATTGAGGCCCTGACGAAAGAAGTGGAGAACGCCGTCATGGAGGAGACCGGCACATCCAAGAAGGACGCCAGGAACAGGTCAGCGGAATGGTGATGGTGGGGGGGGGAGGCGGGGGGGGGGGGGGGGGGGGGCGCGCTGAAGATGGTGGTGTTGTTGGTGGTTGTTTTTAGGGGTGGTGGTGGTGGTGATGGTATTTGCGGTGCTGATTGGGGGGAGGGAGGGTGAGGGTTGTGGTGTTGGTGTTGGACTTTTTTTTTTTTTGTTCGGGGCGGTGTGGGTGGGGGTGGTATAATATTTGTGGGGCTGATTTTGTTGTTGGCGTTGTTTTATTGTGGTTGTTGGGATGTCGATGGTTGTGTGTGTCTAGTTTGATGGTGAGTGGCGTAGTGTTGTTGTCGGTGTTGGTGTTGTTGGTGTTGCTGGTGTTGGTGTTGGTGTTGTTGCTGGTGTTGGTGTTGGTGTTGGTGTTGGTTTTAAGGTCGTGGTCGTGGTGGTGGTGGTGGTGCTTGTAGTGTCGGTGGTGGTGTGCGTTGTTGGGTTCGGTTGGTGTTGTTTTTGCGGTGGGCGAATGTAGCGGGTTTTCAGACGCGCTCTCATGTCGGTATGTCTGTCTGTCTATGCGCTGCTCGTCTCGATGTTGCCCCCCCGCTCTCGCTGCTGCGCAGGGCTCTGGAAGACGCCGTCCTGGAGGTGACGCAGGTCGAGATCCCGGAGACGCTGATCATCGAGCAGGCGCGCGAGAAGTTCGCCATCATGATGACCGAGTTCAAGGACCAAGGCCAGCCGGACGAGCAGATCCAGAAGATGATCACCAAGGAGGTACGTACGGGCATCGCCGTCTTTTTTTTTTTGGCAACGGTTTCCTTACCTTGTTCTTTTTTATTTTTGTTCTTACTAACTTTGTTCATGTTGTTGTTGCTGTTTGCTCACGTTGTTGCTACTGCTCTTTTTCTCGCCCTTGTTGCGAGTTTCGTTTTCCTTATCACAGCTTGAGAGGAAATCTCGTGGTTTGTTTCAGGTTTTTTGCCTGGCCTTTATCAGAAAACCTGTTTTTCTGGTGGTGCTGGTGGTGGTGTTGCTGGTTTTGAGTACTCTTGCGATTTTGCTGTTGCAGGAGCTGACTGGATTTGTTTTTGGGGGGGGGTGACTTCGATGGTTCTTGCACGTATTATAGATAATGTACTCGTACGCATACATCTATATTTACTGTTTACCCGGAGCCCAAGGCCGGCATAGGCTAGAGGTGTCTTTATAATACTCGTTTATGTGTTTCTCCTCCCTACGTTCCATGTGTTTGTATGCAGTCTGTGGTGTTTCCTGTTGCTTCTTTTGCTTTCCGTGCCGGCCGCTGTCCCCCCCCGATGCCCCGTGCTATTCACCCCCCCCCCCCCGTTAATCCTTTTAGGACCGCAGTCCCGTTTTGGAGACAATATCACTAAGAATTTGAGTGGCTTGTCCCCCAAAAAGGGACTGCGGTTCTAAAAGGGTTAACCCCCCCCCCCCCCCCCAACAAATCCTCCGGTGGATTGGCAAAAAAAAAAAATCTTCAGCTCACCAGACCACACTTCCACACATGAGCACGCGTTGTGTACGTGTATATCTGGCACCAGTTCAATCCGTCGCCCTGTTTTTTTTTCCCCCCTTCCTCCCTTTCCCCCCTTCCTCCCTTTCCCCCCTTCCTCCCTTTCCCCCCTCCCTCCTCTCGTCCGCTCTACCAGAACTTCCTGAAGTACGTGGAGGTCGTGAGGAAGAACACCACCCGCGGTCTCTCTCTTGGGCTTCTGTTCACCTACGTGGCTGAGAAGGAGGGAATCGAGGTACGTGAGCCTTTTGCCGTTTTTTCAGCGGGGACTATTGCGGGGGACCATAGTAAACAGGACGAAATATAGTTTAGTAAAGATAGGGAAATATATACCAGGTAGATTTTTGTGTGTACTGTAGGTCCTATTTACTATGCCCCCCCCCCCCCCCCGTAATAACAAACTACCCGAGAACTCTTGGCTGGGTTGTCCCCCCCCCCCCCGACTGCAGTGTACAACTGTAGCAGACGCGTTCTACGATGGAGGCTGCACATTTCCGCTAAAATGTTTTCTGGATGACGGGGGCTCCTTAACCCAAAATCGTCGGAATGCCAATCTTGTTTCGAAAAATGACGTTTTTGTATACTTGAGGCAATGGGGTTATTCATCGGGATGCAATTTGATTTTTGCTGACATCAGTTTTGCGAGTGAGTTATGGAGCTCCTCAAAAGAAGAGCTTATTAAATTTCAGTGTGGATCCCTAAGGTAGAACGCCTCAACAGTCCTTTTTTAAAGGTAGCACCACACATGGGTCAGATCATCTACATCATATCATCTACAGATCATTCCCACGATCTAGATCTTTGCGGGCAGATACAGTAGATATATCCCTGATCTTGATGCTACTGTAGGAACAGCTCATGTTGCCTCGTGCCAGCAGTGCGATCTGCGTGATCTGTGTGTAGTAGGTCGGGTTTCCTGGTGACAGATAGATCTGCGCTGTATTGTGTATAGATCCTGTGCGGCATCTCACAGTACCGACAGGATACACACGCATGTATGTATAGGATCTGCGGTGGAGGGTGTACAGATGGGTGATTGATCTGTGCTGTCCGTCGTTTTTTTTTTTTCCAAAAGTTTTCCCCTTTTTCGGTTTATTGCGGTGCCGGGGGCGCCCCCTCCTTCGGTCAAAACGAAAAAAAACTACGTAAGTATGTACTTCTTTTGCTATCTCTGAAAACACACCAGGTAGATGTTGAATCGGGGCCGCCGCAAGCCTGTTTTTTCGGCAAACAACTAATAGCCGCCGCCGACGGCGCTCCGGGGAGCGCGTGTGCCGTCCCTCGCCTCGTTGGTTGTGAACGAGTGTTCGTTGACCCCTTTTTTTAGACACAACGCTCAAGTCCTGATGGAGGGGGGGGGGGGGGGGGGGCAGGACCCAATTTTTTTTTTTTCATCTACCGAATGGAATCGAATTCAATTCGATTGTAAAAAAAAAACAGTTCTACGTCGTATTCTATTCTATTCTATTCTACTGGTATTCAACAATGCTATCCGTTAAAACGGACCCTGACTTTTTTTGTTTGTTTTTGTTTGTTTGTGTTTAATTTTTCGTTTAATTTTCGTTTTTTTTCTGTTTTGTTTTTATATATTTTTTTCCCATCGTTCAGTTCGACCCGCGCGAAGTAGTGGACCAGATCGACCTCATCAGGGCGCAGGCTAAGGGGCAGGGGCAGGACATGGACGAGGCGGCAGCGAAGGACAAGATTGAAGCCCAACTCGAGCGGGATCTGGTAAGGATGCGAGGGGGGCGGGGGGCGGGGGGCCGGGAGGGGGGTACTCGAGATCTTGCATGGCCGTAGTCGTATGAACCATAGACCCTCGCCTACCTACAGTGCCGGAACCGAGCATGTTGATGGGTTGATTCGTTCATCAGGCTGATTTATTTGCTAGACAAGAGGTGGTTTTCATACTGATTGCGGCATAACCGCTCACGAATTTCGTGTTTGTTTTCCCTGGCAATCTCAGGCTGCGTTTTTACGGAGGGCTCTTTCTTTTGACAGAAAATAAAAAATAAACGAAGAACGCCCTGGGGGGGGGGGGGGGGGGGATCGGGTGCAAAATTTCGCGATTTCGCTTAATGATAGGTTTTCCCTCAGGATGTTTTGTTCCTCGAGGCAGGTTTTACTGTAAGGGTAGATGGCTTTTTTTGTCAAAAGGTGTTTTTTTTTGTCTCGTTGGTGCTTCTCCCTTGGTTCATTTTTTATACTTCGTCGCCTCTTGTGTGACTGCTCCGCGTTGCCGCGGGCAGCATATTTCCTTGCACCCATGCGTGCATGTGATTGCCATTGCTCCATGACGTTGATTGTCAATTTTGTTTCCCGCTCTGGCTTGGTCTTTGCTTCTATCTTGCACGGCAAGGCTCAGCACTGATCCTCCCCCCCCTTCCATTTCATGCATATTCTTTCGACGTCTGCAAAAGGTGCTCGACTGGATCGCGGAACGATCGACGATCAAGTGGCTCCCGGCGAGGCCCGTCGAGAAAGAAGCGGAGCCCGAGCCGTCAGCTCCCTGACCTTTTACGAAGATGACCCTTTTTTACTTCTGCTAAGTTAGACCGCAAAAATAATATTATCCGAAGCTCATTCCGAGTACTGGTAGTTTGTCTTTCCTACTCTTCATAAAACTGGCAGGGAAGGGGAGGGAGGAAAGGGGGGGCAGTTCCGAAAGGTTTGAGAGATGAAGAAACGCGCGAAGATGGTTGATTGGTTGGTTGGTTGATCGATTGGCTATAGCTGATTGGTTGGTTCTGATTGGTTGGTTGGTTGATTGAATGGTTCTAATTGACTAGCTGATTGGTTGGTTGGTTGAATGGTTCTGATTGGCTACCTGATTGGTTGGTTGGCTGAATGGTTTTGTAGGGAGCGGTAACGGGAGTGCTGCTCACCATTCTAGTTAAAACTCACGAAATAGTGGACGAAGGAGTGAATACGAGGTTGCAATTGGGTTTTGTTCTAGAGGTCTTTTTTTTTTTTTTGCGTGTCCAATTTTCAGATCTTGTGCTTTTGGGGCTGGGTCGGCGCGGTGCGTTCCCGGGGTGTAGATGGGAAAGGGAGAGAGCGCCAATCATCTTCTTAAATAGCGCGTCGTAGCGTGCGCGAAGAATTGTGGACCATGAAGGGACAGGCACACGGGCGGGGTTCATGATGGTATTATCTTGTACGAGGGTAATGGAAAATGACGAGCCTTTTTTTTCGGTTCGCTGTCCCCCCCCCCCGTGTTGCCTGTGTGACTCTGTTTTTTTTCTGGACCTCGTATTTCGCACAGTATGTATGGTACAGTACGCGTGTGCGGTAAAGTATGGCACAGCACCTATGTATGCTTACGGCTTGACCTGTGGTGTCATTTTGGGGGACGCGTCGTTGAATACTCACCTGGTACCGCTTCGTAGTTCTTTCGACTACGACTTTTAGCTTTTGGCCGTCTTTTATGGTTTTTTGCCAATTTTGGGTATTTTTCCCTTCAATTTCCTTCTAGCTACCGATACTGCTCTGATGATAATGATATTTTTTTAGTATATGGTAAGCTGCTGCTGCTGCTGCTTTCGTCACTACCTTTTTTTTTCTTCCCATGTTTTGTCCCAACCAATCGTTTGAAGGCGCCCCTGAACACTTTTTTCAGAGGGACTTTGGCTTTTGCCCAGAAAAAAATGCCTACCAGCCCTCCTTGGCAAAAAAGGTGCGTGCATACGTGTTAAATCACAGAAGCTTCAAACCCACGCGTTTGCCCCCTCAAAGTATCCCCAACGATTGCGCTCCTACCAGGTATATATCGCGACGTACGCCTGCAGCCCGCACACACACACACACACAAGCGGTCCGCTCCCGCTCCGTTCTTGTCGGCCTCGTGACCCACCCAAGCAGCACCACATACCGATGATCAACTCGCTTTATTTATGCCAATGCAAAGCCTGCACGGATTTTTTTGCTCGGGCATTCAATCAAATACGAGTGCGGGGGAATCTACGAGCCGAAAGCCGCGCTCCGCGGATGTCTGTATCCCATCCTCACAGAAACAATCCGCTCCAGTCTCCGGACACCTCGGGCGCCCCAGATGCGTCAAGCTTCGTGGCCGCCCACCCGAACGCACCATCTACCGGTGATGTACGTGTCAAGAACCTGTGTACGGAAGATTTGCAGAGACAATCAATCGAAGCAAGTGCGGGTTCTACGAGTACATCGCTCCGCATCGTCAAGGCCAGTGCTCACTGTAACGCAGTAGCCGAAGTTAGAAGACTACGACCGCATGCATGACACAAAAAAAGTCCGCACTACTGTTGTTTTCTTACTACTGCTACCATTAATACTACTACTACTACTACTACTACTACTACTACTACTACTACAACTACAACTACTACTACTACTACTACTACTACTACTACTACTACTACTACTCTACTACTACTACTACTACTACTACTACTACTACTACTACTACTACTACTACTACTCTACTACTCCTACTACTACTACTACTACTACTACTACTACTACTACTACTACTACTACCACTACTACGACTACTACTACTACTACTACTACTACTACTACTACTACTACTCTACTACTACTACTACTACTACTACTACTACTACTACTACTACTACTACTACTACTACTACTACTACTACTACTACTGCTGCTGCTGCTGCTGCTGCTATCACTACCTAGTACTAGTGCTGACTGTCGCGCGGCAAGCGATGCCGGCTGAGGGACGAGCGGCGGGGGCATCCACTAGCGCTACAAGGGGCGAGAGAGGGGGTACCTCGAGTCGTACGTAGATACCAGGTATTGTATGCAGCATTTGTGTTCTCCCGCGAGAGTTAACGCCTGTGGGAGCCCGAAATAAGGTGACCAACACGACGATAACTTTGGCACTACGAATGTACCGTCTACTAGCGGTGAGGGCGCCTAGAAGTGCGGCGGGTAGGATCAAGTTCTTGATCGTGCCGTACGACCCCTTGCATCCAACCATTGTAACTCGGGCACCACTGTGATGGTATTACCTACGGAGCTATAGGGGAAAGAGATCGATCCATTACCTAGCCAAGGGTAATCTTTACGTGTAACACTCTACCCCCCTCTGAACGGTGGGATATTTTTTCGGGGTGTCGGTACCGTCCGTATACGGCCGTTCGCTGACTTTACCCGCTTCGTTTCAATACCTGAGGAACCAGGCATATAATACTTCGTAAGTTTTTAAGGATGCACTCGCTATAATACTTCGTAAGTTTTTAAGGATGCACTCGCAAACAAAAGAAACGTTTGAAGTGAGATTCGAACCTGGAAGTAATACTTCGTAAGTTCTTAGGGATGCACGCGCACGCGTTTCTACAAAAGAAACGTTTGAAGTGAGATTCGAACCTGTTTCCTCGACGACGCCAAGTGACACTGTGAAGGTGTTACCTACTGAGCTTACGGGATGAAAGATCGACCGATTACCTAGCCCAGGGTATTCCTTAGGGTCAATCTTAACGAGGAGTGTATTTCAGTTTTTTTCAGTATTTTCCCGAAATGTTGGTATTTTCCTATAGGAAAACCCCGACAAATATCGAAATTTCGTGAAAATACTGAAATAAACCTAAAAAACAGCCCTTGTGAAGATCGACCCTTATGACACCACAGCAATCGGTATATTCCACAAAATAACGCGGTGTCCCCTTTGCTGTAATCCTTGTCACTTTTTTTTACCGCCAGTTTCCCATCCTTTGACGTCCGGAGAGGGGTAACGAGGGTGTAGACCACCTTCTTCGTGCATGTATGTCCTGCTCGTGCGGCGCTCATCGCCGTTACGCTCTACTTTAATACTAGGCTTTGTTGAGAATGGATAAAATTTCTCCGAGCCATGTCAAATGGAACACGCCAAGTCACGTGCCTGAGTCCGGCTGTTACACGAGGAGTGCCGCACCGAGATGCGGATCTAGACGATACACCCTGCTTCAGCAGCTTTTTGTAGTCTCGGCAAGATCGGTGGGGATACGAGGGAAGGGCGATGGGTAGAACGGGACACAAAAGGGTCGCCACAGCTGAGCGCTGCCCCCTGTTAAGCGGGACGAGTTCTTTCGCCGGAAACGCGGTGCATTTATTTGCCTTTCGGCAGAGTGTCACGGAGTCAGAGGTGAGAAGGAACGAAACGCGCTACTCGTACAACAGGTACATACGTATGGTAGGGGTGGGCGCACCAAACGTTTCTGAAGCTCTCCTTCTTCCCTTGAGGCGGGACTCGCTCTATATGCCTCACCCCATAACCTGACTTACTTCGAGAAAACTGAACGCGTGTTACCTCTTGCAGGACTGCCGCCCCGTTTTGATGAACAAATCCCTCAATCTAAACGGGACTGCAGTTTTTGCCCTCAAAGGGTTTATAGGGCTTTCGAGGGTTTTGGAGAGTGACGCCGACGGCTAGGAAGGAAGTGCCGCCCCGCGGTGCCCGAAAGGCGATGAACCTCCTCGTTGGGGCTAGTCTCCGTAGTATCAGCCACCCGCAGTGCTCTGCCTTCCCCCACAAAACGAAGGCCGACGCTCAGGCGCTTTTGAAATCCATCACCCACAGACGAACATCGGGCGAGAGGAGTTCGGCAGGATCACATGGTATAGCCTTCTGGCGGAGAACGGAAGAAAGAAACCCTGGAGTACAGTAGTCCCAACGGTATTTCTAGAACTTCTTATTTTACAGTCTGGGGTCCGTTCATTGCCGCAGGGGCAAACGCGACAGTGGCGACCGGTAACTAGAGGAGTTCAACCACGGGGTGGGGCAGTTTGGGGTCTCTGTGAGCGGGTGAGTCAGGCACGTGGGGCTGAGGGTTCATTAGAACGGGCTGTTCCAACGCGTTCAGTCAACAGGACGCCTGTGCTTACGGAGGTGGCAACCTGCATGCCGGCGCTCACGCCGTTCGTGGCCAAGTGCTACAGCGAGAGACCCGCCGATGTGTTCCTCCCGATGGATTCAGGGGAGCACCGGACTACCCCTCGCTAGACGGCTGCAGCAAGGAGATCCTACTTGGGACCAGCAATATTCTGCTTCTCGTTGCGCCCGGGGCTGAAGCGTTTCCGTGCGGAAATCAAGAGGGATAAACTGAGGCCTTCGCCTGCATGAACGACACAGCGGTCGGCGCCATGGGTGTCATGGCGAGCACGGTCACGGCTATTCCCTTCTTTCGGCGCGATCTAGACGAGATCGGAACCGCTGTCAACTCCGTTAAGGGCGTGGGACGTTACCTCGAAGCAAGAAAAAAAGCTCCCGACGGCGCAAGAGATCTCGCTCCGGCAATCTCTGAGCGAGGAGGGGGGCGGTAGCGGGCTGTCCTCCTCAGCACCGAAGGTTACGACGTAGGAATGCGCGGCGGAGGGAGCACGGGACGGAGACGCCGATCTCCTCGCGAGATTTGTAGCAGGCATGTGGGACAAAAAACAGTCGGCCACCATAATTGCCACCGACTTCTTCAGACAGAGAAGCAGCTACCTGTAGTGTCGATCACGGGGGTTGCCACCGACTTCCTCAGACAGAGAGGCAGCCACCTGTAGTGCCTATCACGGGGGGCCATAATAAATAGGACCAAATGTTGTTGGTAAAAATAGGGGAACGTATAGGTTTTCGTGCGTACCGTAGGTGCTATTTACTATCGTACCCCGTAATAGTACGCGTCATGGACACCGGTGCGTCCCTCAAAGCATGGCTGGCTGGAGGGCCGACAGTCGAGCGCAGTGGGCGTATGAGCACGTCGTAGAAATACCAGGAGCCGCACAGGTGCAGCCACTCTTCAAGGAGGGTTGTTCGAGCGATCGGCTGACGCTGAGGTCCCACCAGCAGGCACAGGCGCGTGTGTCGGCGGGGGAAGGAGGGCTACAGGGATACCGTCCGCAGAAAGCAGGGAGAAGGCCCCCCTTTCATTAGGAGCAGACTCTAGATCCCACCGGAAAAAATGGTGGACCTCCCCGGCCCTTTGAAAGGATGGGTGCAGATTGGGCTACCAGAATCGGAGACGATCAACCGTCTCGGGAAAGAGCTTAAGTAACCAACCAACCGTCATCAATCACTCAAAAAAATGTCTTAATCCAGGTGATGGCGATGTTGGGTGATAATCCCCGGGAATACGGAATAGCAGCTGCGGAAGCCCTGGAACAGTTTCTACCCAAGGTCTTCCTCGTCAAAGTCGCAGCAGACGACGACCTCGTGGGTGTTCGATGCACTGTTTTCGTGATTGCCGTTTGCAGTCGCCAGTCGGGGCGGGGGGAGGGGGGGGGGCATCCTAGATCCGTCCTCGGATTTCTCCAAAGATAACAGATGGCTCGCATTGTTCCTGAACCTAGACTGGAGGTGGGGTCTCGGGGTCTCGGCCTAGACACCTCCCCTACGATAGGAGTCCGGAAACTGGCATGCTCACGGAACACGACGCAAGGACCACAAAACCTCAGCCAAAGGGTCAACAAAACAAATTCACAGTAAAGCTGCGGTTAGTTAGCCGTTTCCGCCACGGCGCACGCGCCGTTTCCCCTGGACCAGCTCCGCGAGAGAGCAAGCTCGTCCGAACCGGACACCTCGCTAGAGGGGGCGAGATACGAGAGTCTCTTGGACAAGGCGCTCGCCACAGGAGCCTCTCAGGGGCGTAGGAACTACTGTGCTACCTGCCATCAGGCCGCGACCAACGGACTCCCTTCGAATACCCCCCGCGTCGAAAATGGTGTGCATGGGCAGGAGGATATTTTGGCCATCGCGAAGCTCGTGGCGACAACGTGTCCCTGCTGTAAATCAGGCAGACACAGACACGCGCCAATGCAAGAATATGCCCTCTACAATGGAAGCAGGAGCACAGGTAATAAACCGGCACCAGCCGCCTGGCTTCATGCGATGTCCGGCACTGCATTGCAGCAAGTGGCTTGCGGAGTTCCCCCACCACAAAGTGGAAAGCGGGGAGGTGGGGAGGGAAGCCTTGACGCGTGCTAAGGCAAGGGTAGATACTGCGGGCACTAATTTTTGGTTTGGCAGAAACCAATATTTTTGACAGACGGGGCGGGGTTCCTTAAGGGCGCTGATGAACTATCTATTAAGACATGCCTCATCGTTGGAATATCAGCAACATTTGGTGGTTCACCTGTGGTAACAATACGACTTGCGATAGTACCCATTTATAGACCATGGAGGATTGATTGTTCCTCGGGTTCAACTTCATCGTTCTGCTGCTGTTTGTCGTCGTAGAACATCTTGAATTCAGAGAGCTTGCCATTTTTCGATACGAAAAGCTGGTCACCTGAGTCGTCGGGTTTTGTGTGTAGGAGAAGGCATGGACAGTCTTCCTACTCGTATCTATGCGGACAAGTCGGATTTACTGTGCGCGCACAAATCCGAGCAAGCGCCGAGACCAACTGCTGTTGTTGTGGTCTGGTGCCGCGAAGAGGCGCGCAGGGTGCGCTGCACTGCGCTACACTGCGCCTAGGGCCCAAGCGTTCAAGCCACCTCTGGCTGCCTTTCTTTGGTCTGATGGCGGAGGAAAAACGTGCCAAATGTGCTTTAAAAGTCAACTTGTCTTGGTATTTTGTACTTCACAATGTGACTGACTGCTGCTGCTGCTGCAGCACTTACTTGCTGTGCCACTGATGTAGTCTACGAGTACGTATCCACGGAGAGGTGCGCGCTGAGTGCGCTTCTCTTGGTATCTAGGCCCAAACCCGCGCCAGACGACTGAAGTCTGGCCACGGAGAGATGCGCCGGCCGCTGACCGCGCGTCGGGCGCGAAGAAACGACGCTATGCAGTAGTTGCGTCACCATCCAATTCATCGATCGTTCTGCTGCTGTTTATCGTCGGAGAACATCTTGAATTCAGAGAGCTTGCCATTTTTCGATACGAACAGCTGATTACCCAGGTCGTCGGAATCTGTGTCTAGGACAAGGCATGGACACTGTGGATGTCCTGGATGTTCACGGGTGGAAATAGCAGGCTGCTCCCTGGTGCCATCGGTCTCCCTGTGCAGCTTCACCTACCTCCTCATATACCACCCCGTTCAACGTACGTATGCTTCTTGTGCACTTGATGTGATATGATATGCTGTTGGTACATGGTACAGCAGTACGATGGCACTACACCGCTTGACATTCTATATGGAAGAACCACGGTATGGGATACGGGATATGTTGGTGGTATGGTATATGGGAAAAATACCGTATGTGGTATGGCATGTACTTGGCGGTAAGGTACGGGAAAAACGCAGTATGTGGTATGGTACGTTCGCGGTACGGTACGATGGTACCGTATCGTGAATATATTTTATGGCTAAATTTGCCTGGCGGTATGGTATTTTTCATTCAGTATATAAGGTCCGTAAGGGTCGAATACGTCGTATGAATATAGTATGTAACGACCTTATATATCGACCGATAGAAAGTGTTGGGAAATATAAGCCATGCGGACAGACAGACAGACAGACAGACAGACAGACAGACAGACAGAGTTGAATCTACCGCAGCTGAGACTCAGTTTTACAACCTGAGAATATTTGTGACTGCTTGAAATATCTAGGTGTGCAAACTTGCATCCCCTTTGGGGGTGGGAAACACTCTGAGGGCCTCGGGGTAGGGGGTGCCACACGCTCCTCTTCACCGACCAGCTGGCAGCCGGCGTTGTGGAAGGGGAAAGGGTGGAGGGTCAATGGTGAGGGAACGGGTGCTGAAGGAGGAGCGCCTACTGTGGATGGTCTCGGCGATCAACCAGATATCTTGCGGAAGGTATTCCGCTTCAAGCTCCAGCTATGGGGTTGCCAAGAGACCACACGGGACAGTGGGGGGGGGGCGCCTGTCGCCGCGCCCAGGCTGGTTTTGAGGTCTGAGTGTAGACGAACGAACTTGCGACAAGCGAAGGGATGATCGAGGGCGACTACAGATGGGTGTAGGTTGATGTTAAGCCGTTCGTAGGGCCCGAATGGCACTACTAGCAATCCTGTCAAAGTACCGTAGGTTTCCTTGTTTGATCCATCTCGGTTTTCTTCCTGTTTGTGTACTGGTGGTTGTTTGTCTCGTACATACGGTTTCAATGCAGGTCGGGCGCATCTCGCACCTCGGCAGCCCGGGCTAACATTGAATAGACATCATTCTCAGCCCTACGTTCAAACGGGGTTAAGAGAGAAGAGAGAAGGACCCGTCTTACGACGAGAGAAGAGATAACGCTGATTGAGAGGGGGTACCCTAGGCCCCGACCTTTTCGTCCCTATAGTCGGGGTGCCCACCTCAATCGACATGGATGCTCGGCAAGCATGGATCGTCCCGCTCACCCACTCAGTTGATGGTTTCATTCAGTCTGTCTGGTTGTTGGTCCGGCAATGGTACGCGGAGGGCGGTGAATATGACACCCTTTTTTGAAGAAAGAGAGCCGTCGGTGGCAACATGTTTCAGCACTGAAACGGTTCCCCCTTTCATGACCGCTTGAGACGCATGATATGATGCCCGATGAAACCCCCAACTTGGGAGAATGTACGTCGCTATCTCCAAACAGAGACCAGACAAGTTCCGTAAACGCGCGGCCCTTACAAATATCTACCGAGATCAAGACCGAGGATGTGCAGATTTGTTTACGCGAACGAGACCGATCGCATTGAGCGAAGCATGTCCCCCGTCTCGACAGGTTCATGGGGGGTACAACAGGGGATACAGTAGCAACAAAGGCCTCACCAACTGCAAATATATGCATCCCACCCTTTTCCCTGCAACGTGATAGAAAGGATGCGTACAAACTCAGGTGGCTGACCGATGTCGGTCTTCAGAGGCTAACACAGAGTTGTTGTGAGACGAGCTCGAGCAGCACTGATGATGATATTCGAGGCGATAGAGGATCAGTTGATATGGGCGTTCTCGGGCCAATTTATTGCTTATGGTACGATGGACTGCAGAGAGCCCAGATGCGGGTGTGAGGGGTGAACAGGTGGGTGTGCAAACGCTCCTGTTCTGCTCGTCCTTACGGCAATACCTACCGGCGTAGAGTAATAATATCTACTCATACGCACGACACCCCAGTCAACACGTACGGTAACCTTCGTTACCTCAGTCAATCATTCGTTTCCTCAGTCAATCCGTTACTTGGTGGAATGTCGTTCCACACGCATATATATCCTCCTCGTATACTGGATCAACCAATCGACGCGACAACGTGGACACCGTGCACGGCAATGTAGTCAGTATCCTGCATACCCTTACTGACTTCCTAATGAACCTCTACCGGTGCCTAGTGGATCTCTCGAGGATGTCACTCTTGAACACACCCTTAGCAACTTTGCAACGAGCATCTACTGGCGACCAGTGGATCACCCGAGGATCTCAATCATTAACACTCCTCCTATTAATAGATGCCATTACCACATCAAACTATGTTAACCCTTGTCTGCTCTCACGTTACATATTGTTTCGTGTCAGTTTGTGTCATCCTTTTTACTGCTTAGTTTGCGTACGTACGTATAATATACCTAAATCTTCCGAGATCGTTTACCACCCCCCCCCCTCTCTGGGCGCTAGCTGATCCTTCATGAACGTTTGCGTGTCGGCCCTGACATTGCGTGACACGGTAGGAGGAGTGATTTCTTCCGCGAGGTGAGCTATCGCATGCCTCATTCAGCTTGACACTGTTTTTGACAGGGTCTGACTGCTTGTGCTTTGGACCGGCTTCGCACTCTCCGCTGTCACGTGCTACCGAATCTTTCATCCTACTGAGGCTGTATTCGCATTGGTCCTCCCTTTCCTTAAGCTTCTCAAGGTAATACTTCTTTCTTGCCCCCCGCTCCTTGTGAATTCCAGCATCATGCACGTTTCTAGCGAGAATTTTGCCTACGGAGTTAAGCTGCTCAAGGCTGGGTGTACCAACTTTGGTCCACCCGGTCACCAGAAAGCCAAAGTAACTCTGAACTTCCACCAAGGTGGTATGGTCCTTGCTCTCTATCACTTTCCACACGAACGATCCGAAACACTCATCAGAGTAATCTTGCCTGTGGTGCTGGAGTGCCCAGTCTGGAGTGCCCAGCTGGAGATTTTAACCGCTCGTGCCTCCGAGTAGTCCGCTTCGAGGAACGGAAACCTGTCATGCAATGAATTGCGCCATCCTTCTTCTGTTGTGCTTAGTAAAATTACGTCGTAAGAGGAGACATCTCTGGTACTGGTCTCCTCACGTTGCTCCTCGTACTCTTCCTTTTGCTGATCCACGCGCCGCTGATCGTTGGACATGCTGTAGGTCTTGTTGTTTTGATGTGTTGCTGTAGGTGTTGCTGTTTTGATGTTTTGCTGTAGGTCTTGCTGTTTTGATGTGTTGTGGTTGTGTGTGGCTACCCAATACTCCTTCTCGTATGTAGCTCCTCCGATTTGTGTTATTTCCAAATCTCTGCAGAAAGACGTATGTTGTCGCCATGGTATAGTCTCCTTCCAGGTCGATCTTGTATGATTTTCTTGGTTTCTATATTCCTTGTTATTTCTCGTATATGTGAAGGCATTCCCTACTGAGCTATGGGGGTAAAAGATCGATCGATTACCCAGCTCAGGGTACTCCTTGCAACACTGTCCCCCCTCAGTACGGCGGGATCTTGGGGGCGTCAGAACGTATGCATTTGTACGCTGACCTACCCGCTTATTCGCTTTATTATCTGGGGGAACCAGGTAGATGTGTGTTTTAGGGATGCACGAGCAAGCGTTTCTATAAAGAAACGTTAGAAGTGAGGTTCGAACTCGTGACCTGGACGACGTCAAATGTGAAGGTGTTACCTACTGAGCTATAGGGGTACACAGTCGATCGAATATCCAGACCAGGATAAACCTTGTATCGTATACCCCTTAATGATTTACAGTTGGAGCCGATGCGTACTCTTACTGAGGAACTTGATCCCCCTGTCAACGAGCTGTTTCGTGGCCGCCACGAGATGGATCGTGGTCCATCCTTCTTTGACTAGCTCTTGAAGAAAAGAATCGTACTGGTAGGGCGATGTGTTTCGTGCGTGAGCTATACGTGCTGTTGCCCGCAATGTGTAGAGCAGCTGTGTATTGTCGACGAAAAGACGTGCGCTGTGGAACAGTTTTCCTAATCCCAGCTCAGCCAGCCCGCTCGAGAAATATACCGCCTCTTTGCTTGCAAGGGCCATAGAGATAAGTTCTGCTTCCATTGTTGATTGCGCTGTGACCCGCTGGAGTGCGGTCTTGAAGCGGAGTGGTCCTTCGGCCATCATAAACAGGTATCCGGAAGTTGACTTTCCGTTGTCAGGGTTGTTTTCCTAACTCGCATCGCAGAATCCTGTCAGTTTGAAGCATCCTGTCCGGTACGTAAGTGCCAGGGACATTTTTCCCTTCAGGTATCGGAGGATATGCTTGGCCGCTGTCATATGCAGCTTGGGTGGCTTGCTCATGGCTCGGGACACTGGTTGATGGAGTAGATGATGTCGTAACGCGTGCATTGGCTCAGGAACATCAGGGATCGAGTGATGGATTGGTTAAGTTCCGTTCCTGTGGGATCTAGCAGGAGGTCGCCCAGCTGATCGATAGGTAGCGCGCCAGCCCCCGTCGTGTGAACGGTTGCATCCCGCCATACCAAACCGCGCCAAGATGGACTTGGTGTAGTGTTCTTCGCTGATCGTTAGGGTCCCGGCCACGCGATCTCTGGTTAGGACGAGCTCGAGCAGCACTGACGATGATGTAGACGATAGTAGATCAGTTGTGAAATGAGCATTCTTGGGCCAGTTAAAGCTTACGGTACTGTACTATGGACTGTAGAGAGTCCAGATGCGGGTGTGCGGAGTGAACAGGTGGGTGCGCAAACGCTCCTGTTCTGCTCGTCCTTACGGCAATACCAGGTATCTGCCAGCGTACGGTAATATCTATTCATACATTCGTACGCACGACAACCCGGTCAACACGTACGGTAGCATTCGTTACTTCAGTCAATCATTCGTTACCTCGAGTCAATCCGTTACTTGATGGAATGTCGTTCCACCCGCATATATATATATATATATATATCCTCTTCGAGTACTTGAACAACTATTAACCCTTTTAGAACCGCAGCCCCGTTTTGGGGACAAACTGCTTATCATTTGACTGGATTGTCCCCACAACGGAACTGCGGACGCGACAACGTAGACACCATGTACGGCAATGCAGTCAGCATCCTGCATACCCTTAATGACTTCCTAATGTACCTTTACCGGTGCCTATTACGGGGGACCCTAGTTAACAGGACCTATGGTGTACATAAAAAACTATATATTTAACCATTTTTACTAACAATATTTGGTCCTGTTAACTATGGCCCCCCGTAATAGTGGATCTCTCGAGGATGTCACTCTTGAACACACCCTTAGCAACTTTGTAAAAACATCTACTTACTGGCGACCACCAGTGGATCTCGCCCAAAGATCTAAATCTTTAACACAACGAACGGGCCCGTAAACTGCGCCCCTTGGTCAACGGGCGGAAGATATACTCGGTGGCCGTAAGCGAATGCAACCGCCGGTAAACGTTTTCAGAATCATGGGGAATGTCAAGAGTGACTAAGATAGAATTCTGCGATAGATACGCTAGCATTTAGCGGGCAAAAACCCCGGTGTTCTACTTCGAACTCGCACGCACATCTTGACTACTTGATCACGGTGGGTGGTTGATGCAGGTATGGTGTATGTGTTGTTCTACCGCAAGTAATTGTGGAATTTTTGGCGGACGGATGGAAAAGTTCAAACCCATGCACACCTCCACATTTTCTCACAACAGCGAAGCTTCGAGGGCACAGAAAGACATGCACGACCGTCGACGATACGGACCTCCGTTTATCGTAGTCAACGGCAGTCAACGGCGACACCGTCAATCCTATGCCGTAGACGCTGTTGCATCGTGCTCGCACGAGGTGCGATATTCCACGCAAAGTCCTACCAGTTACGTAGACAAAACCTTTAGAACTGCAGTACCGTTTTGGGGACAAACCAGTCAAATTCTAGGTAGTTTGTCCACAAAGAGCGATCGCAGCACTAAAAGGGTTGAAGAGCCAATTGAAACTATACAGCAGCAGTACGCAACTATAATATTTACAGTGTTCATGATTGTGAGTATTTTGTTACTGCAACTAACTACTACTGCTATTAATAATACTATTTGTACTACTGCTACTATTACTATACTACTGCTGTACTACTACTACTACTACTACTACTACTTACTACTACTACTACTACTACTACTACTATTACTACTATTACTACCACTACTACTACTACTACTACTACAACTACTACTACTACTACTACTACTACTACTACTACTACTCTACTACTACTACTACTACTACTACTACTACTACTCTACTGCTACTACTACTACTACTACTACTACATACTACTACTACTACTACTACTACTACTCTACTACTACTACTACTACTACTACTACTACTACTACTACAGTATACTACTACATACTACTACTACTACTACTACTACTACTACTACTACTACTACTACTACTACTACTACTTCTACTACTACTACTACTACTACTACTACTACTACTACTACTACTACTACTACTACTACTACTACTACTACTACTACTACTACTACTCTACTACTACTACTACTACTACTACTACTACTACTACTACTACTACTACTACTACTACTACTACTACTACTACTACTACTACTACTACTACTACAACTACTACTACTACTACTACTACTACTACTACTACTACTACTACTACTACTACTACTACTACTACTACTACTACTACCAATACTACTACCAATACTACTACTTTGCCAGCTAATAATGTATGGTGGTGTATACGGTGCTTCGTATGTTGTCTTATCGGAGACACTACCGTACACAGTAGACAAGTAAACAGGTAAAAACGGGCAAGCAAGTGCACTGGCAGAGATGTAGATAGACAGGCCGCACGCGACCCCGGAACGGAGAATAAGATACTACTATTAATACTACTGATGTGGTACTGTAGTTACCTGTATGTAGTTGTTGTTGTTATTTTGTCAAACAGTTGTCAACAACAACGCGAAATGTTGACGCTGTCGCTATTTATTGTCGTTGCTGTTGCTGTGTCTTTGTTGTCGTTGTTGTGTTGTATTGTTTAGTTTGGAGTTGCTGTTACTGTTGCTGTTGCTGTTGCTGTTGCTGTCGTTGTTGCTGGTATGATGTTGGTGGTGGTTGCTTTTTTTGCTGAGCGCATGATCCCTTGGCCCTTCGACGTCAGAGTGTGGAGCGGGGCACTTTTACTTACCACGCGGGCGCGGCGGGGCACGGACGGACGGGCAGACGGGCGGGTGGAACGTCGAAACGAACGAATGGCTCGCTCGGTGGTCAGGTGATGATGATGATGGTATATATACTGGTATGTACTTGCTGTGCCAGGTACCTGGCACCTCATATGATGGATACGATGTGTGTGATGATGCACGGACTTAAGTAGCCGGATTCGTATCGGAAAGGCGATCAAACGGGCGATCTTTCTCCTCTACGTAGGTACTGCCTACTTTTACTGCGCAGAATTTTGCACGTATGTAGATTATATTGTAAGGTATGGCAAAGTTCTTCACCACAGACACAATAAGTCACACCGAGAGGAGAACATAGTGGCAATATTCCCCGAAGTCGCATGCAAAACCCACCGCCACACAGCACAACCAACGCCAATTACTGTAGGTGGAGAAGCTACCCAGTGCCGTTGGACTCGACTTAAGTCTTGTAATCTTCAAGGTTTTTCGAGACCACCAGTAGAAGAAGTGCACGTAGTACGTAGCCCGCGCGATTGATTGTGTTTAGGTCTCAGGTTTCAACATTTGTGTGAAGGCATAGGAGTAAAATGCCTATCGATTACCCCCCCTCCCCCCCCGATATGCAAGAAAATCCGCCTCCAAAGCGGTTCTTGGTAGGGTGCAGCTCACCCTTCATGCGACTCGCCCAACACCTCGCGGTGCTTTGCGCTTGGTGCAAGCAATATCTGCTTAGTCGGTGAAACCTGACGTGCTCCGTCCTGGCGTTGTAGGTGTTAAGGTCATGGACAGCGGCGTGCAGTGGGTGCAGCAAACTGACTAAACTATAGAAAGCTAAGCGAAAGAAAAAACAGTAGTGACAAAAAAACAAATTGTACCGATAAAAGGCAAAAAGTCCTAAGCCGTCGACGCCACTTGTTAAGATCACGGACAGCGAGACACTCTGTATCCCTGGACAGGTCTGCTTAATAAGCCGGCACTCGTTGGTACTCACGTTGATGTTCGCTTAGAGATAGAAGAGTCACTTTATTCCTTTCATGCACGTCGGAGACCGAGACCACGCTCGTGCCACTCTCTGGAAAACCCCTGGTTTTCCACCTAAGGTACGCCTTCTAAGTACTACAAATACGATCCCAGTGCCAGAACCCAGGTAATTACCGGGCTTCCAACCTCATGCAAAGCCGTATCATAACATAGGGATGCGAGGGTCTATGGTCATACGGCTACGGCCATGCATGATATCGAGTACACCCCTTCCTGGACGGCGGGATCCTTGGGGCGCCGGTACCGTACACGGCCGCACACGCTGACCTATACCCGCCGCGTATCAATACCTACCTGGGGAACCAGGGGGACGCGCAAGCGTTTCTATAAAATAGCAAGCGTTCGAAGTGAGACTCGGACCCGTGCCCTGACGACGACGCCAAAAGTGAAGGTGTTATCTACAGAGCGATTTTATGGGTAATGTGATGGTACATCACGTATGTATCAGGAGCCATAAAGCGGTGCAATACGTACCAGCACGAGAGCACGTGACGTGTTGCTAACGGAAACGTCTACGTAGATTGTATCAGTATGAGGAGAGACAGGCAGTCAGGTACTGCGAGTATGAGAGCACGTGACGTACTATTAATAATAACGGAAACGTGTAGTAGATTGTACATGTATGAAGATACATAATTCAGGGGACAATCTGGCACTCGACTGTCCCCCTTTGTCGCGGCCTGTTCCTGTACCCTAATTTGAGCTCTCCATGAGATAAGCAACAAGAAGGACTTTACCAAGAAGAAGCGTGCCTTGGCCAGCATCGACATCCCTGTGTCCTCCCCTGTATGAGGCACCGTGACAGTAAATACAGATAGAATACCCAGCCCAAGGTAATCCTCATAACATTTTTCGAAGACGCGGTTGGTGGCGTTTGTTCAGAACTGCAGTCAGTCCCATTTTGGGCACAAATCACTTAAGCTCAAAGTAGTTTATCCGCGAAATGGGACTGCGGTCCTAAAAGGGTTAACTGAGGAGGGTCATAAAATTGAGGTGCGATACTCGCCCTCTACTTGTAGCGCGTGTCTCTAGGATAAGAGGCCCATGCATGTCTCGAGCGTGCGTTTGGAGATATAATTAATGAATGTAGTTCTTCCATGTTATAGGTCATTGGATTCTAGTTACCCTTTTAGAGTTGACGTTACGATTGGAACAAGCGCTGTGCTCACGTGTTAGATGGCAAACGGGATCATGATAAAAGGGTTAGAGTATTATGATACAATCAGCAGTGTTATTCTACGAATAGTACCAGGTATTGTATACTCGTACACTATACGTGGCGAGGGGAGTGCCCCGGATGCACTTTTTATCGAATTCTACGAGAGCAACGAACTCGAAAACTTTTAGTATGTTGCTGGTTATATGAAAGTAACCTGATCGAGTGAGCACCATCAGTCTACATAATGACATGACAACGAACACGTCGATGCCTCGTTAGTGCCTCGTGGGTGCCTTTTTAGTGCTTCTTTTTTGCCTCTTTAGTGCTTTCTTCGTGCATTTTTAGTGCATTTAATGCCTTTATAGGGCCTCTTTAGTGCCTTTAGTGCCTCTTTAGTGCAGTGCCTCTTTAGCCGACGCGTGCTACGATGGCAGTATGCACTACTGTATATACAGCAGCAGCTGCTTCATGACCGGGTTCTGCGTGAATTTGGCAAAATAACCAGCAAGGACGGCGTCTTCCCGAGCGTGGTCCCAGGTAGCGCAGTCGAAGCTATGTACGCCTCGACGCAGGCGTTTGTGCTCGCGAGGGTCTGGCGAGGCCACAAACCGCTCCGCTGTGTCGTGGTCCAGGAAAAGGCGAGGCTTTTCAGCCATCATATATTGCTCCGCGCAGGAATATAGCACACCGTCAATGACAAAAACCGAGGGGGGCCACTGCGAAAAATAGGAGGGGGCTGCCAGAAAAGTACCACCCGCTCCGTTGAATACTCGAGAATAGGGTCAAAGACCGAAGATGTCGAGTCGTCGGTGGCCGCCGTTGCGGTGTGTGCGTGGGTGAGTGTGCTTCTCTGAGAACATGAACCCCTGGTGCACGAGGCGAGTCCGGTTCCACGTATACTGGCTCGGTTTCACTATTGCCCGTAGGCAAAAAACGCCAGAAGGTTCTCTTACTGCGCCCGATGATCTTTGTCGTGGACCGAAGGGGGCAGGGGGCTCTGAACCCGTTCAGCTTGACGAGAGCTGCGATTCCTCCGAATTTAACGGGTATGCTGTCCGGTTGATCTGACCGGAGGCTGTGGAGTCACCACTGGCTCGACGAGCAGTACCAGGTTTTTCCTGTTCCACTGGAGCCGAAGGAGCGCGGGCGCACGTGGAGTGCCGTGCGCGAAGACGAAAGAAGGCCTGCAGACCCTATAGAGGACTTCGAGAACCGTGCTCTGGTGGGGGGCAACCAAGGGTGCACCGGAGAGGGTGTCCGTCCTGTAGACCTGATGGGGGAGGGGGGCGAGGTAGCTAATCTTGTCGACTCTTCCTTGATAGGAAAAAGGGTGGAGCGGCCACCGTTATTGCGAGGAAAAGCCGAGACGAGCTTCAACCGAGATCTCGGGGTTTCGGTGTTTGCGTCCCCGCACCTCAAACCGATCGCCACCCTCGCTGAAAAGAATGGCGCGACGGCGCGACACGCGCGGTGCCGTGCGGTGCGTGGTTCGGGAGAGCGGCGTTTATCGCGCCTGCTCTCGTGCCCAGGGCGAGGGGAGCGGCGTTCGAGGCGCGGGTTCCCGACGTCGGCGAAGTACTCCCCGGTAAAATCGGTGGAGCTGAGTCGCTGCGTCGGTCCGAAGTACGGAGCAACGCGCGGGGGGGGACCGGCGCAGGTCGGCGCTGAGTGCTGAGCGAGCCTGGGACGCGAGCATCTTGTGAAATCAATGTATTTTCTCCCGGCAATGCTGGCGGCGGGCGGGCAGGAGGAGCCGAACCGCCGTCGACCTGTCAGTTACCGGCGTGGAAGGTGCCTGGCCGGCGTCCGTTGGGGTTAGCGTCCGATTTTATGCGAGGTGCCGTAGCGAACCCCCGATGCGGGAGCCGGGGTGGAAGAGGTAGGGATGGTCGAACCATCACCGTGATAGCCGGAGTTAGACCGCTGGTGCCCTCGTTCTGCGTGTGTGTTGCAGCCGTCACCTTGTCTGTCCTGTTGGCCCTGGCCGTGGTGATGCCCACGCGAATGGCCGGAACGACGCCTGTTTTTCTTGTGGTTGTGATTGTTCGGCCGTGAGTTGTTTTCGCGGCGGTATCCGGTCATGCGTTCTTGCCAACGACGGAACGCCGCGCCGTCGTCGTCGAGCGTTCCGAGGTCGGGGTCTAGAATACCGCTAAGGTTTTGAAAGGGGTGCCTGCACTGTCTGAGGGAGTGTGAGTCCTCGTGGCAGTTCGAACAGCGGCCTCCGTTTTCGCGGAGGGCGGCCGCGCGTGTGGACGATGAAAGTAGACCGCTCCAGAGGGGAGGGTCCTCGATCTGGATGGACATGCAAACAGCGCGAACTTCAGCATAGTGGTGTTCTTCTAGGGGTCAGCAGTTGGAAGCGGTGTCAAGCCACGGGTGGAGGCAGTGAGGGATGGGTTTGTGGGCGTTCATCACAAGCGGACTATTGCGCGACCCCGTCTGCCTAACAGGCGACTGGGGAAGCGTCCGGCCCTGGCCGCGACCACTACTGGCGGGCCGGGGCCCCGACGGAGCGGATGACCGCACACCTGTCGAAGAAGCAGGCAAAGAAAAATATAGTTCGCCGTTGATGGCAGGTGTCTTTTTATTCGCGAGAGTCTCAAAAGCCAACCACATGGCGTCCAAAGTACCAAACGGCCTCGACACCGTAGCCAAAACTCCCGGGTACTACAGCGTGGGCATCAAGCTGGGGGATTGCTCGTTCACTGCCTTGCCGTTCAGAGGTGTGGGAGTGGGTTTTAAGGAGCCGGATCTTCGACTCATGTTCTAGGTTAAGAAATCGGGGTTTCCATGATTTTCCCATGATTCTGCATATACGGCTCATCTGAGTGGGCTAGTGTTATGATACTGCTTTGTATGAGGTTGAAAGCCCGGAAATTAGCTGGGTTCTGGCACTGGGATCGTATTTGTCGTACTTGGAAGGCGTATCTTAGGTGGAAAACCAGGGGTTAATAAAAAGGAGGTCCCACTACAATCTGGGAGAAAGAATCTTCAGGTTGGTACGCTGTCAAGGTATTTCCTGTTGGGATCAAGGTACGGGCTAAGACCCAACCCAACCCCTGACTGACTCTAACCCTAATCCTGACTCCAAACCGCAGCCAAAACGGGCCAAAACTGCCCATAAACGAGGCTGCGCCGCGTTTGCATCGAACCAGGAAATTTCTCAATAATTGCGGACGACGATTCCGAAGGGCAGACCGCGCTGCGCAATTTTCAAGTCGAAAATACCCCTGAAGATCCCTTCTCCCAGATTGCTAAACCTACTCATAAAAAGGCACACGCGCCATTATCGTTCGAATATCCTTTTCTTATTAAACGTGTTTTATTAAAATACGTCAATTTTTTCGATCAATACGTCAGCCGTGTCATATCTACAAATATGTATACATACCAATACCGCTGTACCACAGACAGTTTACTTGTCGTGTTGCACTTCTGGGTAAGGTATATTTACATGTGTATCGTATACGTATACAATTATTGCGGGGGTTTACACAAAACCTATATATTTCGCTATTTTTACTAAAAATATTTGGTCCTATTTACTACCACTGTATTGCCCCCCGTAAATAATACCTGGTACCTGGTATTACTCAGTAGTTTTTTCCATACATGCTGATATATACATAGCCACACACCAGGTATATATATGGTATACCAGGTATATGGTACACCGAACACGTATAACACTATCACACTGGGTGATAAGACATCAAACCCTCTGGGACGAATTTCAGACCCGGCTTCCTCCAAAACATGCGGGGCGCTCACACAAACGAAAATAGTGATTTATTTGGATATATTTCGCCGAGAGAGTTGCATATTATGCGTATGCGCCCTGCTCGGCGGCGTATGTATACGCCAGAAGCCCGGCTGTGAAAATCGTCGGAGGGGATGTGTTACTACTATTAATATTAATACTGTAGTTAATACTGCTGTGCGTCTTGCGTGTTACACGTATCGCACGAGTATACTAGTATACGTTTACACGCAATGTTCTACACTCAACTCGTAAAGCTCCTGCTGAACATTAAGCCAGGAGCCTCATAAAATTCCAGGAGGTTGTCGTGGTGCACTGTTATAAGGATTACCTTGGGCTGGGTAATTGATCGATCTTTTACCCCTATATAGCTCAGTAGTAGGTAACACCTTCACAGCACCTCTGTATCATCATATATATATCGAAAATCGTTAGCTAAAAATCGTACTTGGAATGGATCAGAGTTATGACAGCGTCTATCAGTTGTCGTGTGGAGAGTGAGTGCCTTGACGACGAACTACTACTACTACTGATGATGTGCCCCCGTCTCGGGGGGGCAAGCACGGGGGCATAACAAGACAACTGCCTGTAAATTATATGACATGCCGCCAACGGACGTATTTTTTCCTTTTCCCAACGTGTTCCTGCTTCTTGATTTCTCAACGGTCCTTGGGCTAAAAATTAAGTAAGTGCAGGGGGGGCAAGGGGAGGGGGGGGGGGGGGGGGGGTGACAAGGATATGTATCATGTGGTGTGTAAGGGTAGCCGATCGGCGGGGCATCATGCAGTGATTGTTGCGCGTGATTTTCGCAAAATGGAACGACCAGGGGGGGAAGAGATCAAAGAGCACATCGAACGACCATCGATCGAACGATCGGACGAACGGATCTCATCAAAGTTACGAGGTTCGATGTCTGGATGCTGGATTATGCTACTACAGCAGTACACAGACAGGCAGCAAAGTCAGTGCGTGGTGTACCTGGTGTAGGGTACAATAGGTACTCTGTGTAGCACTTTGTAGTCCGAACTAAATATTCTTGTGTGAACCATGCATGATATCATGCGCACTGGCTGGATACTATTACTCTCACGCACGGCACGAATGTATAGCAGCAGCAGCAGTAGTTGTAAAGTACACAGTATCTATCAACAATACGTATGCAATCGTAGTACTTCTGTTTGTTTGGTTTGCAGTCCATCTGACAACCACACGCGAGGGGGGGCTGTATTTTTTGTATACATGCTTTTGTCAAGTATTCAGGTCTGATCGGTATTAATTATCAACCCTCTTAGCACCGCACTCCCGTAAGTAAGTGGGGACAACACACTCAAATTATAAGTAGTTTGTCCCCAAAACGGGACTGGGGTCCTAAAAGGGTTAAGTTAATAGCACTTTCCATGCTTGAGATTATACAGCAGCAGTATAGTACAAGTATAATAAATAGTAGTTACACCCTTTTACACATAATACATATACGTGGATGGTATATAATCGGAATGAGTGCTGCACATTTATTTACAGATAGATAAGATGGAGAATGGAAATAAAATATATATGCGAGGTATATCATGTATGTGTATATGTACATGGTGCAGCGTGCGTCAATCGCAAAAAAAAAGCGAAGACCAGACACAAAAGTGAAGACTCGCAAATGAACGATATCGATAGAAAAACACTTGACGCACAAAAGCTCCCTAACTCCCTCAACCAAAGCGCCCCTTCCTCTCACCCGCCAAACAGCGACTGAGCGCACCCCCCCTCTGATCGTTCGGACGGAGCATCGACCAAAAAACCTCGCTGTCCATAAATATGGCTGGTTGTAACTTACATCATAATCCAGTATCGCTCTCACCCACTCTTCTTCTGGTACTACTATTTATACCACTATTTATTATACTATTAATACTACTACTACTACTACTACTACTACTACTACTACTACTACTACTACTACTACTACTACTACTACTACTACTACTACTACTACTACTACTACTACTACTACTACTACTACTAATAATAATACTACTATTAATACTATTAATACCACTATTATACTACTATTAATATTAATACTACTAGTACTGCTACTACTACTACTACTTCTACTGTTTCGGGGGACCATAGTTAACAGGACCTATAGTATACATAAAAACCTAAATATGCAACCATTTTTTATAACAATATTTGGTCCTATTAACTATGATCCCCCGGAATACTACTACTCCTACTCTTAGTACTACTCCTACTACTAGTACTAGTACTAGTACTAGTACTACTACTAGTAGTAGTAGTACTACTACTACTACTACTACTACTACTACTACTACTACTACTACTACTACTACTACTACTACTACTACTACTACCACTACTACTACTACTACTACTACTACTACTACTACTACTACTACTACTACTACTACTACTACTACTACTACTACTACTACTACTACTACTACTACTACTACTACTACTACTACTACTACTACTGTTGTTGTTCTGGTTTCCATTGCTCGAAAGGTCCGTTACCTCCCCATTTTCCTACTACAACAGTGGGTATCCCGACTCACAGTAGTAGAAGATGCGTGGTACAGGCCAAAAACAACTCTCTCAACTGCGGTAGCTTTCTCTTTCATGCACAGACAGGGGGAAATATTTGCCCGTATAGTGTTGGCGGCTCCAGCCGATGATACCCCTCTTAAGTGCTGTACTATTCCGTTAGCGCGCCCTCCCTTAACTCGGGGTACCCCCACCACACAGTGTAGCCACGTCAACACCACTTCGTTGCGTTATTTGCTTGCCATCCACCCGACAATTGGCGTCGTTGGCACAGCAGCATGCACTCCAACGCCATGGCATTCGCGAAGCAGCTAAATTATACTCGTACAGAGAGGAGAGAGCCATACGGAATCCGGAGGAACGGAGGCCTCCTCCTCATATCGGATTTTGGTTTGTCCTGATTTTCCTTTTTATCTTGGAAAAGAAAACTATAAACAGAGGCAAAGAAAAAGGAAGAGGAAATATGCAACACCCTCTGGACGACAGACACGTCAATAATGGTCTGCTGCTTCGACAGCGGTGCACGAAGGAGAAAAACTATTGATAGATATTGTCGGCGATAATACGTATGTGAAGGACATGTATCGATAGACACTTTCGGCGACAATGAACTCGTGATACTTTTTGTCGATCGATAGACGTTGTCGAACGATAGAGGGTGCACCGTGTCAATCGATGCCCACTGCCGGCCACAATGGACTGTGCGATATTTCTATCGATGGCCATTGCCGCTCACAATAAACTGTGTGAGATGTCTATCGATGGTCATTGCCGGCCACAACAGATTGTGAAGGCTACCCTTCGATATGTCGATCGCCATATCTCGAGAATGGCTTGCACTTCTTCCACGATACACAGCAGGCAATAGTCTACTGTGTGTGGACACACGCCCATTAGTATCCTGTGTCGTTGGACACATTTTCGTGTCGAGTGTTGGCGTCGACAACCGTTAACGGTCATCTGTAGGCGTCAAGGCGCCATCCCACGGTATGCACAGAGTTTAGGCAATAGTTTGTGGCCACGTGCCAACATAGTGTAAGCACTGGAGGAGAAAACCACGGTAACGCGGTACCACAGTGTTAACTGGAAACCCACGAACGTGCACACGCCTTAAGGCTATGTTTCTGCCAGTACCGTAGATAAAGTATAGCGGAAAGAAGACACAGAAGGTATAGCTAGATCCTGTGCGTAGGTTTCATTTGTTTCCGGGGATCTTCTTTCTGGAATGTTTCAAGTGATGAACGTTGAAGCTCATGCTGCAAATTATCGGATGGCAATCATATCATTACGGGGGACCATATTGAATAGGACCCACGGTAGACATAAAAACCTATATATTTCTCTGTTTTTACTAACAATATTTGGACCTATTTAATATGGTCCCCCGTAATGATAATATTAGGATATGACCTTACACGAACGTTATCACTCCAACATGTCCACATCGATACCCGCACATTTACTATCATAATAACATAATGTTACAGTGTACGCAGCGTTAGACTCAACACACAAACAATCTGTTACCCTGAAGAGAGTGTTACACAAAACACCGTAGCAGGACAATATCATTGCTCCATTTGTCATCCATTTGGCAACGTGTCGCACTTATTCCATTGAGACCATCCACACATAAAATGGTAACTATAAATCAAACAGCTTAAAACAAGTGGACAGTCCTATCAAGATCGAACCTTAAGTCTAACACAACGTTACCATGTCGGCCGGCACTACCAACAACACCGAACAGTATCAACGTTACAAATGTCACACTAACCTAACACAACGTAGTGGGCCAGCACTATACTAACGCTACGCTATCCGAACTCCCCCCCGTCTGATTGCCTTCAGGATCGGATACAACGTACCAGGCAACACTTAACCTACGTTAGCAACGTTACAGTCGGTTCTATAGCCCCTTAGGTTGCGCATCAACTCCGAGATAGCGACCGAAACAATGGTTGATCACTCCTGGTGGTGTTACCAGCCTTCATTCTAGGAGCCGCAGCGTGAGGGCCCAGAACTGCCACGGGTAGGATAATGCATGAGTAATGCCGCGCCCGTGCCGTACGGAGAGATCCCTGCATCCAACCATCGTAACTCGTACACCAACCATTGCATCATCCCCCAATTACGCAGTGGCTACAATGGTTGCTGAAATCATCACTTTTTCCCGCCAGTCCCCCCCCCCCCCTCTGAAGTTCCAAGAGGCAACGTACGTACGTAACACTATCTTGGTAGGATGTTTGCCTAAAAAAGGCGGAGGAGGTATCTCTACACTATGATATTATCTTGGTAGGATGTTTGCCTAAAGGCGGAGGAGGTATCTCTAACATTGTGTTAGCGTTGTTATATACTGTCAGTAAATATCTGATTCTAACATTTTGTTGCTGTTGTTATGGTACTGTTTTGGATGAGGCTATAAGCCCGGTGATTACGTAATTTTTTACCTGGGGTTCAGGTAGGTGTTGGGATCGTATTTGTTGTACTTGGGAGGCGTGTCTCAGATAGATGGGAAACCAGGGGTTTTCCCGGCGAGGCACGAGCTCTTGGCTCTCAGTCTCCACCGTGCACGAAAATAATTAGGCTGCTCTTCTTCTGTCTCTAAGCAAACAACACGCGCGAGTACCAACGAGCACCGCGACCTGATAGGCAAACCTGTCCAGGGATACGAAGTGTCCCGACCTTGGTCTTAACACTTCTGTTGCCGGTTACCATAACACAACCAGTCCGGGCCTAATTATTCCGTTACTAAGATACTGCTGTTGGGGCCGAAGTCGTTCCGACGTAATGTTGCGATGCCACCCTTTCTTTGGATCTTCCCGAGATCTATTACGTGTTACCTGTGGCATTGGTATAGAGTGCCGTCGCGGAGGAATGTTATAACCGTCGCGGAGGAATGTTAGAAGACTTATATTGGGTAGGCGATCGGTCAACCGTTTGACCAGTAGCCCGACAGATTATCAATAAGACCTTAACAAATGACGTCATCGGCAGCACATGATGGGTCGTTGGGCATGAAAAGCACGTTTTAAAGAACGTGCATATTTCCTTACGTCAAGAATCCGAAAAATACATCCGAATCCCCAGAAATTGGAACCGCGTGTTGGAGATACGTGTCGGCCCGAATATCCGGTCCGTTCCAGGGGGGGACAGTGTTACAAGGCTTATGTTTCGGGTAGGCGATCGGTAAACATTTTACCAGTAGCCCAACGGAATAAGACCTTAACAAAACAGTACCTACAGACGAACACAAACTACAGTAGCCGTGTTCCAGTTTCGCCGAGATTCCAGAAGGGGGCACTTACAACAATACCCCCGGGAGGGGAGGGTAACATAGCATCCCCGGTGAAACACCTTCAAATATTTGAAACCCCAAAACAGGGGATACTCAGCAAGAGGGTTTCCCGCAAAAACTAGGAAACCCCGCCAGAACGTGGCCCATCTATATCACCAGTCAGTACGTTATCTATATCTAACGTAATCTGCATACATACTCGAACGTTCGAGCTAACACAGCAGTAATGTATTGTTGATGTTAGATCGCGGGGATGCACGTTATATACTAATAACTTGTGTGCTACATGGCGAATACACTTTGCTGGCGTTTCATCGATCGTGTACGTACGTACGTAATCTGTTTGATCAATGTTATGGTAGCAAGACTTCCGTCAACACCTTAACACAGCGTCGCTCGATACGGACTACTGCTGATGATGCGGCTGATACGGTAACAACTTAATCTGAACGTCGTTATGGCCATATATATTATCCCTCTATATAACGTGTGTTACGATACCCACTATGATTAATAGGAATTCCGCCGTGACTCTAATAATATGACGATACCCAAGCGTTTCCTTGGCCATGTACGGCAGGCATGCGTCTAGAGTATTGGGGTAACAAGTAATAAGAATTCCGGTGACACACTAATTGAAAGTCACTCGCTACGGGCTGATGTCGTCGCTGACACGAGAGTAACACGATGTCGACGTTCAATCAACCATGTACGTTAGCCCCTCAACGACATGTTACGATAATAGCCACCAAGAATTCCGCTAAGACAACAACGTAGTGTTCCTCGTTGTGGGCTGCCTACCCTAACACTGTGACACTACACTACTGCGGTCAATCCAGGATCAAGGTAAAACTCTTCGAACCGATATATATACTGTTGCTTTGCCCGCCAACGTCATAACAATCTTACTACTAATAATAGCGGTATGTTGCCACAGAATCCAGAAAGAAAGTAAGTCAACGTAGTAACGCAATATTTACGATTTTTCCGCTGACTGACGCCCAACATCAGCCAGAAAACGTCAAGTGTTACGTTATCCGAGGGCGTGGAAGGTTTACAGCCAGAGCGCATCGTGCGATATTAGAAGTACCGTATGTTCAATGATATTACTCGCTATATAGAACGAAGCGAAAACCACGACACAACAACACAAACACCTGGTTGCATACCGACCATATACTGCTGTAGTAATTAGCACGAGAGGAACAAGTATACAACACATGTCATCAGGACATGATGGGGGGGGGGGGTACTCGATAGGCGAGATGTACTCGATCTCATGCATGGCCGTAGTCGTATGACCATAGACTCTCGCATCCCTACAATGCCGGGACGGAGCATGTCGGGTTTTCACCGACCAGGGGGGGGGGGGGGGGCAAGGAAAACATAATCAGTACACCGGGCATAAACGTAAATGTCGTACCAGGTATGCACTTCTTATACAGCAGATACGTAAAATCTACCAGGTACGGTAGTACCCACCCGTGTGGCCGGGCCTACGACATACTCCATTCCGATTGCATGAGGCAATACTTCGGTAGACGACAAAAAGGACACAGCCCACCACCCTTAAAAAAAACATCGAGTTCACTTAGTTATCCACCGAGCACCAACCAGCACTCACCAACCATCGTCTCCGCGGTCTACGATCTATCGAAACGAGTACACACGCAGTCAAAAACGTGAAGTATTATTGCAGCGACAACGATGATGATGAAGGTGATGACAAGTAGGAAAACACGCACACGCACCCCCACCCCCTGGGTCAGAAAAACGCCTCATCGTCTCCATCACAGCAGCACTCCGCTTATCGCGGCCACCAACCACCGCTGCTAGCAGCGGGAGCGTTTTTTTTTAATATATATATTCTAGCTGCTGCTGCTGATAGTAGTGGTGGTCATAGTCACCGCCGGAGGGGCGTGGGGGGGGGGGGGGGGGGGGGGGTTGGGGATGCACTACGAATGATAGGGGCAAAACCACAACAGGTACCACCGAGAGACTATCGCGCTGTTGATGATACAATCTAGCGTTTTACATTCACTTAGTCACTTGCGTGTATGTATGTATGTATGTATGTATGTATGTATGTATGTATGTATGTATGTATGTATGTATGTATGTATGTATGTATGTATGTATGTATGTATGTATGTTTGTATGTATGTTGCGTGTCCTCCCCCCCCCCCCCCCCCCCCCCCGCGCAGGAGAAGCAACGATCACCACGTAACCCTAACCAACCCCCCCTGCGACACAAAGTAGGTTCACCACGCCCACTCATACACCACTCATACACCCACCCAACCACCCAACCACTCATACACCCACCCACCCACCCACCCAACCACTCATACACCCACCCACCCAACAACCCAACCACGCACAAGTCAAAGCAGAGCGAAAGGGATTTTACCCGCCGATTTTGAATCTCCTTTTAATAAAAGGACCGACTAAGATTTGCTTCGTTGAGGTAGTAGTAGTGGTAGTAGTAGTGCAGCAACAACATCCAAGAATTAACTTCCCTCTCTCCGCCCGACGTACTGGTAGGTATGGTGGTCCTGTTGACTTACGTTCGGTTCGTACACACTTGGTATGTATGTACGTTCGTGCCTGGTACGTACGTAAATGTAAACCGAGCTACAACACTGTGCGATTCTCCCCCCTGGCCGGAGGGGGGGGGGGGGGGCTTCAACCCCACCCCGGGAAAACAAAGCTCTGCTTCGTACGCTGGTGTCCGTGCTGCTGCCGCTACTGCCGCCTCTATAGCGCTGCTGCTGCTGCTGCTGCTGGTTCGGGGTTGTCGTACGAATCATCAGTAAATTAGGACGTATTCGGCACTACAAGCACAACAATTTGGCACTGCTGTATATCGCTATAATACTCGTGGCTAGGTTTTACCTGGGTTTAGCTACCTGGTAGAGTCATCCAATAATAACAACCCACAGAGACAAGAGACGGAGTCGAGGGAGACGAAAATAACGCAGAGCAAAATGAACACACACACGAAAAAAAAAATGACGAAGAGCGTGTGTCCGAAAACGAGGAGAACACACCTGTTGACCGCAGCTGTGCTAAGTAGTATCATTTCCGAGCGCTGCAGCTTTGTTGCCCTAGGTCCACGCTAAACCAGAGCCAAACTTAACCGGTTACCATCTCTGGAGCCCTCTGCCCCCCCCCTCCCTCCCTCCCTCCCTCCCTCCCTCCGTCCGTCCGTCCCTCCCTCCCCCCCCCCGCATGCTTGGGAGGCTAGTACTGGTTGAAGCTCTACTGACTACTAAAAAAGTGCTATAAATAGTTCGTACCACCAACCGTACCTCACCATACCACATACCAGGTAAAATATAGCATACCGTACCACGCATTAGTTTCGACCAACAAAACCGCCACTTTTTTCCCCCGACCGAATCGCACGCACACAGCCGTTTCCCGCGGCCACACAGGAAGAGAGCACTCGATCGAGAGCGAGCAAGCGAACCTCCGCTGCTGCTGAAAAAGCTAAAATATGGTCGAAGGGCCGGAGGCGGGGGGTGTGGGGTGAGAAAAACAAAAACAAAAAACGGCGGCCAGTCGATGATCACGCTCATGGCAGGTGGGTATATAAGTAAGCATTCGATGATAAGGGACAGGGACACGTCTCCCCCCTCCCCCCCCCCCCCCCCCCCCCCCCCCCCACACCTCCCCCCCTCCCCTCTCCCCCCTCCCCCCCCCGCCACCAGCCGCCCATTTTCCTTAATTTCAGCTACAACATCAACCAGAGGGTACATTTCTTAACGACACTTCTTACCGGGTAGTACTATGTTACCGGTGCTAAAACTCCTCACTACTTGTCTCCCCCGAAGCTGATCGTGTACCGTCATCCTTCACCTCGCTTGCTTTCACATGGTACAACGTCGCCGAAACGAACTAAAAAAAAGAAACAGAGAATAGCACAAGAAGAGAAGGACGCGCGGTGCTCTCTTGCATGAAAAAAAAAGGGGGGGGGGGGGCTCATTTCCGGCCTCCCCTCACTCAAAACACGCACGAAACGCGGGGAAACCCCAAAAACGGGGAGGGGGGGGGGGGGGGGGAAACCGCCACACCACCGCGAGACCGCAGTCGCACCCACGCACGTAACCGAGGAGAAACGGTAAATTTCTGAAGTTTTTTTTTCTTTTTGTGTATTTGATTCTGCTGCTGCTGTTGCTGCTGCTCTCACATGTTACATGTTACAAAGAACGCACGACGATTTCCTCGGCAAAACGTCCCGGGCCGAGTCACACGGTATAGACAGAAAAAAGGAACACCAAAATCCCCCCCCTCCCCCCCCCCCAACCTCAATTTAGGCCAACTTAACCCAACCCAACCCAATCCGGCCCGACCCGACCCGACCCGGCTCGTAACGCCAGCCAGCCACCTGAGTAGCACCGAGTTCGCTATAGTCGTAGTACCCGAGTCTGTCCGCTTCCGCTTCATCTTAGCGGAGCCACGGCGGATCAGTTTTGTCCGTCTACTACTTTTACTGCTATGCTTGGTTACGTACGAGTACCACTTAATCTTGGAGAAACGAAAACAAAAAGGTGGGGGGGAGGGGGGGGGGGGGGAATGGGAGCAAAACAAAAACAAACAAACAAACATACGAACAAACGAAAGAGGAAGATAAAATAAAAAAACACAACTTTCATCGCATCAATGAAATACCATCATCCCACCCCAAAAAAAATCCCATCTCATCGACGCAAAACGATCAACACTCAAATCACTCACTCATCAAACTCCGCCGCATCCACCCATCTGTTGATTTTTGGTGCCGTGTTAATACACAGCGACCTATTCAAACCGATCGATCGAACCACCAACAGACAAAAAACCGACCGACGAACCAACTAAAAAGAGACAGAAACCTGCAAAACTCTCATCCTTCTCTTCGCCCCCCCTCGCCCCCCCCCCCCCCCCCCCCGCCGACCGCGACACACTTGAGAAATAAAAATATTTTTACCAGCAAAACAAAGTACATAGCGAGGCTTCAGGTGACCGAAAAGACAACGCGCCAGACGAAGCACCCACCACCACCTAAAAAGCTATTAATAGCTAGCGTACGTAGTAGGTATATAGCGCCCTGATATACCCCACGAGCGCCTTTTTTTAAGCGCGTGTGGGAAAACGTGGCGTATTTTATTTTCAACATATACCGTCCGGAGCAGCCACGGCAGCAGTGGCGGCAGCGGCGGCGGCGGTAGTGGACGTAACGGTGGTACTGGTCATCATCCTCGTCATCATCACCTATCGTCCATCATCATCACCACTATCATCGTCACCAACATCACCGTAGTGACCACCGCCCAAATAAAAAGCGCCTATAAAATCAATGTAGGGCGGGGTACGGATAAAACCAAACAAAAATCACCCTTACTCCCGCCCCCCCCCCCACCCCCCCCCCGCCCCCCCATCTTTTGTTTTCAACAATCGATTTTTTCCCTCCCAGCCCGCCTTCATGTGCGAGATAGCGAGCAAGCCGCTTTTCTCGCGCACGAAAAACATCACCCCCCCCCCCCCCCCTCTTCCCCCCCGAGATAAAACAAGAAAAGGGAAAAAAAAGGGCGGCGGTGTCGGCTTAAATAGCTACATGGTCTCCCCTTAAATAGCTACTTGCTTTTTTGGTTTTTGGCTGCCATGGCCCATGTGTCTTGCCTTCTTTTGCTTGCGTAACGGAAAACACGCCAGCCCCTGGGTTGTTTGGGGCTGGTGGTACTGTTGGGGTTTTCCCCTTTCGGGAGGCCTGGCCTCATAGTGATGGAAAGCGAAGACCCCTCCATACATAACATCACCACTGCCAGCCCCCCCCCCCCCCCCCCCCGAAAAAAAAAAAAAAAACGCCGAACACGAAACAACACAAAACAAACAAAAGTGCTCGATAAGCGATAAGTAAAGGATAGCGGAGAGAGCAAGCTTTCAGCGAAAAATAGTCCGAGCCCATTTTTCCGTGCCATTAAAAATCACGCGAAATAAAAAAAGGAAGCGTCAAAATGAGGGAAGGGCATGAGAACACTGCCACCTCCGCCTATCCGTCGGTATGTCCGCGTCCGTCAGTCTGACTCACTTCTGTCCGCAACACCTACAAAATAAGCAAAACGCGTACAATCACCCACCCATCCACGCCCCTCTTCCCTCCCCGCTTGTAGCTGTAATCCCCCCCCCCCTCCACTCCTCTCTCTCTCCCCCCCCCCTTCTTTACTTCCCTTCCTTCCCGTGTACGTACGTAATAAGAACGCCTCGTGCAGGGTTTCCGCAACGTCTGGATAATGGCCTCCACCTCTCGATGCTTTGTGTTCCAACCACACATGCATATAACGCGATGGTGCAAAATCCCCACCACCCAGAAAAAAAGGAGCTCTTCGTTAGTCATGACCCGGACCCGAACCGCCTCGCGGGTCGGATCAGGGAGTTTTTGAAATTTCACGAGACGGACCGAGTCGGGTCGGGCCAGGGCAAGGGAGGGTTTCCAGACTCTCACGGTCCGGACCTCCGCGTCGCGCCACCCTTACCCCGGCCCGAGTACCCGCGAGAGTTTGACCCAATCAGTGAATAGCCTTGTAAAAAATCACCCCCTGATCTCGTGTGACATTTCCCCCCCCAAAATGATGAGGTCCTGAGCTGCCGGGCCTGCACACGGGGGGGGAAGAGGGGGTGGGGGGGCGAAAAACAAAAAAAAAACAGGAACGAGAAAAGCGTTCCGGCAGCACACCCCGAAAAACATGCAAAAAACAATAGTAGCAGCGACTGAAAGGACACTCCCAAAAAATGTTTTTTTTTTGCTCGGGTCGACGAAACAAGACCAAAGGACCAACCGCAACACAAAAACAAAAGCGTTAAAATGAAAAAAGAATCAACCAACCAAGCAACCAACGAACAAAAACGTAACCACTCATTGCATCGAAATAATTTATCCGGAAAAGAAAAAAAAACTTATTAAAAAAAATACATCGAGACGAGAACCGAACCCCGAGCATAATCGAGAACCGAATCGAATCGAGCAAAAACTCGATAATCGAACCGAACAAAAATCGAGAACCGAACCGAACCAAACCGAACTGAACTGAACCGAAAGGAAATTAACCCAATGCCATCAAACGGACCGCACGCAGTCGAACCGAATCGACGCCAACCGAGGGGCACACGAAACAATAAAACAAACATCTAGAGCGATCCGCGACACGAGTGTCTTTCTCCCTCCCCCATCTCTCTGGTGGATATTTTCCCTCTCTCCCACTGCTTCCTACTCTCCCTTCACCCCCCTCCGCTACTCCTGAAATGCGGCTTCAGTGGCTTAAAAATGCGTGAGAATCGCGGCGCTCGAACTCTCAGCCTTCTTTGCTCTCTCTCTTTCTCTCTCTGTAGCGATCGCTTGGTTTCTTGCTCGACTGATCGCGCAGGCAGCACACTCGGACGCTTGCAACGTGAAGCCCTCGCAAAAACGCTTCAAATGTAACGTCATCAGCTCCCAGAACTCGCACGGCAGGAGCGCTCAAACCAACCCACTGCTCCTCCCCCAACACTCGGAATTGTTGAAAAACAAAATCACGTGATGCGCTCTGAAAGACAATCGCAATGCTTTCAACAACCCCTCGAAGTGGCTCCTCACGTAAAACACCCACAAAAACGCCCTCGACACTCGCAACACGTCAGAAAACGCTCAAACACTCATTTCTCAGTGCTTCATCAACCCAACCCAACTACCCCACCTTCTTCTCATTACGGCCATGCATGATATCGAGTACACCCCCCCCCCACCCCCCTCCCCCCCCCCTGCCGAACACGCGCTTGGTGCAAGCAATGCCTGCCTGGTCGGTGAAAACCCGACATGCTCCGTCCCGGCATTGTAGGGATGCGAGGGTTTATGGTCATACGACCACGGCCATGCATGAGATCGAGTACATCTCTCCTATCGAGTACACCCCCCCCCCCCCCCCCCGCCCCCCCCCTGCCGAACACCTCACGGCGCTTCGCGCTTGGCACTAGCGATGTCTGCCTGATAGGCGAAAACCCGACTTGCTCCGTCCCGGCATTGTAGGGATGCGAGGATCTATGGCCAGAAGGTTACGGCCATGCACGATATCGAGTACCCCCCCCCCCCACCCTCTCCTCAACGCACAACCATAGTCCCCACCACCACCACCACCACCACCTACTCTCCCGCTACCAGCGGCTGCACCGGCTGAATCGTGGGAGGGGTGTTGGTCGCGGTGCTCGCCGAGTCTCCTGCGTCGTCATTGACGCCTGCGCTGGAGATGATCTTGCTGTTGCTGTTGCCGTCGTCGTCTTCATCATCATCGTCGTTGTTGCTGTTCAGGCCCGAGCCGCTGCTCCACTGGGCCACCCTCTGCGCGACGATCCTCTTGCCCGGGTCCACCACCGGAACAGGCAGCGGCGGCGGCGGCGACGACGACGCTCGGCCCTTCGCATCTGCCGTCCTTCCCCTCGTCACCCTTGCTCCCGCCCCCACTCCTGACCCCGCCCCCGCTCCAGCCCTCACCCCCGCCCCCGCCTCCACCTCCGCCTCCGTCGCAGCCGTCGTTGGGGCGTTGCCTGCACTACCGGGGCTACCGGCACTCCCGTCGCCATCGCTGCCGCTACCGCTGCCGCTACCGCTGCCGCTGTGACTACTGCCGTCGTGGCCGATACCGTTCGACAAGGTCGCGTCCGGTTTGGTAGCGTTGGCGGCGGTAGCGGCGGTGGAAGGGGTGGTGGTGGTGGCGGCGGCGGCGGCGGTGGTGGCGTCGGCGCTGGCCTGCTGCGGGTCGAGGAGGTTGAGCGCCTGCCCTAGAAGCTTTCCCAACGCCCGCCGAGCTTGGACCCCCGCCTCTTCCGTGTTCTCAGATTCCTGGTTTGTTTGTTTGTTTGTTTTGTTTGTTTTTTTTTTCGGTTGTTTGTGTGTTTGTTGTTTTCCGTTGTTTGTTGTTTTCCGTTGTCGTGCCATCGCGGGGGGGGGGGGGGGGGGGGGGGGGGAGAAAACGTGCAACAGCGCGCGCGGGCAAGAGGCACAGCAAAGGGCCCGGGCAAGGGTAAAAGGTCAGGGAAACAGTAATTGACTTGCGCGCGTCCGCTGTTGATGGAGTGTATGGGGGGGGGGGGGGGGGGGGAAGGGGGTCACCAAGTCGTTTTCCTGCTTCCGCCCTCGAAAATAAGCACTATTAATAGCAACACCGACTAATACTTCCGGTTAAAAACTCTTCGTCCCTTGATACGACGCCACCCACCCTCCTTCCTTCATCTTTCCTTATACCCTAACTGCTGCCATTCCCTTCATCTTACCTCCCTTCCTCCCTTGTACCCCCCATTTACCCCCCCTTCCCTTCCCTTCCCTTCCCTTCCCTTCCTTGCACGTACCCTCCCCCTACCAGTCCCTTGCTCCCTTCCTTCAATTCCCTATACCGTATTTCCTTTTTTCCTTCCTCCCCCCTACTTCCTTTCTTCTCTCTTTAGACGCGTTCTACGATAGAGGTAGCACATTTCCGCGAAAATATGTTCATAATGACGGGGCTCCTAAGCCCCGAGTTGTCGGAATGCCAATCTTGTTTCGAAAAATGGCATGTTTGTGTACTTGGGCCGTGGGATTATTCATCGGGATGCAATTGATATTTGCTCAAGTCAGTTTTCGGGGGAGATATGGAGCTCCTTACGTGAGGAGCCTCAGAAAATTTAGAGGCAACCTCCATCGTAGAACGCCTCTTTACACCCCCACTTTTCATCACCCCCCTTCCTTATTTCTCGCTTCCTATTATAATAGCCAACCGGGTTCCCCCGCGTTCCTTCTCAAGACCCGACCTTGACCTATAATTCACATCTCTTCCTTTTCATTCTACCCTACGTTCCAGTCTGGCCGAGAATGTAGTACCCGTTCACACAAATATTACAGCGATGCAAACGGGGTATCATATTTCCAGTCAGAGTGGTAGTAGCTGCTGTCAGAGTCCCTCCTCTGCCCTTCCTTCCTCTCTCCAGCACTACCTCCTTCCCTCCTTCCTCCCTTCTTTTCCCTTCCTATTTCCTCTTCTCTTCCTCTCTTCGTCCTTTTCGCATACCTACCCCTCTTTTCCTGTTTCATAACTCCCCCCTCCCCTCCCTTCCCCTCCCCTTTCCAATCCCCAACCTGCCCTTTTCACTGCTTTCGTGTACCCTACCTGCTATATGTTCATCCCCCCTCCCCTTCCTCCTCCGTCCCTCTTATCCTCACTTTCCCTTCACTCCTTCGTCTACCCTACCTGTTGTATCACTCCCTCCCCTTCCTCCTCCCTCCCTTCTCGACGATAATCGTACACACGGACGGGGCGGTCCCCCCCCCGCGGCGGGGCGGCGGCGTACACACCTTCCCCTCATGAAGGAGAGCATCGTCAGAAGGAGGGAACGCCGACCCAGAGACCCCGGTCGACTCGCCGAACTCCGCCCCACCCCCGTCCAACCCCCCGCCGCCTCTGCTCCCCGAAGCTTTGCTCCTCCACCTCTTCGCCTCCTCCCTGGACTCGTGCAGCTCCTTCTTAAGCCTCAGGCTCTCCGCTTTGAGGCTCGCCACCACAGGCCCACCGGCGGCGTTAGCGGCGGCGGCGGCGGCGGCGGCGGCGGAAGAGTCGCGGCTCCTGATGTGGCTGCTACCGTCTGCGTCGCCGCCCGCCGAAGTCGTCGTACCCGCGGCCGTCGAGTTCGAGTTGGAGGAGTCCTGTCCCAGCTTCCTCTGCTGGTTCCTGAGCCAGCTGGCCGCCTGCTTCTCCGCCTCGTCTCGCTCCTTCCGGAGGCGCTCGACCTTAGCCTTCAGCTTGGCGATGGCGATAGCGGCCTTGTAATCCACCGCGACCACTCCCGCCCCAGCCCCAGCCCCCGCCGCTACCGCCGCCCCCGGCGCTGCACCTCCCCCCGCCGCCGGTGCCGCTCCTCCCGCTCCTGCCACCGCCGTCCCCCCCTGTGCTACGCCACTGCTACTACCGCCACCGTTCGCGAACACCGCCGTTGCTGCTGGTGCTGACCCAGCGACTGCCGCGGCTATTGTAGTGGTAGTGGTAGTGGACGGGACGCCGCTGGTTGTGCTTAAGCTCCGGGCGCTATGGGAGCGCGCGCCGAACCCTGCCCCCCTGCCAATCTCGCCCGCAGCGATGACGTCGGAGGTGGAGCCGGACGCGGTGATGAAGTTAGCCGGGGACGGGGACGGGAGGGTGAGGTTGGACTGCTGCTGCTCCTCGAGCCACCGCATGGCATCTGACCGGGCCTCGTTTCGCTCCCGCCGGAGGCGCTCCACCTGCACCCGGAGGCTGTTCGCCTCGTCCTCCGTGACGTTCTTTGCGTTGCTTTCGCTGTTTATTTATTTGTTTTGTATAATTGGTTCGTTTTGTTTGTTTCGATAATTTTGTTTTTCAAGTTTTTTTTGTTTTTTTTCCCAATCGACACGGGAGAATACATGTGTTTTTTAGTGCGTTGGTTTTGTTTACGTTGGCATTTTAGTTTGGTGGAGTGAGAAGGGAGGAGGGAGGTACGAGCGTAGGGGCGAGGGGGAAGGTGGAGGGAGGCGAGGGACGGGGATGGGAGGGGGGGGCGGGCCGTAAGAGTGTGTAAACTTGGGTGCGCCGGGTACGTAATGCGTGAGGTGAAATGCGCACGCGAGACACAGCGAAAACTGATACCTGGTACAGGGTATACCCTGGTATATATATATAGAGAGATATATAAATATATACCAGGGATAAACAAGTAAGCGTCTCGTTCTCCGACCGGAGTGGCACGTTCCGGGCCAAAACGTAATTTGCGCGTGAAGGGTCTTCTCGGCTGAGGAAGTAACAGTTTTGTTCCACCACCCAGAATCGTTCGTTCTATCTTTTTTTTGCGATCGCCTTTCGTCTCGGGGGCGTAAATAGCGTCATGGGACACATTGCTTCTCGGTTAAAACCTCTTAAGAACCGCAGCAGTCCCGTATGGGGCGGGGATAAAACTACTGAGAACCTCAGCGGTTCGTCTCCAAAACGGGACAGACAACAGTCGTAGAGGGGTTGATGTGCGTGTTTACTTTCAAGACAAGCCAGCGTTTTTTTGGGGGTTGTTTGATGTACAGCTCCTCAAAAAGCGAGGAGTGGGGAGAAACTCCGAAAATAAGCTGGTGCCATGCACCCCTGTGTGACGGGACCATGCCTCCCAGGTATATATGAAAACACGGGAGGCACACACATCGCCTCATTTTACGTTCCTGCCGCGTCTATCTCCTCCATGCATGCGTACACTATTCATTTCGAAACGTTGTGTGCCGGCGTGTGTGATGGGGCGGCTTCCTTCCTCCACGCGGCAGTGTCGTCGTTAGCTCGCACGGTCTGGTATGGTCCCAAAATACGTCATGTGCAAACAAACAAACAAAACAAAACAAAACAAAACATGAAAATCCATCTCTCACAAACAGCTACTGTAGTAGTAAAAGTAAGAACCAACCACAGGAAAACCCAAAAACACTTGAAAAAAAATACCGGGACCGCTCTGGAGTGGGGCACGAGGACCGGTCGTGTACAAAATATAATTATCAACTTCTGACAATGTCTTCTAGGGGTAGTGCCTTAATTTCTGAGCGATGCCTTCTAGGGGTAGTCCCTTAATTTCTGAGCAATGCCTTCTTGGGGTGGTGTCCTAGTTTCTGAGCAATGCCTTAACAAATGTACCACCAATAGTATATAAGAAAGTACAAGACAAGCACTGAAAGCACCATATGCTCTGGCCGGAAGTTCTCGCTGACTTGAAGGACCAACTCCACCGGTCGGAAAATATTGAGCCAAAACGTGGAACTCCCAACCGTGCGATGAGTCGCATAACAACGGTCCTTACCCCCGCACATTTTACGTCCAGAGGGACACTTCATACACACCACGTGTAACAATAAATCGGTTCCTTTCTACCCGCCGGTGGTGCAACAATAAATCGGTTCCTTTCTACCCGCCAGTGGATGCGCCCCCGCTCCCCCCCCGCTCCCCCCCCCCCTCAAGATGAGAACGCACATTTCAATCCGCAAGTTCTCAAGGTCCATCCAGAGGACCTTGGCCCGCTCCTTGATCTCGTCCCGTTCTTGCCGAAGCCGGTCGTTCTCCGTGTCGAACTCCTCCTCCTTTTCTCGTAGCTCGTCTTTGAGTTGCGCCAACTGAAAACAGAACACAAAACATAAAAACATATTGCAATCACCACGCCAACGAAAGAGAAAACATCAAAAAAACGACGACGACGACGGCAACGACGGCGACAAAAAAAACGACGAGGAGTTCCAGGAAAGGGGAGTGGCATTCGTGCGACGAAGATGGAGGGGAGCGGGGGGTGAGGAGGCGGAACGGGGTGGGCGAAGAGGGAGGCGTACCAACCTCAAATAAATGAGGCGGGCAGGATGGGTGCGCTTGGGTCGCGGAGACCTTCATGGCGCTACGTGTGCGCGTTTTTTTTGCTGTTTTGCTTCATCCGACCTTCACCCGGGCGAGTAGACCTCCCCTCCCCGCCCCGCCCCGGCCTCCGTCGCGAAAGGGACGCGTGGTCAAGGGTCGAATGATCATGAACACAAGCAACAAGGGAGTACCCCCCCCCCCCCCCCCCCCTCACTCCCCCGCTCCTCTCTCCTCGTGGCAATCCTGCGGCACAATACCTACGATCGTAGTGGCAGCATATTAATAAATATTTAATACCTGGTACCTGGTAGCAGAGTAGATACCCTCCCCGGCTGAATTACACTACGGTGTGGCGTCAAATCGTCAACAGGCATACATATATACTGGTATATATATACATACGCATCCACAAATGAAACCATGCACCCCGCCGAGAAAGCTTTCATATGGCGGTATTCATACACAGCAGTGCGAGAAAAAACACACCCGGTGCTGGGCCCAAAACCAGCCCCAGCAGTTTGACGGGGTAGTGTTACCGACCCTCTAGAAGGGGGGGGCTAATCGACGGGAAAAAAAAAATGACCACGTACAGCTACTATTACGGCCACTGCGTGATTGGGGGTCTTCTTGCAGACCGGGGGAAGGAGGAGTCGTGCGGCACGGGTCCCACATCAGGATCCTGTCAGTACCGTTGGGAGCTCACGTGCTGATTGCAGACCGTTGAAAACACCAAAATTGACATTGTTTCGGACTCTTATCTTTTGGGTCCAAAAGGGAGCATCGACCCGTTCAGCACAGCAGTCCCGTTTGCGGAACAAACCACATAGAATTTGAGTGATTGGTCCCCACAACGGAACTGCAGCCCTAAATAGGGCTGATGTTAATATTACGGGGGACCATAGTAAATAGGACCAATTATTGTTGTAAAAATAGGTAAGTATCTAGGTGTTTGTGTGTACCGTAGGTCCTATTTAATAGGGTCCTTCGTAATAGTAGGTGGTGAAAGAAAGGGGCGGTATTGACCCCTTTAGAACCGCAGTCCCGATTTGGGGACAAACTACTTAAAGTTTGAGTGGTTTGTCCCCGAATCGAGACTGCGGTTCTAAAAGGGTTAATAGTAATAGTAGTGACGAACCATCGAACACGTCTTCATATAAACCAGGCACCAGGTACCAGGTACGATACATGGTACGTACCGTACGTATAATATTGATGGGTCCATCCCATCGCTCTCCCCCGCTCGTGCTCCGTCGCCGACATGCACACGACGTGCACCGGTCTTTCGTTTCATTTCGTATTGTTTTATAACGGGGGACCATAGTCTATATTTCTACTAACAATATTTGGTCCTATTAACTATCCCCCCCCCTAATAGTAACATCATAGTATGTAGCTTTATTGGATTGAATTATTTAGGTTGGCAAATCGTGCAAGGATTTTGAATTCTTCCTGCTTTGAATTTGAGGTGTACGATGTGTTCCAGCCATGATCTGGGGGCTGTTTTTTTTTTTTGTACTCTTCCGATTTTACTTGTGTTTTTTTCCACTGGTATTCTTCCGCTCCAGTTTTGGGAGCCCGCTCTGCTGAGAACACGGACTCAATATTTAGGGCACCAGTCAACCCCTTCAGTAACGCAGTCCCGTTTTGGGGTAAAACTACTGAGAATTTAACTGGATTGTCCCCAAAACGGGACCGCGGTTCTAAAAGGGTTACTGTGATAAAAACAACAATCGGTTAATCAAATTGCACCTTCTGCGTGCTCGTATGATACGCGAGATAAATAAACTACCTTTAGTGAATAGGAAGACGGGTACGTACGTACAAAAACGTTACCGTCGTACAAAATGAAAATAAACGCTCTTATTACATCTTTAGGTATTATATTACCAGGTATCAGAGCATTCAAGTAAGATCCGTAAATTCATCGCCACGCGGACATGTGATACGCACAGGGATGACAGCTACATACGGCGACAAGGGGATGGAGGGGGGCAGCCGTACTGATAGAGCCGTTGACGACCGCAGAAACGGAATGATAAGAGCTATGATAGTTGTGGCTAAGAAGTATCGGTTCGACTTTTAGCAATTGGATTCTATCGACATTAACATGGAGAAGTTTTTGGGTTTCTTGTTGAGTGGTTGGGGGTGGGGGGAGGGGGGGAGACAGCGGCAGTACGGACACTTGACACCGCTACTGACGAGAGTAGGAAAGAGACGGCCGAGAGAGTGGCTAGATTTCCGAATCGGTTTTCTATCAATTAGCAGGGACGGGACACCCATGTCACGACAGATTGTTTCTCTTAGATTTTGCTTTCATTTTTCTTCTTTTTCTTTTTCGACTTGTCTACCTTGTTTTGTTTTCTCTTTGATTGTTTCTTTTCGTTTCACTATTTCATAGATTGCGTATGTCGTGCCTGTCGTATCTAGTATGATGACATGGCTTTGCATTGCCCACTGCAGTTCACACTGCACACGTGGCAACGTAGTATCTCTGTGGCGTAGCTTTGTGACCACAGAACTTGTATCTCTTCTAGGATGGAAGAATCGGCACGGACACTGGTTGTGCTGGATGTCGACGGGTAGAAAGAACGGTTTAATGTGAAGAACACACACACACACACATTAATACCAACGCCTGGGATACGATTTCCTCTTTTCTTCTTTCTCCTTTCTCTCATTTTTCTTGCTTTTTTTTTTGCCATGTCTCTCCCTTAGTTTCATTTACCCTCCCCACCCGTCCTTCGGTCGGTATATCCATCTCCTTCGTGTTGCTTTGTCCGTGCAGCAGCTATCTGTCCTTCTCGAGTGCGTATGTTTTCGTTCTATTATTAATAGTAACACTACCTGGTACCTGGTATTAAATAGCATCATTTCTGATCTCCTTGCGTCATTTGTATTAAGTTTCATTTTTTGGATTCTTGTCTTTTTTTTTTCTCCTATTTTCAGGTCGTACTTACTTGTGTCGTTGTGTCTCGTACCCGGTACGCTGGTACACAGCAGTATTTCACTTGCTTTGCCCACGACTTCGCGAATATTTTTGCCTTTTGGTTTTTCTCTGTCTTACAGTCTGTGGCCACAGAATCAGTACCCCTCTACGTAGGACAAGGAGCGAAGACGGACAATGATTGTATGAAGCCGGGTAGAAAGTAGTACGAATTAATCTGAAGACAACGCACAACGTACAACATACGCTACATGTACGCATGTGTACGGCGGTATACGACTGTACCCGTACATAAAACACCGTTACAGTTTCGTGGAGGGTTTCGTATATTTACCATGGCTTTTTTGGCTTGTCGGTCTTGCTTCAGGATCATAATCCTCTCCCGGTAACGAGCGACCTTCCCCAGTGCTTCCTAGCACACCACAAGCAGGCAGGCAGGCAGGCAGGCAGGCAGGAAGGCAGGCGGGCAGGCAGGCGGGCGGGCAGGCGCCGGAAAAAAAACAAACCGCACAAAAAACAGGAACAACCAAAACGGGAACGAAAAACGACAAACGAAAAACAAGAGAAAGAAAACAAAAAGCAACCGTCCGGGATGGAAAAAACAAATAAACCGAGGGCGGGAAGGGAGGACGAAAAAGCGAAAGAGGCAAGAGAGGCGAGAGTTAAAAACTAAACAAAAAAAAACATGGAATAAGAGAAACCAGTACCCGGTATAAATCACACCGGGGTCGAGAGTAAATAACACTGGAGAGGGGGAGGGGGACTAAACAGGAGACGAACCTTGAGGAAGAAAAACGAAGCAAGGACATATAAATACAAAAGAGTAGTATTTCATGCGGTACAAAACAGTATCAGGGAGAGGGGGGCGGGGGCGTACTTCCTTTTTGCGAGCCTTCGTCACTTCACCTATTAATACCGACGTTTTTTTTGTCCTACGTAACACGTCGGCATCCACCACAAGAAATACCGGTAGTGTTGAATATAGACCAGGGATCGAGCTCGATACAATATGTACGATACCGAAAAAAAAAAAAAAAAAAACTGCTCGCAATCGATACGAGTTCGACATTTTTTTACACGACACATCGAAGCTTTCGCTCAGTTTCTGGACAAGAAACGAATTTTTCACGGGGATGCATGCCTACTCCGCGGATGTAACCCAAAACACGTACGACACAATATATCGGAATTTCGATACGATACATCGGAAGTTCGATACATGTCGCAACTTCGTTACGATATATCGGAATTTCGATACGATATATCGGAATTTCGATACGATATATCGGAATGTCCATACGATATATCGAATGTTCGACACTTCGATTCGATATATCGGAACTTTTGATACGATATCCAACACTATTCCAGCACACACCCAGTGTCCGTGCGGGTCACTTCTCGTCGGGAAAACGGAACACAAAAAAAATAACCCATGACAAGTGACGAGCTGCTTGCTTGGCTGGCGTCGTCTAAAATAACAATATCATGGGTAGCTGTGGGTAGTCGTATCCCTCTAATATCGTCTCTTGACATTTTACTATTAATAGTGCAAAAAAAAAATCTGACCCTAAATTCCGCGTAGTTTTTTTCCAACCGAAAAGCCTAAAAAACACGGAGGGCCTTGACCCTTCGGGGACTCTGCAGGCCCCGTTTAGAAGACAAAATACTTGGAATTTGACTAGCCTTTCTCCCAAAACGGGAATGCAGTACTAACATGGTTCAAAGTGAGTACACACCACTGGCTGAAAAATGATAACATGTGAATTATGGAAACATGCAAATACACCACAATCACGACTGAACCCTAGATAAAAAAGGTAAACCAAAAAAACATTTTAAGAGCTGCATGTTTTTTTTTTTGTTTTTGTTTTTTCTCATCCCATTCATCATCTTCGCACATCTTCTTCTCTCTCTCCTTCCAACTCGTAACTCAGATCCGGGGTCACATAGCAGGCTCTTCTCCCCCCCTTCCCGCTACGGTACGTGCCTTCATTTTTATCGCGAGAAGATTTCAGCCTTTTCTTCCCTCGTCGACTCGCACCGAATTGTGCCTACTAGGAACGAACGACTTTCTGCCTGTTGCTTAGGGAAAAGCGTGTATGTATGTACGTGTAGAAAACAACCCCTAAAAATTGAATCGGACTCGGAACCGTAAACGCACACCGAAATAAAAAAAAACTGGCTGAATAAGTGATGAAAACCATAGTAACCTCGTGCGTAGGTTTTGGTTTTAATTGCCTTCCCCTCGGTTTTCTTCTCCCGACTGATGCTTGTGAGCCATAAACGTCGAAGGTCATGATGCTATCTGTCGTTGATATTGTTCTCAGATTGACTCATGTCCAAAATACTGAGTCCGTGGTCGAAGACAAGGACAGGAGGACAGGCTCCACACACATTTAAATTGGAGCGGGATAATACCTCAGGGGGAGAAAGAGTCAACTGAAACAAGGACTCGTAGTACAAACAAAAACAGCCGTACCAGGTACCAGGTATGCAACAACATCATCGCTGAAGCACACACACCATATATATACCGTACGTGGGAAGTACGTAGTACACCTTCGACAGGAGAAAGCAAAACCGTCGCACGATCTGCAACCCAATCCAATCCAAAGCAATGGGGTCGCATATAATAACACGAACAAAAAACAGAACCAACCCGGAAAAATAACCTGGCGCGAAATGAAGTGATTTGGAAGTGAAGTGAAATGAAACACACATAAAATCTACTACTAACTGCTGTAAGCAAAACGACGACAAATAAAATCCCAAGGAGAAAAGGAGCTACAAGCAGTCAGTCGCCCTATTCATAGGTACGCACGAGTACAAAACAAAGGGACGAACGAACGCACCGCGAAGGAGATGAAATGAAAGCGGAGCGAAAGAGCTGAACAGGAGACCTATTAATAGGAAATGCCGGAGACGAACGCAACAAAAATAACAACACTCGCATTCATACCAGTATATACGTACCTGGTATTAATATTACGGGGGACCATAGTTAATAGGACCTATGGTATAGATAAAACCTACCAGGTATATATTCAACCATTTTTACTAACAATATTTGGTCCTATTAACTGTGGTCCCCCGTAATAGTAAACGCCATGATGGGTACCTGGGGTCAAATCGACTTTCAACATCAGTTACTGCTGTCGTATGAATATAAATAGTATCAGGCGACAGCTATTATGACTTGACATGTACCAGGTAACAAGCATTACGAATGTATACACTGCTATGTATGAGCACTGCTATTATAAGTGTATTTATACTCAATCCTTTCAGGGCAAACTGCAGTCCCGTACAAACCATGCTAATTCCAAGTAAATTGTCCCGAAAACGGGACTGAAGCAGTGCAAACAGGGTTAAAAAAAAAAAAAATATGGGTTGTGTACGGAGCGGCTGAGACTGTTTGGGGGGGGGGGGGGGATTCGTGAGTTTCGATTTCTAAGATTGTTGCTTCTCAAGTCTCGAGAGCGTTCGCAGGCGGAGTCGGAACAAAAGATAGCAGCACAGCTGACGACCAACCAACCTTTCACCCATTCCACCAACCAACCGAACAGGTAAAAGTGGGGACTGGGAGTGAGGAAGAGGGAGTCAGAGGGAGGAGGAGCAGGAGGGGGTGGGGGGGGGGTGGGGGTGTCCTCGATATCATGCATGGCCTTAGTGGTATATGACCATAAACCCTCGCATCCCTACAATGCCGGGACGGAGCACTAACGAAGGGTTTGCACCGACCGCGCAGACCCCACACCACATGAACGACAAGGGCAGCTATTTTATCAGTAAAAAATGTCGACAGCAGTATTAACGACATCGAGAAGCGACGAGGGAGGGGGCGCGAGGGGGAGGGACAGAACGAGTCCCCACTTTGGTCGGCCGGGAACATTTAGCTACATTTTGATCGTCACATATGTTGACCTCAGAATCTACACCGGGATCATTTCAAGAACAGGGTGGTAGGAAGAACCAAAACACTATTATTACTTGCTTTCTTCGGCAATCTGTCTGTCTCGCTGATCAGAGCTTCAACAAAACAGAACGATAACGTGAAAGTTGAACAAAAACAAAATACACGAACAGAAAATTCGAGGATTACTATTACAAGCTTGCCCCTGAAACTCTCCCTCTCTCTTAGCACGCGACGGGGGGTGTGTGTGTGGAAACAAGAGATATGAAGATGGATCGTAAACAGCATGAAAAAAAAAAAACGAAAGAAAGAAAGAAGGACGTGGAGCGGGTGGCGCGGGGCCTCAATCAAGGTCGATCAGCAGCTTTCTCGTACGTAGCGGCAGCATGTATGTATGTATGTGCAGTAGGTGCGTACGAGATATCGTCTGTTTATATCTCCTCTCCTCCTCCCCGTCCTTCTATTCTACTATTCTCCCTCCTTCGTTTGTTATTCCTCCTCCTCCTCCTCCTCCTCCTCTTCCTTTTTTTATTCTTCCTCCAAAGCACAAACCTGGTATATATTGGACGTACAGTAGTAACTACCGGAGGAAATATCGTCCGTCGCGTTCATTATATTTTCATTGCTCTCATGAAAAAAACAAAAAGGAGGGAGCGGCAACGAACCAACACCAAGCGGCACACCACACCACCACACACATCACCGAAAGGAAAGGGATGAAGAAATTGGACAGGAAGGAAACTACGGCACACTTACTACTACTGACTGCCTAAATCTGGACCAACCGGGAGCGAAAGAGGCGTCGGGTCAGGCGCGGGGGTCAGTCCGGGTCGGGTCGGGCAGCAGGGGCCGCGCACGCACGCACGCACGCACGCACGCACGCACGCACGCACGCACGCATGCGCGGGGCAGATTTTGGCAAAACTGTTACTGCTGCCACCTCTGCCATCGCCGTCGCCGCCCCCGCCCTCCCCTTCAAACAAAAGAGCAGCACTCACCAACTCATCAATTCACCATGACCATGACCATCATGCGTGCGGAATGCTCCTACACAACGACGGGCAAGGAATATCCATCCACGCCCCCCGAGGTCATCTACATGGACCGGGGCGCGGACCGAAAACTCGCGTAGCGGTGAGAATGGGCACACTAACGCACGCAGCCCGCTCCCTCCCAGGCCACCACCACCATCTGTGGTACATACTATTACGGGGGACCATGGCAAATAGGACCAAACATTGTTCGTAACAATGGGGAAATATATCGTTTTTTCTGTGTACCGTAGGTCCTATTTACTATGGTCCCCCGTAATATTACTATTAATGGTACCCTTTGTAGCACCGTAGGGTACGTACATATAACATATACCTGGTACCAGGTACCTGGTAATATATTATGTATATACACCTGGCGTGTATGTACTACAGTTGTGTACTCTATCCGGAAATGAAGACACCGTTTTGGCCAAGTCGCCCCAATACCCAGGCAGTCCCTTCCATTGTCGGGCAAGAGTTGGGTCGTGACACGTGCATACACCCTCTCGCCGGAAACACAAGCAACGTTTTGAGTTTTCACGTAGAGCATTCCGGACAGATAATTGGTCATCATACGTACGTACGAGCACAACGTATGTCCCAGCGTACGTGTAAGGAAGGTTTGGTGGGCATTCGCATGAAAAACTCTTTCGGTTCCTATTGTTACTATAATATGTTTCTATAATAATAGGTTTTTGCTCAGGTATCTCGGCATAGATTGGGTATGATGTTCCAACACCAACCCGCAGAATACTTCGCCATTTTACCGGCCGGGCTGGGGTGCATGGTACGGGCCGGCTTGTGCTGTGTTGGGGGTCGAGGTAAGAAGGCGTGCCTGGAGTGTACCGCGAAAATGGCAACCAATCGGGGAGCTGGGCTCGAAAAGAGCACGGCCGAAGACACGGTGGACGACAGCGTCCAAGACACGCTACGCTCCCAGCTAGAGAGGTCGGACGAAATCATCACCACCAGTACAACCACCACCAGTAGCGGTGGCGGCGGCGGCGGCGGCGGGAGACGGAGCAGCAAGCAGGACTGCAGCCGCATCTCAGCTGCTGCGATAACTGCTACTGCCAGAGCCACAAACAAGTACAGCGACGAGGCAAGGTGAGAATAGCAACTGCAGTAGACGCGCGCTGCCATATATAGAGATATATATGTTGCTGAGCGTAGCAGTTTTTGGCTGAAACATTTTCCTGAACGACGGGGCTTCTAAACCCTTTCTTTTAGCACCGCAGTCCCATATGCGGGGACAAAACACTTAAATTATGAGTAGTTTGTCCCTAAAACGGGACTGGGGTCCTTTAAGGGTTAACCCGAAAAGTCGTCGGAATTTCACTAATGTGTTGCGCAGTATTTTTCGTCGCATGCTTATTAACCCTGTCAGAACTGCAGTCCCGTTTTGGGTTTAATCCGGTGAAATTCCAAGTAGTTTGTCCCCAAAACGGGACTCCGGCACTAAAAGGGTTAATTTAATAGCCATGGGGATAGTTCGTCGGGTAGCACTTACATTTTTCTCAGATATCAGTTTTGGGGTGTCACTGGAATGTAATGTAGAGCGGCTCCTTGACGTCACGCGAGGACATTCAGAAAATAATATGGTGCACCTCTTCCACTACAGGAGTAGTGATGGTCAAGCAGTAGTAGCTCAGTAGTTTAGTAGTATTAGTATAGTGGCAGCACTCATAAACATCCCCGGAAATGAAAAAAACAAAAAAAGGAAAAACTTGATATTGATAGTATATGATGTAGCCAATACGTGGAAGGAACGAAGGGAATTTGACATATCTGGTACCAGGTATTTATTTACCAGATATAGCCACTCTTAATATTACGGGGGACCATAGTTAACAGGACCTATGGTATACATAAAAACCTGGTACCTGGTATATGTTTAACCATTTTTACTAACAATATTTGGTCCTGTTAACTATGGCCCCCCATAATAGGACGAACTGGTAACTCATACTGGTAGTAGCCAATGGGACGCAAGTCAGCCGGTAGCCCCGGTGGTTCAAGTGGTTGTCCTCGCATTCTACTTGTTTGAGTCCTGGGTTCGAACCCCAGGTGGGTCGGACTTTGACTTTATTTGCAAAAATAAAAAAGGATTCAATTGTTGAGAGCGCCTTGCAGCGTGGGTAGTCACAATTCGATGCGAGTCGACGAGGGAAGAAAAGGCTGAAATCTTCTCGCGATAAAAATGAAGGCACGTACCGTAGCGGGAAGGGGGGAGAAGAGCCTGCTATTATGTGACCCCGGATCTGAGTTACGAGTGGGAAGGAGAGAGAGAAGAAGATGTGCGAAGATAATGAATGGGATGAGAAGAAAAAAAAGAAAGGAAAAAAAAAGAAGGGAATTTGACTAAATGGTGCGTGCTGTGCGTGCGTGCTTGCAGGAAGAGCTCTGCAGGATGGAAATGATGTATCGACTAGGAGGAAGGAAGGCAGGCAGCAGGCAGCAGGCAGGCAGGCAGGCAGGGAAGGCAGGCAGGCCTACAGAAGGGCAAAAACAAAACAAAATGCCCCCGACTAGAGCGACAGAGTAGGCGACAGAAAAACAACCAACCGAGATGATACGATGCCCATACCTGGTACTACAGGTACTATTAATATTACGGGGGACCACAGTTAGTAGGACCAAATATTGTTATTAATAGTAAAAATGGTTAAATACATACCAGGTACCTGGTACTGGTAGGTTTTAAGGATATTCGGTTTATATTGGTATGGCATTTTTTTCTTTTTTTTTCTTCTCATCCCATTCATTATCTTCGCACATCTTCTTCTCTCTCTCCTTCCCACTCGTAACTCAGATCCGGGGTCACATAGCAGGCTCTTCTACCCCCTTCCCTCTACGGTACGTGCCTTCATTTTTATCGCGAGAAGATTTCAGCCTTTTCTTCCCTGGTCGACTCGCATCGAATTGTGCCTACCCACGCTGCAAGGCGCTCTCAACAATTGAGTCCCTTTTTTTATTTTTGCAAATAAAGTCAATTGTTCGACCCACCTGGGGCTCGAACCCAGGACTCAAACAAGTAGAATTCGAGGTTAACCACTTAAACCACCGGGGCGACCGGCCTTTTGGGTGTCGACATTGGGGTTCTGATTCCCCTATATATCAACACAATACCTGGCGGTGGGTAAAATCCTGCAGTAAACTTCGTGGGCAACACAACGTTGGTCCTTCACAAAAAGAAGGATCGAACTGACTGCAACAACTATAGAGGGATCTCGCTTGTTGCCCACGCAGGCAAAGTGTTGTTGAAAATCGTCGCGTCCCGCCTCAGCAACTACTGCGAGACCGAGGAACTACTCCCCGAGGAACAGTGCGGCTTCCGCCCCGCACGATCAACGATTGATATGTTGTTCGTCGTGCGCCGGCTGCAAGAGCTCGGACGACAGAGGAAAATCCCCTTATACGTGTGCTTCATTGATCTGCAGAAAGCGTACGACTCTGTCGACCGAGAGCTGTTATGGAAGGTACTCACACGCTTTGGCGTACCAACCAAGATGCTGAGAATTATCCGTAATTTCCACGATGGCATGCGGGCTCGCGTGCGTACTGATGACGGCGAGCTCTCGGAATGGTTTGATGTCACGCAGGGGCTGCGGCAAGGCTGTGTACTGTCACCGTTACTGTTCAACGTGTTCTTCGCTGCTGCGTTACACGTCGTACTAGTACGCTTCAGCCAAGACGAAGCCATTGTAAGGGATTTGGTCCAACTCTGTGAAGCTGGAGTAGTTCGAACAGGGAAGGAGGAGCCATTGGCGTGCGTGCGAAGGTCTGTATGGGGCATGTTGTACGCCGACGATGCAGGAATTGTCTCGAAGTCGGCTGAAGGGCTCGCAAAAATGATGACAGTCATCGTGACTGTCTTCGAAGCAGCAGGCCTCACGGTGTCGGAAAAGAAGACTGAGACAATGGTCCTACAAACACCAGACCGGACAACCCTCGCACCACCGCTCGTCATCGAAGCGGCAGGTCAGAGGTATAAGCAGACGACCCAGTTCTTATACCTAGGCGGCGTTATCCACGAAAACGCTGACCTCTCGCTCGAAATCGACCGACGGATCCGCCTCATGCGAGCATGCTTCAAACGGTTCGGCCCGGAGTTGTATGATAGGACGACCGCCCCCCTTAGCCTTAAAGTCCGAATGCTGAAGGCCGAGGTGATTGAGACCCTGCTGTACGGGTGTGTGACGTGGACCCTCAGAGCGGAACACTTTGCCAAGCTTCGAACGGCTCACCACCAAGTCCTGTTGCGAGTCATTGGCTTCCAGCGCCGACTTCGTACTGACCATGCCACCCTCTCGTACGCGAAGGCCCTCAAGATGACACGTTGCGAGAGCATCGAAACGACCATTCGCAAACGGCGGCTCTTCTTTGCGGGGGGCGTGGCACGGCAAAGCAAGGAGCGATTACCCAATCGGGTAATGCTCGGGACGATAGCTGGTGGGGAGAACCCGAGACCAGGCGGACAGTGTAAGACTTGGCATAGATGCATAGTCGAAGACCTTAGGGAGTTCCGAGCCACCGAAGGGTCAACGGAAGTTGCCCCCTTGGTGTTTGGAGTTGAGACCGCGTTGTGGTCCACTGCAGCCAAAAAGGTGGGGAAGTGGTACCGGGGGATCCTTGAAGCAGCCGAACGGTTCATGGTGAGGTGGCACGAGGCTGAGGCTGAGATGAGTAGACAGCGCCGCGCATCCGCCGTGGATGGTGCCCAAAGGAACGGGGGGGGAGGGGGCAACAGGAGAAGTGGCATAAAGCCCGACCGAGTGAATGCGGAGAGGGGGGGGAACAGGAGGGGTAGAAGGGAAACGGCGGTAGACGAAAGTAGGAAGGAGATGGCAGACAGGGTAGCAAGGCACCAAGTCGACTAGGAAGTAGAATATGACCATACTACTAGTGCTACCAACTGGTGCAGCTGGCTCGAACGTGGTCTTCCCTTGTCTTCTCTTTTAGTTTTGTTTTTTTTTCTTTCTTGCGCTGACTCTCCGTGATTTTCATTTCATTTTTTCTCTTCCTCTTCCTTTTCTGATTGATAAGCCGTACTCAAGGAGCCGTGTGGCGTGGTTGGAAGACGAACCTGCTCTGCTCGGCTCGTATTGTCTGACGCCAAGGGGCTGGGCATAGTTGACGAACGCAGGGCGGAGACGGCAGTCTGGGTAGCAAGGTACCAGGCGGATTAGCAGGGAGAACCTGGCTATACTACTCGTACCACAAGCTGCTGCCGCCACCTAGAAGGTGCTTTGGGCTTTGGTCTGCCTGTTATTTCCCCTTTGTTATTTTTCCTTGTTACTTTCTCCTTGGTTCTTTGTCTTACTCTGTTCACAAGCAGTGGTGTTTTTTGTTATTTCTTCTTTTTTTCCAGCTCGTTCTTTTTCAAGTGTAGGCCACCTCGCCTGCGGGGGGGGGGGCACGACAGATTGTTTCTCTTAGATTTTGCTTTCATTTTTCTTCTTTTTCTTTTTCGACTTGTCTACCTTGTTTTTGTTTTCTCTTTGATTGTTTCTTTTCGTTTCACTATTTCATAGATTGCGTATGTCGTGCCTGTCGTATCTAGTATGATGACATGGCTTTGCATTGCCCACTGCAGTTCACACTGCACACGTGGCAACGTAGTATCTCTGTGGCGTAGCTTTGTGACCACAGAACTTGTATCTCTTCTAGGATGGAAGAATCGGCACGGACACTGGTTGTGCTGGATGTCGACGGGTAGAAAGAACGGTTTAATGTGAAGAACACACTAACCGTAGGTATTATCATATATACACCAGGTGTACGTCGGACTTTGACAGGTTGATTTCCTTTCTTTGTTTAATTTTCGATGCGTAAACATCGCAGTTGTTGTTCCACCACTTGGATGCAAAATCAGCCCCGGGTATGAATGCACGAACGTACCCGTTACGGAATACCACTCACTCTTGACGGAAATGTAAGGAGCGTTAGGTATTACTATTACGGGGGGCCATAGTTAACAGGACCAAATATTGTTAGTAAAAATGGTTAAACATATAGGTTTTTATGTACACCATAGGTCCTGTTAACTAGGGTCCCCCGTAATAGTGATATTTGAGGACGCAAACGATGCATACGTTTCCGGCCGGAGTGGAAATTACCTATCAATAGCAAGTAAATACTTCGTACTTGAATACCTGGTAAACAATGCAGGATACTGGCAAAAGGCGGAAGCTACCCACGGCTACTGATCTACCGCGGGTTGCCGTACCGATTTATTATTACTGAGCATTACATTATTACGGGGGACCATAGTAAATAGGACCAAATATTGTCAGTAAAAATAGGTGAAGATATGGGTTTTTGTGTGTGCCGTAGGTCCTATTTACTCTGGTCCCCCGTAATAGTAGCATACCAGGTGCCTGGTATCGATTACCCTGGAATATACGTATATCACTCTATCCCGTAATATAAACACCGTTTGGTTTAACAATTAGTGTTAAAACGGTGTTTATATTATGGGACAGATTGGTATAATATGATAGCACTATCAACTCATCAATATTCATGTAAGTAAGTGTCGATTGCCGTGGGTACCCCCGATATAGACCCCCCCCCCGATATAGACAGGTGCATGGATAATAAGGCGCATTATTCCGGCAACACCGACATTGACCCTTTCAGCACCGCAGTCCCGTTTTGGGAGACAAATCACTCAAAAAAAATTTGACCGGTTTGTTCCCCAAACTGGACGTCAGTGAGTCCTAAAAAGGGTCGAAACGAACAACTGTTTCTTTCTTATCCACAACAGCAGCAGCAGCAGTGGGGACCATCTACTTCCGGAGCGTCAAATAAAGGATCGCTTAGACTTATTATTATTTCTCTTGCCATCCGACAATGTGCAGCATGATCCTCAACATGGATCACTCATAACTTTCTCGAAAGAAGAAAACCTCGGAAACAAAAGGAAACCCATGCACCCAAGTCTACCTCCCTTCCGTGCAACACCGACATTGACCCTTTCAGCACCGCAGTCCCGTTTTGGGAGACAAATCACTCAAAAAAAATTTGACCGGTTTGTTCCCCAAACTGGACGTCAGTGAGTCCTAAAAAGGGTCGAAACGAACAACTGTTTCTTTCTTATCCACAACAGCAGCAGCAGCAGTGGGGACCATCTACTTCCGGAGCGTCAAATAAAGGATCGCTTAGACTTATTATTATTTCTCTTGCCATCCGACAATGTGCAGCATGATCCTCAACATGGATCACTCATAACTTTCTCGAAAGAAGAAAACCTCGGAAACAAAAGGAAACCCATGCACCCAAGTCTACCTCCCTTCCGTGCCAACTTTTCAGCTGGTCTACTCTATTTGCTGTACTTGCTCCTTCCTACTTAGACTCCGTTTTCATGTCTAAAACGTTGCTTGTTTTTCCGCCGAGAGCGGCACAGCTTTAGCGCAGGCGGGTCCAGCCGATTTGCCCCTTCTTCTTCTTCTTGCAGTGCTGTGTGCACTATTACGGGGGGCCCATGTTAAACAGGACCTTCAGGTACACACAAACAGCTCTTATGTTTCGCTATTTTTGCTTTTATAACAAGATTCGGTCCTATTCGCTATGGTCCCCCGTAATCCCATGCACACTCTCTTAGCGTGCCCCCCGCTCCAGAAACTCAAAGTACTCATTTCTGCTGCTGCTGCTGCTGCTGTACGTTCCAGTATCATGCAGAAAAGGGGGTCTCGTCCGAAGCAGCGGCTGGCAGCTTGCAGACGTTTATGACAAAAACACGACGCATTCTTTTCTTCTCTCAATCCATGTGTGCGCAACCAAAATACTCGTGTAATGTAGCCAGCCAGCCAGCCAGCCAGCCAGCCTCTGACGAATCGTCGGCGAAAGACGCCCTTAACCCCTTTAGTACCGCAGTCCCGATTTGGGGACAAACCAGCCAAATTCCAAGTGATTTGCCCCCAATTGCCCCCAAAACGGGACTGGGGTCCTAAAAGGGTTGAAACACCCTTTTCAGACTGCAGGCCCGTTCCATTGTTACGGGGGGCCGTAGTACATAGGACCTACGGAACACTCCAAAACCTATCGTATTTCCCATATTTTTACTAACAATATCATGTCCTATTTACTATGGCCCCTCGTAATAACAGAGGGGGACGAACAAACCGGTCAGCAGTCAGTACTAAAACGTTGTTGAGTATTTCGCCGCGGGCTGGATTCGTTCGGATCACGCTTGCTCGCTCGCATGTTCGTACGTGTTCGTCGGGGAAAGGCGGGGCATACAGGCCGGTGGGCGGGTGGGAGGGGGCAGAGATGGAGGAGTAAGTCTGTGGAGGGTGCGCTTTTCTTTTGTGCACGGTGTGTGTACACGCGAGCCCTACAGCTACCCTCTGGACGTGCAGTAGATCCACGGAGTAGTAGTAGATAGAGCCGATTGCTCGACGGAATAGTGAAGATGGGACCACGGAATGACGGGGAGGGGGGAGGGCGGGGCGTCCGTTTTTTTCTCCAACGGAAGTATAATTTTCTTGGGGGGAGGGGGGGGTTACCTTTCGCTTTTTCCCTCATTAACCGTAGAGTATCGTAAAAAAATCATAGCTTTCTGAGAGGGAGGGGGGGGGTGATAGATAGGTACGAGCTGACCCCAACAGGGGTAGCTTCCTAGGGGGGGGGGGAGTACCTTGTACCTTTTATTCGCCCTTTACAAAAGTCTACATACACGAATCATGTTGAAATACTATACCAGGTATATGCGATACTTTACTTCAATAATTTTCGCTTGGGCCTGACGGCTTGTCGTCTGTAGAGAGTATATATATATATATATAATTACATATATATTAGATGGATGTATATGCGTGTGTACGTACATATTGTACACAAGGTATGATAATATGATGCACCGAGAGAACGATGCGACACGACGCAAAGACTGTCCGCCTCAAGAGCTGCGCCCGTCCCGATGTCCAACACCATGGCGGTGGAGGTGGCGGCGGGTTGCGGTGATGTCGTGCAAAAATCGGTCGGGGCTTTCTTTGGTTTCTCGGGCCTTATTCTATACGCACACGATATAAGAGCGGCTGACTCCGCCGCTAACTACAGCACCAGCCTATGCCGCCTATAATTCCAGGGTACGAGAGGTACATAACATCGGGTGATAATATCAATACGATTATTAATAGTCAACTCGCTGATTAGTCGGCGTGCTATGTACGAACACACAAGACAACTGCCAGAGGCGTTCTGTCCACCCCCCACTGTTTGAACCTCGAATGCCCTCCCAAGGTCTAGTGCGCAATTCAACGGAGAAAGACACATGGATGAACACGACTGATGCTACACGCATCTCGTACTCTGTACGCACGCATCATGCTTGACCCTTTCAGAACTGCCGTCCCCATTTTGGGGACAACCCAGTCAAATTTCAAGTACTTTATCCCCAAAACGGGACTGCGGGTCCTAAAACGGTGGTTGACAATGTAGAGCACGAGTTTCGCATACACTCATCCTTCAGCTGGCGCCCGGTGAGGACGCCGCGATCGTGGCTCAGGAGGCATTTTTTTTTTTTTCTCAAATATTTTGCCTCCACCCTACATCAGTAGCATGTCTCGGTATTGTTATTGTTTTTATTTCGTTTTAGTTGTTTCGCTCTCTGTCGTGTTTTTAACGTTCTCGCACTCTCACGAGCGTCCGCGGCTGAAAATCTCGACCCCTGACGTAGCCAGTACGCACGTCAGCTGAGAAAGAAAAAAAAGAAGTGCAAAAAAGTTGGAGAAAATAAAAAAGGGAGCAAAGAGCGCTATACACACGTAAGAGTATATGTATGCCACACTGTTTGTGTCCCTACTTCATGATAACATTTTGCACCTAGTTGTTCCCCATCAAAAGGCCCCTTGCGTTCAAGGGGTTGAGAGAGTGGTATTGTTGTATTCCTTAGGTAACGGAGTCCTTCGTATACCGCTCGTAAGGATGCGGGTTATCGCACGCAGGGAGGGGTGCACGCGGCTCATTTTAAATCAGCGCTCGTGTTGTCGACGAGAAAGGAGACAGCTCAATTGCCGAGATACCGGACGAGCTGTTTTACGGAAAAAGTCCGGTCCACGGAGTCATCCGAAAGTGTTAAAGTTAAACTTCAGCAGCATTTTACCGTCTGTCGAAAGAAGAAACAAAACAAAAAGAGAGAGAGAGAGAGAGTTCTGAGAAACGATTGCAACCCGCATCCTCTTGAACTACATTGCAGGACTTTCAATCCTTCTCCCACACTGGCGCTTTCCTTCCTTTTTTTTTGTTTCTTTCCCGATCCCATTTCTTTATATATCTCGCCCTTCTTTTTTCTCTCTCCCTCCGATTGATATTATACTGATATTACGGGGGACACTAGCAAATAGGACCTAACTGTGTTAGTGGAAATATGTAAATATATACCTGGTAGGTTTTTGTGTGTATCGTAGGTCGTATTTAATATGGTCCTCCGTAATAGTCGTAACCCAGATAAACCATGGGGTCGCTAAAATAGTAGGCTCTCACCCCCCCCCCCCCCCCCCACCCCACTGCGGTTCGGGTTTCAGCTTTTTTTTTTTCCCCTCGCCGACCGGCGTCTTATTACTCCACTGCTGTTGCACGTAAACCATCTTTACGTAGGTACCAGGCGTGTATCATCCCAGGTTTCGAATAATAAGATAGGTTTGAAAGTATACTCTGAGCCCTCAACCGGGGTGCACGAGCAGCCCCTATACGTATGAGTAACCAGCTCAACCCCCCCCCCCCCTCTGCACGACTCTGCCCTCTCGCAGCGGGGGGATATAAAACTTGGGGGGAGGTCTGAGTACGATGTAGGTTCACGTGTACAGGAGCAGCGCAATATGTAGCCGCAATACGCATATGCTTGTGAACGCCAGTTTTCAAGAACTGCGAGTTGGATGAGTGCGAAACGTCGCCCCAGCTACTACTACTACTACTACTACTGCTACTGCTACTACTACTACCACTACTGCTACTACTTCTACTACTACTACTACTACTACTACTACTACTACTACTACTACTACTACTACTACTACTACTATTACTATTACTACTACTACTACTACTACTACTACTACTACTACTACTACTACTACTACTACTACTACTATTACTACTACTACTACTACTACTACTACTACTACTACTACAGTGAGTATTCAGTTGGGTACGCTATTATAGTTGGTAGTTACAGCGGTGCCAACTATCTGACTATCAGTGGTTGGGTTTCCTTGTTTACGGAAGGCTTTCCTGCAAGAGATACACACGGGGTACGACGCATTGGTCCATGATACCACTTCGCTCGGAGAGGGGGAGAGCAGAGAGCGCCGAAAGGTACTCTGTTCGTAGTGTAGGTCTACCGCGACTCATGGCGCATCAAAAACCAGCATTGTCATCTACGGTGTGCGGGTGCGCCGATGCAAACAGGGCCGAAGAAGGGCTGGTGTGTTCCCTATGATAAATAGGATGTACATATCGGACGAAGTAAATTTTACATGTATGTATGTACATAAACACAAGTACTGTAGTATGCTTAATGAAAGCCAAGCAGCGCCAGACCACTACAATAGTCAACTACTACTGAAAGTCCGTTCACAGCCCTCGACATGTTTTTTCCTCTGAAAACCTCGAAAGGGTTACAATAATAATACTAGTATTTCAAGACTGAAGTCTCGTTCTGGGGACAAACCGCTCATGTTCTGAGTAGTTAGTCCCCAGATCGAGACTGCAGTCCACAAGGGTTATCTCCACGCTTTACGCCGAGCTGAGCCGAGCCGAGCCGGGCTTGTCGGTCGGTCCATCGCACAGCGAGCGGTCCGGTCCGGTCCGGGCCGATGCCGTCACGGTTGATATTTCGCACCAGTACTGTTTTCGATTATTGTACTATTAATATTACTACGACGAGTACTATTTTGTGATCACAGCGGTTTGTATTCAGTTTTTTTTTGTGTTTTTAACACAACAGGCATTGGATAAACCATAACGTGTACCTGGTATGTATATTATGCTTTTCGTACCCACTACGTCTCGGCCTTCCTTACCTCTATACGGGGGGCCATAGTAAATAGGACCAAAATTGTTAGTAACACTAGCGAAGTACATATATTTTTGTATGTACTGTAGGTCCCCTATTTAATATGGTCCCCCGGTAATAGCGTCTGGTGCTACAGTAGCTTCCTCAATTCTTGCGATGCAGGTGTATCGTTCAATACAATCTGCCGTCTCTTGTCTCCTAGTAGGGTGGTACCATAGTTAATAGGACCTATGGTATAGGTAAAAACCTATATATTTACCCATTTTTACTAAGAGTATTTGGTCCTATTAACTATGGTCCCCCGTAATTGCCTGTGACCAACGCAACATGAGATCCCCCTCACCAAACCGGGGTGGAAATAATAATCACCAATAATCACCAACACACCCGAGTGAGCTGGATGACGATGTTCGGTACCACTCCGGCCGGGTATCTTACACCCGTTCGATCTTGAAGTAAGATTCCACACGGTTATTACATTCCCGGCCAAATATTTCAAAGAGAAGGGAGGTAGACTTGGGTGCATGGGTTTCCTTTTTTGTTTCCGAGGTTTTCTTCTTTCGGGAAAGTTATGAGTGATCCATGTTGAAGATCATGCTGCACATTGTCGGATGGCGAGATAAATAATAATAGAATAGTGGTACAACTAAAACATTTGAAAAAAAAAAAAACTCACCAAAAAACAAAACCCGAAGAGGAAGAAAGAACAACGCCGAGACTACAATCCAGAAAAAAAAGAGAGAACAACTATGCACGAAGCCTTTGCATACCAGTCGTACACTCACCCCCTTAAAACCCACTACTGCTTTGATGTAGGCCCCTTTATTTGCTTGAAAAATTGACCCTATTCGGGCAAAAAGCTGCAAAAGCACCGGTTTTGGGGACAGACCAGTCAAATTCTAAGTAACTTGTCCTCAAAACGGAACTGCAGTATTTGGTGGAAGGGTTAATAAACCCTCTGGGGGACAAAAAGAAAATGACGGATGAAAAGTGATGAATACAGCGAAGACAACTGCATTATCGGGGGGAGGGGGTTATAGGGATGATACAAAATTGGTTATCGTCCGAGTCGCAATGAAATAAGTGCTCGCAGGCGCGAACACAATCCTACCCCGTGCGTGGTGCCTCCGAAGAGGTCAGGAAGACACGTCAAGAAAGGCAAAAGGTGCGCCGTCAAGGGTGTAGGGCCGAGTGTTTTCACACTAAAACCCACTGTATGCAGTTAGCTCGGCGTCAGTCAAGGCGTGTCGAGGAAAAGTTGCTGTCTTTTGTCAACGGGGTGAAAGTGCTGTCTTCTCACATCTTCGGGTACCTAGCTGTGTACCCTAGGGCTGCCCGCACGTACACGGCTGGTAAGACTAAAGCTATCATGGCTCTAGTCCCGACCAGGTGCATGTATACACCACTCTCCCTTAATATAAGTACGATTTGTATATGTGTATACTGAATGCGGACTGCCCATAGTATTCGGGGACAGAGTGGTCAAAACATGTCATATTCTCGAGGGTCTTGAAGGGGGTTTTGTTATTGACATACCGGTGTATCTACAGCAGTTATTAATAGTGTTTCACTATAAATAGCTGTCCTAATAATTTATTATGCTTGCTTTCCGACAATGTGTATGTACCCTGTTGTACCACGAGCTCCATCCAGCGTTCATCACTCGTACGCACTCCGACAAAAGGAAAAAGGAACCTCCGGGAAAAAAGAAGAAAAAACGAAAAAACGAAAAAAAAAAAAGAAGAAAAACGAAGAAAATTAAGAAAAAAGAAAAAAAAAGGAACAAAGAAAAAAAGAAGAGAGAAAAAAAGAGAACAAAAAGGAGAAAGAACTAAAAACAAGAAAGGAAAAACCGCACGTCTGCATACGCCATTCGTTTTTGTTGTTGTTGTTGTTGTTGTTGTTGTTGTTGTTGTTGTTTGTTGTTTGTTGTTTTTGTTTGTGTTCGTTTCTCACCTCTAGGTCCTCCATCTTCTGAGTGACTAAGGCGTTCGAAGTTCCACCACCACCGCCGCCAGACTTGGTCTCCCCGTCCCCATCCGAGTCGCCCAAGGAGTTCCGCAACTTTGGCGTTCCGTTCTCCAGGCTGGTAACCTGGCTAAGGTCCACAGGCCCGGCCGCCCCGGCCAACGCGTCCATCGCCCCCATGGACTTCGAGTGGACAATCTTCCCCCCACCCGTAGACCCGAAGCCTCGGAGGGCCTCGATGTCGCGCGGCGTCGCGGAAGAAAACATTTTGGGCCGCTTCAGCTCGAGGTCGTCGCCCTCCGCGAGGAGGATGCAGAGGTGCGTGTGGACCACGGACTCGGGCTCGGAGTCCTGGTCGTCGGTGACGATGTCGATGATCTTGCGGTAGAGCTCGCCGGGGCGAGCGACGCGGAGGCTCCCCTTGAGGCACTTGTCCCGCCACACCTCCATGTTGTTGCGAGCGGCCACCTTTTTTCAATATTAAAAATTATTTACGTAATTTCATCCCGTGTGTCGCGTTTGCGTGTGTGCGTGCGCATCGCGTACGTGCGTGGGTGCGTGTCACACGTGTTTTGGCGCACGCACACCGATGCGTTTCGTTGCGGTCGCGTGGGTTTCGGAGTCAATTTTTGGAGCAAAATATAAAAGGAACGGCGGCCGTGACGAAGGGCGGGGGGGGGGGGGGGGGGGGGGCGTGGGTAGATGGCAGGAAGAAGGGAGAAAGGGGAGAAGGGAGACACGGGGGGAGGGGCGGGGGGGTGGGGGTGGGGGGGGGGCGGGGGGGTGGGGCGGGGAGAAGGACGGGGTGGGATAGGGAGGGAGGATAGGGGGCGGGGGGGGGGCGGGGGGCGTTGCTATGTCAGTGGTAGGTCACCGTCATTTCACCCACGCGATATTTTTTATCCCTGTGCTTTTTCTGCGTTATAAAAACACAAGCAGAGCCCGGGGTTTTCATATACGACGAACGAGGGGAACGGGGTACGGTTTACGGGGGGAAATGCGCAACGCGGAGCGGAGGGGGGGGGGGGTGTGGCTGGTGTTCTCCACCGAAGCTTTGCTTGGTGTGGCCACATTGGCAACACTCCGCAGTATGTAACGCCGCGGTGTACACGAAAAGACAGTACGCAATCGCTTTTTTTTTATGCCGATTTATAGTACTTTGCGGAGGGGGGGGGGGGCAACTAATTCGTACACGTACGTGGTTCCGTTTTTTGTATGCCGAATTCGTCATCGCGTGCCCGTGTTTTGTTCTTTTTTGTTCGGGGGTATTTTGCTCGGGGGCGCCGCACGAGCCATGGCAGAGCTATCATAGTGTGAACGTAGAAAGCTCATCCGAGTGTTCGCGCCACATAGGGTTAGGCACTAGTAAGCCTGACCCGTAAGTGTACCCAGAAAAAGCGTTATTTCTCGCTGCGCCCGCGGGCAGGTCGACGCAACCCCAACGCGACCTCTCGCACGCCTGTGTAAGCGCCTCAGACACCCAGCCTCCAACGAAAAAAAAAACGCAACCAGGTTTCGAGATATAATTATATATATTATATATATACATATATACTTCAGTATACATATATGTGTGCCAGGCTGCTACATCTCTTTTTCCTCCGTACGAGAGAGAGGGAGAGAACTTTCGAGATACCGGTGACGTGGCCGTCAGGAACGCATGTTCGCACAAACTTTCAAGTTACCGAAAATTGTTTGATCGCACGTTCGAAATGCATCTGGTTCATATATGGCATGGTATGTTTCTGACGGTGATAAAATACCGGTACGAATCATGTATAATTATGTATATATATAGAGAGAAGTGGATCTTGGTGCGATGTGTTTTTTTAGTTCTCGTGTCCCCCTCCCCCTCCATTTCAGGTAAAAACTATGGGAAGAGAAACACCAGGGGGCGTTTAAAAACGGTACTCTCCCGTACCAGGTACGTAGATACTCTGGGTGAACCAGATTAACAGGTCACTTCGTACACGTCACACTGTTCTCTGTGTACCCGGGTATGAACCCGAGCATGACCAACACGAACAGGGTTGCAACCCGGGTAGAATGAGTACCCCAAATCAAGTATCTGGCACCCGGTATGTACCATGCTGGCACTATTATCAACACCCTCGAAACGTGGCCAGGGTACTACATACCCACAAGTAGGAAGGGTGATTGACACATGTATGAATGTATGCGTGGGATACGGCGGACTTTTCTTGTGGACGACCACCCCCAACCTTTGGTCCCCCACCCTTTTTTACACGGTTAGCCCACGGCCCTCATTTCTGCGCACACGGCCTTCTTCACGCTATTTCGCGCATCGGGTATCTGGTACGAACTGGCATCCCACGCTGAGGAAAAAACTTCGATCTCACAGCTCAGGCGTTTCAAAGTTTCCAGGCTTATTGTCCAAACGTAGACGTGTGCTGCAGCTGGTGTACTACTGTATCGATTAGGCGTGTCTCGTCTAGAAAACCCGACGAGACACGCGCAGGGAGATAGATGGTGTGGATTGTTGGGGATGCACACAAGTGGTGTTGGTGTTGTCCTTGTGTTCGATATTCCAAGGACTTTCGTAGCTATTCATAGAGTTGGGGCGCATTTTCTACACTCATGGTTGAAGCACACCATAGTACTGCCTCTTGTTTAGGAGACAAGCGTGCGAGGGGGGGGGGGGGGGGTGTAACCGATAGGAGATATGCACTCGATATCATGCATGGCCGTAGTCGTACGACTTTAGACCGAGATGGGGCAACCGGGGGGGGGGGGGGGGGGCTATTGGTTATATTCGATGGTTGATTGCATCTGTTTGGCTTTAGGCTTAGCGCTACGTACTAGCCTATGCGCGCAGCAGTTGTATTCGCATCATACATGACCTTCGACCTTGATCCTCTTGGCAGTGCAGACCCGTTTCTACAAATAGTCAGGTGTACCCCAAAACGGGACTGCAGCAACAGTAATAAAGGGGCTATATACAATTAATAGAAGCCTGTCGAAGAAACGGTAAACTCCTCTCCTTTTTCGCGAAGGTTTCCGATCAGTGTGTGTTCAACCTGTAAGTATTGGTATCTTCGTAGTATGTAGGCTCTGTACATATTATTGCTACGTATTTGCTTGTCAATCGACAATGTGCAGCATGAGCTTCAACGTTGATCACTCTAAAACATTCCATACCGTTTTCTTCGCCGACGTCTTCATGAAAAATTCACGAGCAGTACTTTGAAGTTTTACGGTCTACTGCTGTAGCAGACTCTGGTTCCGCGCTTCGGGCTGTGCGCATCGTATACTACTGACTGTACACGAGAGAGGAATGTGTTTTTGTCGTTGCATCAATCCACGGCATACGGAACACTCTTGTCAGTACTCAAGAGGTACACGTGCAAAACGGCGTAATATTGTTGCACTGCCGTTGCCGTTGCCGTCCACGGAAGAAGACGCTCGAATACAAAAAAAAAAATGCAACACACAGCACATCTGTGATTGGCGACCGCGCCAGCACTCCCGAATCTTGCAGCCAGTCCTACAGACAGACAGCAGTGCATTGTACGTTGAACCTGAGGGGAAAAAAAAGCATGTCCGCATGGATTATGCCACACAGAGCAGCAGCAGCAGCAGCAGCAGCAGCAGCAGCATTGGACTCACAAAGTAGTAGTCTAGTGCGGTATTTTTGTAATGTTGGCGCTTTCGTCCCGCAGCAACCCCGCGTTCGATTCGATCGGCCGCGATCGGAAAACAACCGTTTCACCATGCTCTGAATATACAGCTACGATCCAATTCGCCTCTGCCTTGCTGCCTTTATAGCCTCTAGTCCTGTGAGGTGACTGACGCATAGACTTGCATATCACGTTCGTTCATATGGCATACCCATGGGTACTTTTATCTCCCCACTATTCAGCGATGATACTTGTGACGTGTACATCAATATGCTCTTCTTGCGAATAGTGCATACTCCCACCCCCCCGCGCCCCGGCGGGCTAGTGTTACAGGGGGGCATGGCAAAATCAGAACCCACGATGGACCATAGAGGCCTCTAGGCTATCCCATAGGCCTTTAAGCCGCTTGCCTTAGAAGGCAGATAGATACTGTCGGCTCTATGTACACCACATTCGGTTCGGTTCTGATTCCTATCCTCCCCCGGTACTCGATGTGTGTGCTTTTCTTCACATTGAACCGTGTTTTTTACTCGCCAACATGTTTTATTAATACTAGCACACCCAAAGTTTTCATCCGTGCAGAGCCTTCACCCTAGAGATACACGGTGAACGTGCGAAGGTCTTAGGCTACAAACTACAACACGCAGAGAGACGAAACATCGACAATGGAAGCAAGGAGAACCCAAGCAGAGGAATGCTGTGCCAGTAACAGTGCTACGGGGAGCACGTACGTGCTGTGTGGTATTTACAAAGGATGACAACATCAGTTTGCGAAATCTATTGTTATAATAGGATTTCGTCGAAACCCATCTTTTGCAAACTGTGTGTCATGCTACTGTAGTGATACCTTTGATACAGGTTTTACATCAATTAACGAAGGATGTATACATGTATCCCTTTTTGAGGGAAACCTAATGAGAGCTGTGGAACTCAGGTGGTGTGCATATGCGTTTGGTAAACACATCAGCAGTAGTAGTAGTGGTGGAGGTAGCAATAACAGTCGTAGTAGCTGGTGTGGCGATAGTATTAAATGTAGTAGTGATAGTAGTATTACGGGGGGCCATAGTTAACAGGACCATATATTGTTAGTAAAAAAGGTTAAACATATAGGTTTTTATGTAAACCATAGGTCCTGTTAACTATGGTCCCCCGTAATAGTAGTAGTATTAATAGTAGTAGTAGTAGTAGTAGTAGTAGTAGTAGTAGTAGTAGTAGTAGTATATAGTAGTACTTAGAGTACTCGATAGGAGATAGGAGATATGTACTCGATCTCATGCATGGCCGTAGTCCTATGACCATAAACCCTCGCATCCCTACAATGCCGGGACGGAGCATGTCGGGCTTTCACCGACCAGGCACATTGCTTGCACCAAGCGCGAAGCACCGTGAAGTGTCTGGCGAGTCGCATGAAGGGTGAGCCTCATCCCACTAAGAATCGCTTGTGAGGCGGACCTGCACATGGATGACAGCTCCAACAGGTTAATTTAATTTCCGGTGTACCTGGTAGGCATTTCCAGAGAAGCCCTTGGAGTAGAGGCAGTATTAATAGTAGTGGACGAGGAGGAGGAGGAGGAGGAGTAGGGCACCCTTTTTGTCACTGGTAGACCGAATTTTTTAGAAAGGTACCGCGATTGTCCGCTCACGACCCAATCACGACCGCCGCGACAACGTCCGTCATCCGCTTACACCGTAATATCATGCTCCAAAAAACGGAGCGCTGCCATTGTTCCTATATATATTCGCCCACGACAACGACCAGCACATCTGAGCGGGATTTCTGCATTGGGTGCACACGTGCGGCACGTGAATCCTGCGTTAGATATGGTGGCTCGCATCAAAAGGCAAGCCCGACTGTTAATAGTAGCCGGGGTCACAACCGACTCGTTGTCGTTTACGCTCCGGCTCAGGAGAGCTTTTCTCGAAAGAACGGCGCTCAAAAGATCAGTGTTGACTACCTGGTATATTTGCTGTCTTCATGTACTCGCAACAACCAGTAGCGCCTGCCGCCGACGTCGTGTATGCGCCGTCCAGCTCAGAAGAGCGTTTTTTTTTTTTTTTTTGCAATGTATGAACGGCGCTCAAGGCCAGTGTTGACCCTTACCCCTCTGTCTATCCATCAGGCAGGATGACAATCAACACCGGTCTCGAGCGCAGCTATTTCATGAAGGTATTCTGAGCTGGAGCTTACACAACAACCAGCCGGTTGACCCCGGCTGACACACCGGTAGTGCTCGCCTCTCCCTGCGGGCTTGCCCGGTCTATAACTCAGGAGCCGCGCACCACACGCCCGGTACGGGATCCCGCTAAAAGGTCATGAGCCCTACGATACCTTCACGCAAGTAAGCACAGCTGTCGCCGTAGGACGGACTGTGAGCCAGTGCAAACAACCCACAAAAGAGACGAGTACCTACGCTGCAGAGCCTCAAGGCATCAGCGTTATCCGAGCAACGACAACGACAGAGGCCCGGGCGGCCGCGACCGCTTGCGAGCTTCTCCGCAGACTTAGCGACCCGTCTCACCCCCCTTAGGGCCTGCACTCCCTTTGTGGGCACGAAAAACATGGAATGAGAGCAGAAAAAAGGTGTTTCTGTACAGCAGTGCAGTACCTCCTACTGTGTATAGTATTATAGGACTGCAATGTACAGAAACACATCATCATTGCTTGACTCTATATAATGTGTTTCTGTGACTCTAGATCATGTGTTTCTGTACAGTGCACTCACTACCTTCTACTGGGTATAGGACTGCACTGTGTACATGAACACATTATTTGTCTCTAATTCCATGTACTTTCTTCCCAAAAAGGGGATGGCAGTTCGCAAGGGGATAAGGGCCGCTAATAGTGATTAGTGTATACCAGGTACGTTCCTGGACTTAAACAGAGCTCTTTTTCCCCAAATTTCCAAGGAAAATCTCGATTTATGAATGTCCTATTAATCTACGGAGGAAGTGTTCTGGCACAATTTGTGATGGTATTAAAGACAGCTCTTTTTCCGGACTATGTCCAGATTCTCTCGACATACGAATGTTCTATTAAAATACGGAGGCGTTTCGCCACAAGATGTTTTTTTTTAACAGAGGATAAAAATACGGAACGCTTCGCATTCACATGCTCGGAAAAATATATGCGGGGAATCTGGAAGTCGTAACGATATTTTTTTGCACTGAAAACGAACGTGAAAAACATATGGAGATTTGGGACAGGAAGGTCCTTCTTCGATATTGACGGTCTTAACCAGCAGCCAAAGCAGATCCAACTTAAAACTGTTTTTGCTGAGAGAAGAGGTCAGCCGTGTTTTTTCCTCGTCGACTGGCGTCGGACTGTGTGTACACACAGCACAGTATTACACGCGCCCCTTTTAGGACCCCAGTCCCGTCTTGGGGGACAAACTACTCATAATTAGAGTGTTTTGTCCCCGCATATGGGACTGCGGTTCTAAAAGGGTTAAAGTAGGCGCAATGTGGGGAAAAATTCTGCACCACCACGAGAAAAAAACTTTCCGAGTCTCTCTCGAACTCGCGAAATCGGCCCTACCAGGTTACCAGGTACCTGGCAGCGCAGTTAAGAAAAGGTTTTACTACACTGCGACCACCGTCAAGAGGGTTGATTGAGCTCGCGGCATATTACAGGGTGCAACTGTTTCTCAGCGCTCGATATTTTCAGAACGAGGAAGTTAACCCTTTTAGAACCGCAAGTCTCGTTTTGGGGGACAAACCAGTCATATTCTAAGCAGTTTATCCCCAAAACGGGACTGCAGTCCTGAAGGGGTCAAGGTTGCCAATGCCGAACCAACATTGGGGGTGTTTTCGGGAATATCCGGTCGACAGAGCCTTCCGAACGAGCACGTAAGAGGGTTTGAGTTTAGCACCCTTGGCGTTGTCGAGCACTCCCGGTAGACCGCCGGGGACAGCCGGCGCTGCACTCGCTGCCGCGCCTGTATACCTGAACTTGAACTACTGTCGGCATTGGTACAAGGTTTTTCTGCCGCTTATATTATGCGACCCCGCTCAGGGAGCGCTTCCAAGATTAGATGCATGATGTGACAGACGAAGGCATGCAACAACAAAAAAGCATGATGAATGAACTCCCTGCAGCCTTTTTGTGCAACGGCGTGCAGCTGGGCCCCTCTTCGCGGTGAATCAGCTGGTGCTTTGCTTTCCGCTTGTCTTCTGAGTCGGTTAGTGATCTGTGATACTCGTAGTTCGTCGTGATCTAGGCGCAACAAAAAAGCCGCCGGTTTCACTCCGACGAAGCAATCCCCCCCCTCCCCCCCCTCGACATGCCACAGAGAACAGACGGCAGGTTGCACACCAAGGCAGCAGAGAATGAGCAGGCAACCCAAGAAGGAAGTTCGGGTGGCTCTCCTTAGCGACAAACTAGTCTGCGCGCCTAGTCGCGGTGCTTGGTGCGTGTGTCTGGGCGCTTGCTCTGCTGCCTTGCTATATGATGGAGTTTTCGGGTAGTAAATGTTTTTGGTGAAAACGCGAAAAATAGGTGAAACACTCGGCCAAGCAAGTACCCTAATAGACCTCCGGAGGTTCGCGGCAGAGCGATACCTATTTGCACATCATGTTCGGGGGAGCAGGAGCAGATAATAAGTACTGCCTGGTACACAGTAGGAACACTACTGCTGTAAACAGAAGAAGTAGTACCGGTCCCTCTATATTGCCGGCTGCCCGCTATAGATAGTGCCTGTCTTCATCGCAGAGCGGCAACTATTTGCAGATCATGTTCCGTGGCCACAGTAGGCGACAAGTTTCAGCAGCAGGAGGAGAATAATTAATATCCATAGTGCACACAACAGAGTTCCTCCACAGCAGCAGTGCCGATTGGGAAGCGCCGGATACCCGTTATAGTGCCCGTGGCATTGTTTTTCACTAGTGTTGCAGCAGTGTCCGAAGGTTGGGATACCGGTTGCCCACGAGTACACAGAGGGATGACTGCTCCGGTAGTATTCTGCGGCTGGCACAAAACCCCAAAACGGAACGATCCCAAGGTCATCCAATAAAAAAGTACAGGAACATCATTACGTATTAGGTACCGAGTCAGTACACAGCTGGACTACAGACCCGAGGACCTGCCAAGAAGGCGGTCTGACAGCAGCCGCTAAGTTTTCTTAACCCCTTAAGAACCGCAGACCCGTTTTGGGAAAAAAAAACCAGTCAAATTCTAAGTAATTTGTCTCCGAAACGGGACTGCGGTCCTAAAAGGGTTAAAAAGGGGAAAATCGAGCAAAATGTGCACTGCTCTGTTGTGTTCTCATGAACATAATCGCCGAATATCTACTATTAATACAATGTACGAGTACTGCAGTCCCGTGGTCTCACACAGGACAGGACAGGACAGGCTCCAAAAAAACTCTCGGATGGGAAAATACGTCTGAAAAAAAAAAGAAAAAAAAGTATAAATACAAAGCGCACCACGATACACTACATTATCGAAACGACATCGTGCATGTCTTGGTAACGATCGTACAGACAGTTCTAGTTGGGAAAAATATGAACGTGAAATCAATTCAAAGAAAAACAAAAAAAAACAGGAGAAAAGAGACAAAAGGGAACGAGAAAGGCAAGGAAACGCATGGCAATACGTCCGAGGGAACTGACAAGAGGATACGACGGAAGCGACAAAAACGGAATCGAATACAATGAATATACCGTACCAGGTATATGACTTGAATACTCGGAGGCAAGTCGGCAAGTATGAATATACCGGAAAGGGGGGGTGACGACGTGGCGACCCGAAAGACGAAGCCAAATAAAAGCATAGCCGCCTGTTACTGCTGGTGTACCAGGTACATGGGTTATACGAGTAGCTACGAATGAACACGCACGCACGCGGGTTTATGATATTAATAGTAAGAAAATGATTGAAAAAAAAAGCGAAAGAGTTACCACAGGTAAATGCGTACCGGCACGAATCACGAAGCACGAAAAAAAAAGAAAAGAAAAAAACAGAAAGCCGTTGTTCGCCCGCCGCAAGCACGTCTACGCACGATCACCTCGTCATCATCACGTCACTTTTTTTTTGTCGATGAAAAATGAGAGCAGCAAAAAAATATAAATGAAAAACTACGTAGACACGAGATTGAGATGAATGGTAGCCAGAGAGGATGCCGCTCGAAGCCATGGATGAGATGGAAGATGCATGAGAGCCGTGGGGTTTGAGCTTGGTCGAACATAGGAGGAGTGCAGAGGCAAAAAGAAGATGCTACGCGAAGCCATGGATGAGATGGAACATGGATACCGCATAGAGTGGCAGAGAGGAGAGAGGATAGGAAAGATGAAAGTATGTGCCGGGAAAAAGGCCAGCTGCAATGCCGGTATCTCCGCCGTCGGATAAAATATCGAACAACACACCAACCCGGATAAAGGATTGCTCGTCAGTACAGCAGTTAGATGCGCATTCAATCTAAAGTCGCCTTACTGGTCAAAATGAAGCTCGTCAGAACGTAGAGCAGTATGAGAGTCATGGGCTTTGCAGTTCGTCATGGGATTGTAGAATAGATGCGAAGCCATGGATGACATAGAAAATGTATGAGAGCCATGAGCTTTGCGCTTTAGTCGCAGGAGTGTGTGTGTTTGTGTGTGTTCTTCACACAAACCGTTTTTTCTACCCGTCGACATCCAGCACAACCAGTGTCCGTGCCGATTCTTCAATCCTAGAAGAGATACAAGTTCTGTGGTCACAAAGCTACGCCATAGAGATACTACGTTGCCACGTACGTATGCAGTATTCACAGCAGTGGGCAATGCAATACCATGTCATCATACTAGATTCGACAGGCACGACATACACGTTCTATGAAATAGAGAAACGAAAGGAAACAATCAAACAGAAAACAAAAACAAAGAAGACAAATCGAAAGAGAAAAGAAAAAAATGAAAGAAAATTAGAAGAAACAATTTGTCGTGCCCCCCCCCCCCGCAGGCGAGGTGGCCAACACTTGCAAAAGAACGAGCTGGAAAAAAATAAAAAAAATAACAAGAACACCACTGGTTGTAAACAGAGCAAGACAAACCGAGGGAAAATAACAGGCAGACCAAAGCCCAAAGCACCCTCCAGGTGGCGGCAGCAGTTTGTGGTACTAGTATATAGCCAGGTTCTCCCTGCTAATCCGCCTGGTACCTTGCAACCCAGACTGCCGTCTCCGCCCTGCGTTGGTCAACTATGCCCAGCCCCTTGGCGTCAGACAATACGAAACGAGCAGAGCAGGTTCGTCATCCAACCACGCCACACGACTCCTCCAATACGTAGGAATGCGTCGTATTGTGACGATGAGTCAATGTGAGAACAGAGAACAACAACAAGAGGCAGAGAGACGAAGAGCAGGCTGGCTGCAATGCCGGTACCGACACAGAGCAGTAGATCACCGTCGGATACTATGGCAGCGAAGAATCCACAAACTCGGACAATGAAGTGCTCGTCAAGAGCGTATAGCACAGCCGTATTTTGAATCTAAAGTCACGTACTGCTGTGACCCCGGATCTGAGTTACGAGTTGGAAGGAGAGAGAGGAGAAGATGTGCGAAGATAACAAATGGGATGAGAAAAAAAAAAAAAAAAAAAAAAAAACTGGTCTAAATGAAGAAAGCAACAGAAAAACAGGCAGAAGCTCTGAGAGGGGCCTGAATCGAGAAGGCTCGAGAGACACGTATTGCACCCACACGTCACACAATGGCCCAAAATGCCGAAGGATGATGTGCATATAGGTTACCACTCTGCGTTTCCCATCCTCCAATGCATTATACAGCACGAGCTTCAACGCTGCTTCCACGAAAGAAGAAAACCGAGGGGAAACCTACCACGATATAAATACCAGGTATGTACGTGTATACATACTCGTACAGCAGTTACTATTACGGGGGACCATAGTAAGTAGGACCAAATATTACTAGTGAAAAAAGGTAAATGTATAGGTTTTTGTGTATACGGTAGACCCTATTTACCAAGGTCCCTCGTAATAGTGTCGGTAGACTACCACAGATATTTCATACCACCACCCTGTTCGGAATTTTGAGGACCGTTTGGGGACAAATGTGAACACCCCAAACGACCCTAATATTTACAGACACGGTGAGCATGCGCCTACAAACGTAATGCGCGGGTCGGACGTTTTAGTCCCCTCGATTTTGGCCACAAAAATACCTGTTGCAGATTAGGCCCATTCACCCCCCCCCGGCCCCCGCTACTTTTACTATGGGATTTCATACAGAATGAGATTTTCTTGGGGTTGCCAAGAATAGGGTGGGTGTTGTGACACCCCTTTTACAATCGCACTGTAAACAAACAAGTGCGTAAAATAAATAAATAAAAAAAAAAGTCTCTAAACACCGGGAATTTGGTCTTACAACCCGGGCCGAGTACAAAACCTGACAACGTGCGAACATCATCGTACCAGAATATGACACTCCGAAGGAAATGACGTGCGGGACTCCTCGCCTGGCGGCTATTAATAGTACTACTTCAGGTGGACTACAGCAATCGTTAAAGAGCTTCGTGGCTGGCGCGAGGTCGATGCTTTTTGCAGAACGGAAACATGAGCAAATATTCAGAAACTTACCGAACACAAGGCTCTGTTCGAAGTTCAAAGCGATCTGAGGCCATTGTATGGGTGGATGGCTTACCCGCAAACCACAACAACAGCGACCAGCAGCAGCGAAATAGAGCGCCACCCCTCCACGCATGCCCCTATGATATGTCGTCAGTGTGAAAGGAGTTCTACGCTCAAGTCGTCCGTCGCCAGCAGGCAGAAATGGTCAAATCGCTGTTTTGGTGTGTGGTGGTTCTGTTGCAGCACCCTACCGCTCTTCGGCGCACTCCCGAGTCTGGGCTCACGTCGTTGCTGACTTGAGTTATTTCCAAGAAGGTATGTAGCTTTTTCCCGGCGAGCTCCTTTCAAGAACTCAGGTCAGCAACGAGGTTTGCGCCCAGTCTCAGGAGAGTGCCCAGAGGAGCAGGCTTCTGCTGCAACATGGTGAACCCAGTGAGAGTTTATTATCGCCAGACAGTTGATAGAAACAGATGGTAACTATAAAGATGTCTGACTCCGACGCACCGTCCGAGAGACCCGCAGCTCCTATATACGAGTGGAGAGAAGCCAATATTGATAGGGGGAACGGCCATAGGACGAACGCCCCGCCGGCGTCGCGTTGCAACATATACGTTACTAGCGATAAGAAGGGGCGTTCAAGAGTCAGTCGAAATCCTAGCTGTATTGCGGTAGAATCGTATGTTGTGTCACGTCCTGGTCGGACCTGGGACATAAAATGGCCTCCCCCGCCGGGGACACTCCATTGTATTCCTACATCGATATGACAGCGAGCCAGCCTACGGCCTTATCGCTGTCTTACACGATGCACCCTCCATACGTCACTGGTCAGGTCAGTCGACGTACATCACAGAATACCCTGTCGCCCCCCTGGGCGCCTTCTGGAGCCCGTAGCGCTGCAACAATGAGGATTATTCTCCGATGCCGCGTGACCTCAATTTTGACATCGCCTGAAGTCTACGTCTGGATAGAATGGTCGACTTCACCGTGCGTGGGCGAGAGACTGTCAAGAAAAGCCCCTTCTTTGGAACCCCGTAACTCGAATATCAACAATAATCGGAGGGGAGCTTCCGAGAAAGAAAACACTCCTCAGCATGGCAAAACTTGGCTGTGGTCCGGCCCACGGCCTTAATTATTTCCCCACTACATAAATGATCCATCTCTGCAGCAGTTGAAGTACGTTGTCCCGCTTTAAAGGGATTAAGGCTGACTGCTTCAGTCGGTACGTGCCAGTATAGACTTAAGTGGCTGCATCAACAGCAGTACTACTGTAGTAGTCCGTATGTTGGACTGCATAATCAGTATACTGGGCTCAAACGAACCGAGTTTGGTGTCGAGCGACGCGAGGACGATCAACCCACCCCCCCCCGGCTGTTGACGGGGGACGGGGCGGGGAGGCGCCGGATACACCGCCGGAGGCAATCACGTACGATATCTGGTATCCGGTACGTAGGCGTTTTCGTTTTGTTCACCGCGATCGAGCTCACAATGCCAGGGGATGTTCCGCATTTCGTACGAAGAGTACTTCACGACGCAAATCACTCGTACTCGTGAGCATAGTGGTGGAATTTATACTGATGTATGTAAGCATGTGTGTACCAGAGGTGACCCCGAAAGAATGAATATATGAAGATCAGCACGTACCTGGTATCGTAGTTATGAACCGAAAATAAAACAACTCGGTCCTTTTTTCGATTTTTAGCGAAAATTCGGTCAGCTTCGGTCGTTTGTATACGTATTAAAAACCGAACGGAAACCGCACCGAAACCGAGCCGAACACTTTTTTCGAGCGGTTTCTCCGTCGGCTTAGCGGCGAAATCAGCCAATTGGTCAACGCTTTGAAGACTTCGGTGAGAAAATGTTGGTGTCATGTGTCATGTGACGACATTATCGTATGCGACCATGGTTGTTAACCGCACGAAGAATATGGCTCGCGCCGCTTATGATATGTTTGAAGAAAGTGTCGGTCGGTTTTGGTCAATTTTTCGGGACTTCCATACAGAGATAATGCGTTATTGGCGTAGAGGACGAGGAAAAAAGACGGCCGAAAACAACGACAAACCGCCCTAAACGAATCGGTTGTCGGCCGGGAAAAAACCGAAACGAACCGGCCGGAAAAACCGAAGGACTTTGTCGGTTCGTAAACCTGATATTATGAATACTGGAAATGGAACGCCTGCTCCAAATCGTCTAGGTGACCACACAGGTCGCCATTTCGAGAAGGGTGTCGAGGTTCAAGCTCCAGCTTAGGAACCGCCAAGAAGGAAGAAGGAACCGGGGGGGGAGGGACGACAGACCCACACCGATGGCGTGGGGATGCAGCTTAGGATTTAAGAATAGAACGTTATAAGAAGGAAGGAGCAAGGACAGCAAAAGGAGTAGACAAGCCTAAAGTTGGCACAGAAGGGAGGTAGACTTGGTGCATGCATGGGTTTCCTTTTGTTTCCGAGGTTTCTTCTTTCGGGAAAGTTATGAGTGATCAATGTTGAAGATCATGCAGCACATTGTCGGATGGCAAGGGAAATAACAATACTGGTATGTATATACACCAGCGGTATGATATACCAGGTATGTACGTAGTGCTGTTGTTGTACGGGTTCGTAAACGTGTCACATCACACGTACAGCAAGCAGCACACAGAGGTACATCCACGTATGTTCATACTATTACGGGGGACCATAGTTAATAGGACCTGTGGTATACATGAAACACCTATTTCTTTAGCCATTTCTACTAACAATATTTGGTCCTATTAACTATGGCCCCCCATAATATTAATACCCTTCTGGTATGTATTATTAGGCTTGCCATCCCACAATGTGCAGCATGAGTTCATATTGTGTTGTGATCGGATTCGTAGTCTTGAAATTTTGATAATCCTGTGGTGCGGTGGTGGGGTGCTTTTGTGTTAAAAGGCCAGCTCACACGTTGCGCTGCGGTCAAACCGCGTCGAACCGCACCGCAAAAACAGCGCGCAACTTTGTCAAGAAGAAAGCCTTGATTAATACCAGGTGCTTGCGTTCATTGCGCTGTCTGTTGAGACCTGTACCTATCAATAGTGTAGAAACAGGAACCAGGTATAAACCAAGGGAAAAAACTATCAGTGTAATCTGCTACTACTCCAGGGATGGAAGATTATGGGCGACATTCCGGATATTGGCAGCTGCATACAGCGGTATTCCGTTTTCGGTTTTTCGAAGAACGGTCGGCGTGTCGGCTTCTTCCTCATCTAACCAAACATCAATCAGTAAATAACAAACTACCGCCTCTGCCGAATCGTATCATATACTGGTACACACACGATAATACGAAAAGATCCTGCCTCATGATTGCAGAGCAATTTAGAAAAAAAAAACGAGTGGTGGCCAACAATCCCGAATCACACAGGCAGCGGCAAAACGTACTACCTGGTATAGCCTGCACCTGTTGATACGCGCCGGTTGATACGAGGAGGAAGCGTTGCGTATCTCAGCTATTAACTCTCATCATGTGCTCTGTACTTTTTCTCGATAGCAGTTCGTGCGTACGAGTATAAACCAGACACGCGGTCCTGCTCGTGTTGTTGTGTTCTCGTACCCGGTACGCTGGCATTTCACTTGCTTGACACTTGAATTTGCGATTATTTTCATTTTTTTTTTGTCTTTCACAGCAGTGAGTGTGTGTTTTGTCTTTCTCTGTCTTGCACAGCAGTGAGCAGTGAGTGTGTGTGTTCTTCACATCAAACGGTTCTTTCTACCCGCCGACATCCAGCACAACCAGTGTCCGCGCCGATTCTTCAATCCTCGAAGAGCTACAAGTTCTGTGGCCACAAAGCTGGTACGCCACAGAGTTACTACGTTGCCACGTACCTGGTATACAGTAAGCACAGCATGGCGGGCAATGCGATGCCATGTCATTATACTGGATACGACAGGCACGACATACATGTTCTATGAAATAGAGAAACGGAAGGAGACAAAGAAAAAACAAAAACAAATGACAAATCGACAGAGAAAAAAAATAAATAGAATAACCAAACTGTCGTGCCCCCCCCCCCGCAGGCGATGTGGCAAACACTTCAAGAAAACAAGCCGGAAAAAAAAAGAAGAAAAACACCACTAATAATACTTGTAAACAGAGTAGGCCGAAAACCCAAGGGAAAATAACAGCAGGCAAACTAAACCACAGGCACTCTCCAGGTAGCGGCAGCAGTTTGTGGTACGAGTAGCATAGAGAGGTATATATAGTCTGTGACCACAGAACCAGTATCTCTATCAATAGGATAATGAATCAGGACGGACACTGGGTGTACCAGGTATCGATGAAGCTGGGTCGTAGAATGGACGATTGTAGACAACGCCGATACGGCGATGGTCCGTGAGTGCGTGCGGTCCCGTATGTGTAGAAATAAGATGACACCACCACCACCGGGCCAGAGCGCAAATCTGAGCGCTTCGACTTGCGTAGGGGTATTTTTTTTTTTTTTTTTTTTTTTTTTTTTTTTTTCCATCCCATTCATTATCTTCGCACATCTTCTTCTCTCTCTCCTTCCAACTCGTAACTCAGATCCGGGGTCACATAGCAGGCTCTTCTCCCCCCTTCCCGCTACGGTACGTGCCTTCATTTTTATCGCGAGAAGATTTCAGCCTTTTCTTCCCTCGTCGACTCGCATCGAATTGTGCCTACCCACGCTGCAAGGCGCTCTCAACAATTGAATCCCTTTTTTTATTTTTGCAAATAAAGTCAAAGTCCGACCCTCCTAGGGCTCGAACCCAGGACTCAAACAAGTAGAATTCGAGGTTAACCACTTGAACCACCGGGGCGACCGGTATAGCATACGTGGAGTAGACGGAAAGATCGGTCTAGAAAAAGCACAATTTTCGTTATGCATAGTCTCATTCTGTACTCGTATCATGCACGGTTACGGGGGGGGTATATGCCAAATATCAGGACGAGCTTCGTCCCGACTCGCGACTACATATCCCGTGTATTAATGGAAGTATTCGGTGACGGGAGCAGCGGCACCACAGCAGCAGCAGTCGCAGCCGATGCCCAAAAACGCCGGGCGGGAGATTCAGAGAACCCAACCTTGCCGGCCACGGCGGCTCCTAACATATCATAGGGGCATATGATTCTTTAGGTTTTTGTCTGCTATTATTAGTCTCCTTTTTGCTCCCCTGGTGTCCGCAGTGGTGGAGTGCGTATGGTTGTTTTTTGTTTTTGCCTCTGCTTTACTATTAATACCGAGGTATTTCTTCCACTCCAGAGTTATTGGAGCCTGTCCTGCGACCACGGACTGCATTGTTTTGTGAGTTAATGTGAGAACAACAACAACAACAACAACAACAACAACAACAACAACAATTGTATCATACTGCTGTACGGGAGAGGGTCAGTGCGATGAATATATACAGCCAGTACATTATGTGTACCATTTGTTATCATACCAGCTAATGTACGAGAGAAAAAACAATTCGCAATCGATTCGGATACGGGGACGGCTCTTGGAAATTGTTTTTTTTGCCTGTTTTTACGAATAGTACCGTCAGTTATATACCAGGTACATACGTCCCGTGTAAAGTCTGCAGGTCTACGAGTACTTATACGCACACTGATGTGCCAGTACAGATAGTACGTACGTAAGATGCGAAAAAATGTCACTCGGCCGGGTGTGTGTGTTGATGTGCCGATTGATCGATATAATTAGGAAAATACTGGGGGTGTCATTCAGTGCGGACGATGCGTGTGGCGTGCTCCTGATGACTGACGCCTGGCGTGCTCCATGCGTGCCATCGTCTCCTCGTTCTCTCTTTCCACCCCCATTTCCCCCTGTGTGCCCTCACAGCGCCTCGCCTTATAGAACTGGACACACCTCTCGGGGACGGAAAAAGTCTTTTTGAAAAATTACTATTGAAACCAGGATACGATTTAGTGTGGGGAAAAATTGTAGCCATTGTAAAAGGGCCAAAGCTGTACGAGAGTATCGTGTTGATCATTCGTGAGACAGCAAACCCTCTCGGACGTATTTCGAAGAAGGCGGAAGGGTCATTCTCCCGACCACAGGGAGGGCGTAGAAAAACGCCGAGATCGACCCACCCATAGAAATGTCCAGCGCCCACCATTATCACGGAGTGTGCCCGACCGTCCACCATGGTTTGCAGAAAAACGGCACCGAAATTCTTCACTGGGGGTGTGTAATCTTTATCACCCGTCCGTGTGATACCTCATCACCCGTGTAATGTATTACGACCCGTTCGTGTGTAATATCATCACCCGTGAGATACGGTGGAATCTACCTGATGTCTGGGCAACAACAGGCCGCCGCACCCAGCCACAACACCTAAACCAGCCAAAAGCACTAGGAGTCGAGAAGCACACGGATCTGCACTCCAGATACGCACGAGTACCTGGTACGATTGTCTTTATATACGTACGCAAATCAACTGTTACTGCAGCTGTGGACGGCAGAAAAATTGACTTCTTCTACCCCTGGCACTTTTTACACAATATGTTCACCTCGTATGGTACATGATATCATACACCAGGACACCGGGAATCCCCAATCTATACCAGGTACATCGCGTATGACGTATCATCAACGTGTGTGAAATAATACAACGGCGGTACAACTGCGGCCGCCTGCTGCGCCATGTGCACTTACTTGTACTTAGAATGCAGAATCTCAAGTCTAAAAGTGTCAAACTACTGCTTTTAAGTGCTGTAGTAAGTTCGAACGACTTTGTATACGACGACTTGCGCCCAGTCGACCAGACCCCTACGGTCGGCGAGGGGATTTCACCACTCCTTTTCGTCTCCTTTTTTTCTCCTCTTCTCTTCTTTCCTTTCTTTCTTTGCCGGCTTCTTCACCGTTTTCTCCTTGTTTCTTTTTCTTGGAGTGATATTCTTTTTTTTTTCCAACGTGTAATTTGCTCGAGATGTACAATGTACTCCGGTTATGATCAATGATGTCAGGAGACATGTCAAGCGAGGCAAAACGTGCGCTGTCAAGGGTGCAGGGTTGTTTGCTCCACAATAAAACCTAGTAATATGGAGTCTGTCAAGGCATGTCGAGGCAAACTTGCTGTCTGTCAAGGGGTGAAAGTGCTGTCTCCTGACATCTTTGGTTATGATGTTGTACTATTAATACGGTATATTCATGTAGTACTGCTCTGAGTTTTATCGTTATTTTTTTGTTCTATTTTTTTCATCCTGAAGAGGTATTCTCCCACTCTATTTACAGAGTTCTCTGGAGCCTGTCGTGTGACCGCGGACTCTGTTTTTGGAGATGGGTGATGAGAACAAACAATAACAACATATTCGACCTATAAGCATGGTTGAGAGTCTGGCTGTCTACGATATAAAACTCACCGTGATGATAACAATGACTCTAACAAACGTCGATCAGACTTGATCAACTTGTTGGGACCGTAAACCGGAGCCAATCAGACCCCATCGAATACAAGTATTAATACTGTACCTGGTATACGTCGATACATGTATCATATATTCTACGTATATACGAGTATTACATTCGATGAGAGTCGATGAGGGAAGGGGTAAGTCTGCCCGCGATAAAAATGCAAGGCACCGAACCAGAGTAGTGGAGAGGGGGAAAGAAGAGCCTCTGCTTTGTGACCCCGGCAGCCCGGATCTGAGTTACGACTATTTATACTTGTGTCATTATTTTTAAAAGTACTCGTAGGAGAGAAAAGAATGGCCAACATTGATGGAATGGAAAAAAAAAAAAAAAGGCCAACCGCAACCATAGTAGTAGTTAGTGTCGAATAGCGAAATAAAAGTGCTGAGAGCTATTAATAATACTGCGGTCGGCAGCACCGCCGAAACCTCAGTCAGAATAATTTGTAATGTGCATTAATAAATATGACATACTGAAACGTGCGACATTTTTGAACACACGTTGGGACAGTTTGGACACGCGTTTCGATTATGGAATATTGTTGCCGGCACATTCGGAATGTCTGTTCATGTCTTGTTGTGTGAATTGGTTATACGAAGCTCACGAGAAAAAAGGGCCCACCAACTGCCATCAACTGCCCACCTACTATTTTTAATATACTGCTGTGGTAGTGTTGTACGAACCTCCAAGTACTACCTGTACCCACAACGCGCCACACACGGCAGCAGCAGCGTCAGCAGCAGCGACAGCACAGAGAAGAGGGGCGCAGAATAAGAAGAGCTATACGTACTGCATCTATCTACTACCTGCTCGTATAAGAACTGTTTTTCTCATTGCTCCCACGGCTGTGGCCACGAACAGTAGTCATATTTATACGGTGGTTGATGGTCGCCCACCAAAAAACCCTGATACCACTAAACCATCGATCGAACGAGTGCTGTGATGTGTAGACGTCGGCAATGCTGCTTTCGCTTGCTGTATGACCCAAAGGCATGGCTTCAAATACGTACCCTCCGACGAGTATCCTATTAATGGCGGTATAAGGGAATGCCAGATTAAGTTGTCGTACAAAATCAAGTGGGAATTGTGCAATACGGTGTACCAGGTATGTTGTTCAAGGCTGTAGTCAAAGTTTTAGAGACAAACTGCTGAGAATTCGGGTGGTTTGTCCCCAAAACGGGACTGCAGTTTCAAAAGGGTTACACCGTTCCTTTTATGTCCGTATATACCAAACTACATGTGCTGGATGTCGACGGGTAGAAAGAACACACATTGTACACACACGTTGTGTGTTCGATACGTTAAATCGCTACTTTCTACCCGTCGACATCCAGCGCACCCAGTGTCCGTGACGAGTCTTCAATCACTTACAACACCTACTACTGTGGTCGCAAAATTACAACACAGACCATACCTGGTATGACGTATGCAGTATGCGGAGTAGACAATACAATGCCATGTTATCATACCGGATACGACAGGCACGGCATACATAGGCATTCTCGCATGAGTTGAAGGATGGAGAAAAAACGAAGGAAACAAGAGGAAAACAAATTGAATCAAAAGAGAAAAGAAAAGTGTCATATGCCCCCAAAAGGAGGCAGAAAGACACGACAAATAATACCACAACAAATAAACAGAGTGAGGTTACGGACGAAAGAAAGGAAAGGACGGGAAAAACGAAGCACAACAAAAACACCCTCCAGGCAGCCACAGCAGCAGTTTCAGTTACGAGAAGTACGGACAGCTTTTACATACTACATACTACATGAGTATAATAGTAGTCGGTCTGATACCAATGCTTCCCTGTCTGCCGTCTCTTTCCTCCTTCCGTCAACCGCGGTTTCCCGCGACACCCTTGCGAAGACAAGAGGAAAGAAAGAAAAGGCAAAGATAACACACGCGGAGTTCGTCCTGATTCTTTTTTTTAGAGAGATTACAAGGTACCTGGTACGTACAAATGATGTGGACACACAGACTGTGAGAGAAATACCACCGAACGAAAATAGTTGGTGGCCTACGAACGGTGGCCAAAAATAGATTGAAACGAAACACAGCCACGTACGCACGCACGCACGCGAGGAAAAAGGCAGGTGGATGATGCTGGTCGGGGTGATGATTCGTCAAGTGTCCAGGGGGGCGCAAGGAAAGCTTTGCACGAGCTCCCTTGGTGTATGATATGATATGGTGGAATGCCATATTTTTTATACGTACCTTCGCGCGACATCTATCCGGGGCAAAACAAAACAAGGCCTGTCTGCAAAAAAAAATGTATCGGGGTTGCGAGCTCATTAGGCCGGCGGCGCAAATACAAGTACTTTGTTACCTCATGCTGTATACAAGTATAAGCTCGTATGCATGTGAATACTTCGTTACACCTTACACTAGTATTTGGTCTTGAGTGATACCCTGGTATGTATATACCAATGGTATTCATTTGGATCCTGCTGAGGTCGGGTGTGTTTAGCGGGTGTGTTTAGCATTGATTTATGTTTCCGGTTGCCTTTCTTTTTTTTTTTTTTTTGCTCATCTCATTTATTATCTTCGCGCATCTTCTTCTCTCTCTCCTTCCAACTCGTAACTCAGATCCGGGGTCACATAGCAGGCTCTTCTACCCCCTTCCCGCTAAGGTACGTGCCTTCTTTTTTATCGCGAGAAGATTTCAGCCTTTTCTTCCCTCGTCGACTCGCATCGAATTGTGCCTACCCACGCTACAAGGCGCTCTCAACAATTGAATCCTTTTTTTTTTTTTTGCAAATAAAGTCAAATGTCCGACCCACCTGGGGCTCGAACCCAGGACTCAAACACAAGTAGAATTTGAACCACCGGGGCGACCGTGCAACGAGCAAAAAAAAAAAAGCGAGAAACGACCACAAGACCATGACAACTGAACAACACAATCACTTACAAATACGATACTACTGTACCAGATATCATATACCAGGTATACGATACGCGATACGCGAGAAAGAAAAAAGAAAGGAACACAGAAACAGGGAGGATCAGAAGGCGGTCCGAGGATGCGCGGTGTCCAGGCGGTTTTTTCATTCACGATTCGCCAGGGGTTAAATTTAATTACGCTAACTTGTGACTTGTGACCGTCCGAGACGAGACTGGCGCCCGGGTACGTGCTGCGTGTGTCTGTCTTCTTGTTTGCTTCGTTTTTTCATCATAACTTCTGAAGAAAAACGGTTAAAAATGTGTTCTACCAGGTACTTGGTACGTTGTTCAGGTAAAAACACAAATGGCCCAAACAGAGACGTCACAAGCCAGACCGCAGTGATGGTTCATTTTTCCAAGTCGAAGTGCAAGAGAGTTCAAGCATCTCACCAGTGCATCACCACGCATCGCATTTTGTGGTCTACTATATATATATCTGTGTCGTACCAGGTATGTCCATAGTTTCGTGACCTACATAGTATGTATCCCTCTATTAATAGGATGAGAACCAAGACGGACACTGGGTGTGGTGGATGCCGACGGGTACTAATAATATTCAAAATACAGAGAACACACACATTCTGAAGCAGGTAGACTCGAACTACAGCAGTAAACTCGAACTACAGCAGTAATATAAGCCATGCGTGTTTTATTAGTGTTAAATCCATTCCCCTTATTATTGTCTTGCCCTTTCTCCTCTCCCTCCGTCCGACGTACATACTCTTAATAACAGTCGCAACTCTCTTCCTATTAATGGTCGTAACTCGAGTTCGTTGTCACATAGCAGACTCTCTTCTCCCTCCTTCCCACTACGGTTCTTGCCTTGGAAGGCAATTTTATCGCGAGACGTCTTCGGCCCTTTCTTCTCTCGTCGACTCGCATCGATACATTCTATTGAAATATTAGTGTTCATAGTGTGATGTCCAATTTCACACCATGTACAGCAACAGGGTACCAGGTTGGTGTAAACTATGTGATAATACACTTCTGTCCCATGGTCGCATTGGCAGGAAGGTGTTTTCGCTACTGACTCTGTACCAACAATCTAGGACTGCTCCGAGACGGAAAAAGAACGACGGACAAAACAACGCACGCGGTTGGTGCGCCGCTCACACCACAAGCCGACGCTATTAATAGTATTGATAGTAGCGAAACGCCCAGGCGGGAAAGTGGTCCACGCCATCACTCCCCGAAACTTCACAAACAAAACGCAAAACTAATGCCTTGCCAAGAAGTAGAGAGGGGTGGGTGGTGTGGGTAGGTGGGCATCTTTATTTCAGGTCATGAGCCTCGATACGTGCATCATTATCTCCAGGGAAAACAAGCAGCAGTCGACCGCGTCCCGATCGTGTTTATGCCCGCCTCGCCGAATCTCTTGGACCTCTTTCCTGCCCCTCTCTATTTCGTACATAATACCGTACCTGGTATGATATACCTGGTACACCACTTTTCTCTTAATACCTCGGTACCATATCATACTGCTGTCACAGAAAGTTTTTTTTTTTTTTGTGAAAGGATGTGAATACGCAGTACATGATGGATGCACGTCGTATCGATACGAACATGGAGCCATGACTACTGCTGTAGTTTATGTGGCATTATTATAAGCCGTCGGGCGGTTTTGGATGTCACTGTCCGAACACACACGGAGGAACGGATACTAATGTATCGGCCGCGGGTACGAAGTGCATAGTATAACGATGCTGAGCGCTGCATTCATTAATTCGACCAAGATATTATGAATATACCCAACATACCTGGTAATGAATACCAGGTATCATTTCTATGGTACAAATAATAGTTTGTGTACTATTTAATAAGTATATTCCGGTATTTCACAAGCATGTCGTAAGTATATATACCTACAATACTGGTATCTATGACGAGACTCTTTGTTTTTTGCACTGCTGGGCTCGAACGAAAATAGTTTTTTTCAACACCAGCTCTAGCTCTTGTCTGATGATTTGACATCCTCTGGCTACTCTTTAGGATCACTCGTATACGATACGATGTAAATCATGTGTGCGTCGTAGCACTTGACAATCTATCAATAGATGCGAGCACAACAATGCCTTCGATGGTGGTACAGATAATTTAACGTGGGTGGACCGGGTTGACTTCCGAAACAAGAATTGCACAGATAAGGGAATCTAGCTGGGAGGGGGGGTAGGTCGTGGAGGGAGGGAGGGAAGGGTGACAGAAAAACAAAAACGGGGACATAACAACAGCGCCACAAAAACCACACCGACACACCTCGTGTGATGAAATAATACACTGAAGCGCAGCGAGGCAAATGGCGTAATAAACATCGAAGTTTTCACAACGATCAACCTCTATTTCACGTCCCGTACCTTTTTACCTTCCAAACGCGATAAAAAAAATAGGCCAGTGGTGTTGATTTTACAGCAGCAGTTTGTATAATCGTATTGTCTGCCAGGTATTACGGCAGTAGTCGTAGGTGTGCTGCGCTGGACAAAATCCAGCCAACAATAAACAAATGCACCAAAAAATATCGTACCACGTAGTAAACGGCCAAATAGTCTGAAATCAAGGTTCCGACAGAGTAATAAAGTACGTACAGCAGTAAATCATGTCTAGAAAGTGAGGAACGAAGGCTATACTGCTGTACGAGTACATAGAACGAACGCATGTATATACCAGGTATACAAGTATAAACTCGTAGCTCAAGTACGAAGTACCAGCATATTTTTACATGGCAGCAACGAAGGCAAAAACAAAAAACAACACTGAGGTAGGATGGCTGGCGAGAGAGCGAAAGAGCACAACAACAAGAAAAAAAGCGTACCTCTGGCGAAGACGGGATGAAGACCATGGCCCAGCTCATCACGATGTGCGAGTCCCACACCGATCGGTGCCCCTCTTTCAAGGCTCCGATCCACCAGAAGCCGGTCTGTCCGTTGAGCCAGCCATCCAGGACCTCAGCCGGAACCGGGGTGACCGACTTGGTCTTCACCCCTCTCTGGAGGCAGCAATGGTTACCGAGGGTCGCGTTCACCCACACGAGCCCCCCGAGGCTCGGGCGCATCTTGTCGATGGTCGAGGTCACGGTGTCGGGAGGCGGCCCGTGATCAACGACGTTTGTGTGCTTCGACAGATTAAACACCCATCGCGCCCTGGGCTCCGGCCTGGACACGTGGTACAGGTTGAGCGTCGCGGCCGGAGCCTGCTCGCGCTGCCGCGGCGTGGTCGTCACGGCCTTTGTCATCCGCTGCCCAAGAGACTGGGACCTCTTCTTGAGCCTTCTCCCCTCCCCGCGAGGATTGCGAAGGCCTACTTGGTCGGAGTCGATGGGGTACTCGTGCTCGAACTCCCCGCGGTCGCGTTCGCGGGCTCGCTCTCCTCGATTCGCACTTCTAGGACGCGAAGATGACGGCGGCATACGGCCTCCCGGGTCCCGGACGGGGCTCCGCCTGGTCATCATCTCAATGAGATCTGCATCCCTCCAGGGGCTGCTGGGCTTACCGACAGAATTTCCGCGATGATGGATCATGATTTTCTGATGTTTTCCAGTTTCAAACTGAAAAAACAAGATGACAACTTACTTACTTTATTTCTACAGAGGCAGGCAGACCACGACAGTCCGCGCTGCTGCTGCTGCTGCTGCTGCTGCTGCTGTTGTTCTTCCTCCTCCTCCCGCTCTCCCTCCTCAGCTCCTCCCTCTGTCCCTCCTCCTCTCCTCGCCTCCTTCTGCTCCTCTCCTCGTGCTTTTGCTGTGGGTCCGCAGAAGAAGCAGCGCAGCTCTACTATTATTACTCGTACTACTTTTTTCTACTGGGAGCACTTGCTTCAGCCGGCGGACGCAAGATAGCAGAGAGGTCTCGCGGAGGGGAAGAAGGTTTGGCTGATTAATTCGCCGTCCCTAGCAAGAAGATTTGGGAATGGGCTGGATGTAGGGGTTGCGGGGTGGGGGGGCCGGTCCGACAACCATCTCGAAGCCCTTTCGACATGTATGTTCTCGTTTAGCGAACTCTCTCATTCCTCTACATGTAACGGACGCGAGCCATCAAAATGTTTACCAAAATTTCGGAAATCGGCTCTTTATACAAGTGTTAGAAAACTTTCGGACCCACATACATGAAGATTTCCCCGATTTAAGATGGATAAAGACGCGGAATCCGGGCAGAAATTTATTTAACTGTGGGTTCCATTATTTCGAATACCCCGATTACTTTGTTCGAGTTGCGTTTCCTCCATCCTGCGTCCATAGTTTCGCGAAGCTCTCTTTTAGCTTGTTTTTGTGGTGTGTGTGACGAGGATTCTTTTGTAAAAAGCTGTGACGGACGATGATGACGATGACGATAATCGATAGAAAGATGACCAGAAGACGACGAACTAACTCTGTGAGAACCGTAAGAGCGTAAGAACCAGAGGTGCTGCGCTACCACTCTGTAGTCCGAGAACTATGGGTCGAGGTACATTCCATCCATGATGTGATGGATGATAGTTTTGATGGTGGGTACTGCTGTGGGAGGCTCGCAACAAATTGGAGGTTGCTGTGGTGGGTGGTGTGTGCTGCTGCTGCTGCTGCATTGCTGTGTTATCTTCCTCTTGTTGTTTGGTCGAGTGGTTGTGAAATGCGTATCATACGACCACATCGCACACGCGTCAGGAGTAGTAGTAGCAGCGTCTTTATTGGGCGCGCCTGCACGCTGATTAGGGCAGGGCAATTTCTCTCTTCTCGACACTCTAGAACTAACTGCCTGCTGCTGCTGGTTGTTGTTGCTGTTGTCGTCCTTTCTACCCAGCTTCATCAGTACACTCAGTATCCGTCCTGATTTCCTATCCTAGAGAGATACTAGTATGCCTTTATATATATATATAGTCGCAGCTGAGCCACAAGTAGTCCAGGGCTCTACGAGGTATACATACAAGAAGAGCTAATCTTACAGCAGCGCTTCTGCGCTTTCGGCTTGTTTATCGTCCGCTGCCCCCGCTCTATCAAATATTTTCGATCCGAAAAGAGTACTATTAATACCACAGAAGTACTATTAATATGAACAACAAACATGGCATGGAGGGAGGTGATAGTGTCTGGTAAAGCAGTAGTAGGGTATTTGATGCTAGGGTCTGTGGTGTATACGTCCCACGCAAGACAACCACAACCTCGGATGAATCCAAGCTGGTAACCTCATCAATGGGGAGATCGAGTGCACACGCCGTGCGACGCGTCCATTGAAAGATCCCGACGCGAGATCTCTGAGCTGCCATTTTCGCTGTGTGCCCCCTCCTTCGTTTTGAGAAAATCGAGTCTGGAATTCATCCAAAGGTTAGACAGGGGTGTGTCATCTTCGATGCACAAGTCAGTACGGCAGCAGCAGTACGACTTGTACACTGGTAAGTAAGTTCAGATTACGAATAATACAGAGCAGGATATAGCCATACGTTCATACGTCCTTTTTTAGATATTGTTGTTCCGTACCCATACGTAACTGCTCTCTAACTACACAGCAGCGCGCTACGGCTGCAGTCCCGTTTTGGGGCAGCAACCTGCACGCGCTCGACGCCCCGGGCCTTGAAGAGTCTGCAGCGGATGTCTTCCGCCAGTGCGAGTGTTACACGGAGGCGGAGAAGGCAGATCTTGTGTGGGACAAGAGGACGCGCCTGCGGTACCAACGGGGGCCCCTCCGGGCGTGGATGAATAGCCACCTATAACGCGGAGTCATGGCGAGGAGGAGTACCGGAAGGGCTGTCGCGTAATCGCAAAGGAACTGTCCATACTCGTGGGTGAACGGGTCAGGCGGAAGAGGATCGAGGAGGAGCACCGTAAGGGCTGTCGCGTAATCGCCAAGGGAACTGTACATACTCGTGGGTTGATGGGTCAGACGAAAGAGGATCAACGGAAGGGCTGTGGCGTAATGACCAACGGAACTGCCCATACTCGTGGGTTGACGGGTCAGGCGACGTACGATCTCGCCTGACCCGTCAACCCCCGAGTGAGTGTGGACAGTTCTCTTGGCGATTACGCGACAGCCTTTCCGGTACTCCTCCTCGCCATGACTGCGCTTCAGATGGCGCTTCATCCACGTCCGGAGGGGCCCCAGCTGGTACCGCAGGCGCGTCCTCTTGTCCCACATAAGGTCTGCCTTCTGCAAACCACTCAAATTATATGTACTGTAGTGTCTCCCCAAAACGAGACTGCGGTCCTGAATGGGTTAAGAAACGTCAATTTGACGTTGAGGCTCTCAATGCCTTGTTTTGTAGGGGCGCACTCCAGCGGAATTCTTAACCCCTTTAGCACCGCACTCCCATATGTGGGGACAATTCACTCTAATTATAAATAGTTTGTCCCCAAAACGGGACTGGGGTCCTAAAAGGGTTAAGGAAACGTTTCCTCTCACTTTGTCTGGGCTCTCTTCAAAACCGCTGGGTTTCTTGAAACTGATCTTTCAACTTTTTACTGAAGTGTAGCACCTGAGTTAGGGCTCTTATCAACCGCTGCAGTTTTTTTAACCCGAGTGAGGTATCAAACACCATTTACCTACGAGGAGGTCCTGTACACTGCGGGAGGAGTCCGTGGGGTTGTTGTACGGCATTACATGTGCTGCCGTCCGCGCTTCTTGTTTCGTCCGGCGTTTCCGAATGGACCTCGTTTCTTATCTCGTTATGGCGTCGATTGCCGCCGGTTCTTATGTTGTTATTTCCTATATTCTTGTCGTCCAGTTTGAGTTGCATACCTTTACAACGAGTTCCCGAGTTTTCGTGAGAGGCCGAGCCTCAATTTTTCACTGGCATACGTGAGAGCGGCTGCTGGCTGCTGTACCAGATACGGATATACTTCAACTACTACAATAGTAACTCATAGAAACTGCTGCTGTAGTGATGTTGCCGTCATACCACGAGTGGTGGTATACTCGGCCACTACGCGCATCCGCGGAGCCAGGGCGGGCGCCAGCCCACCGCGGTAAAGTCCCCTTGGAGCGCCCCTTGGATTTCATATATTTCGGCTTGTCTGACAGGTGGTTTGTCTGAGGTCGGCGTCGAATGATCTATAGCAGTACATCTCTTGGCGAACCCGTGGCGCGTCCCATGGTAATCCCACGTCCCTTAGGCCCCCCTGTAAGAATCCCATCGGATGCGTCACGGAATGACCCATGGGATATGACGTCCCATAGGATGTCCCATGGCATTCCATATAGATTCTCCCACAAGTCGAACCATGAGACATTCATAGGTTGTCCATCTTCCCATTGGATGCCCCATAGGAAGTCTGACGGCTAACATGCCTCACCGCATGGCAGGGCCATGGGATGACCCGTGGGACGTCCCGTGGGAAGATATGCTGCCCGCGGGGCGTCCCGTTGGACGACCCATGGGATGAATTGCCACCCACGGGACATATCATGGGACGACCCATAAGCCGTCCCATGTGTTGTCGCACGGGTGTAAATTCATAGCATGGAAGGGTTGTGGGATGACCCGTGGGACGTCCCACAGGGTGGACAATGGACGTCCCATAGGAAGACATGCTGCCCGTGGGGCATATCCCATGAGATGTCGCATGGGTTGTAATTTATTCCATGGGCCGTCTCACGGGATGTTTTCCGGCCAGCATGTCACCCTATCGGAGGTCCTATGGGATGACATCATGCATATCGGACGCCCCGTGGGATGGCCCACGTGACGTGGCATCGTCCCTTGGATCGTTCCATAGACCATACCGTGGGAGGCCCCATGGGGAGCATGTTATCCCACTAACATTCCGTTTACATCCCGTGAGTCATAAAAATATCCGTTTGGGTCCCATGGGTTATCCCATGGGCCCTCCCGCGGGACGTGGGATACATACTACCCATGAGACCTCCCATGGGTTATCTAATACGTCGTCGTACAGTAATTCCATGGGTCGTCCCGTAGATAGTCTCATGGGATATCCCACGGGATGGTTTACATACTATGGACGAATAACTCATGCGATTTCCCATGGGACAATAAACTACCTATGGGATGCCCATGGGACGACCCATTCTACACCCATGGGGCGTCCCACGCGATGACATGCTCACGAGATTCCCATGGGATGTGTTGCTTTTTTGGACCGAACCATTGGACGACCCACCGGGCGACAGACATCCTACCCATAATGGGATCGTGGTTCATCCCATAGTACGTTTGCGTCCCACAGGTCGTCACACAAGTCGTCCCATGGGATATATCCCGTGGGATGTGTTTCGTCCTGTGGGACGAACCACATCGAACGTTCCATAGAATGGAATGTCACCCATGCATGGGAGGTCCCATGGAACGTCCCATACGAGACGTCGGATCGTCTCATATATCGCCACATAGTAGGATAATAACAAAAACTGAATCAATGCTTCGTGCGCCAGCAACAACATACAACAACTAACTGCAGTGGGATTGATTATGTGGAATCGCAAGATAAACAAAGGGGGATATCATATAATATACGTACATATTTTCATTTACGTACAGGGTATATATACATATGATGTGTATACGTATATGTATCGTGCGCGGTAAGATCGATTACGTTATATAATACGTGATTATATAACGATGATAATGTACTGTGAGTAGAACAATGGCAATATTTCTCACGATGTGATATTTTTTTGGGAATTGTGGAACTAAACGTATACCATGGTACCGTTGATGTACGTATATACTTCGTATCAAGAGTAACATCCAATCCATCCGTCATCATACGTTCATCCTTTCACGTATCGTCATATGTGTTATATCGTACACTGGTGTTAATTAATGTTGGTGGTGCTCTATACGACGAGTGAATGATGAGTACCTGGACCAGGTTGTAATATTGAATAATAGATGGAAGAGAAATGATCAGACTGACCAGACCACGTGGATGACGGGTTGATTTGATCCGGATATCATATCATATAATAATATCGCACCAAACCACCTGATTATTTGATTGCCTGATCCTTGCTTCATACATACCAGGTACCAGGTAGCATTGAACAGCCTACCAGGCTCTCCGGTCTCGTTGAAGAATTGCACGGAGGGAAGGGGGGGTGAGGGGGGGAAGGAGGGAGGGAGGCAGGGAGGGCATACAGTCTGTGGTAATGACTCGGGGAGGAGTGGGGGAGTACCTATCAAAACAAATATATCTGCAAAAAATGCGCCCTGGGAGCAGGGGAGGGGGGAGTGAGGGCGAGGGGGGAGGAGTTGGGGGGTGGGGGGGAACGAGAGAATCTGCCCCGGGGGGAGGAGAAGGGGGGAGTATGTGACTGGGGAGAGGGGCAGAAAAGACGGGGGGGGGGGGGGGGGGAGGGGGGGGGCGCGGGGAGGGGGGGGGGGTCACAAGTTTTACGAGAACATGTTCTCTGGGGAGGGGAAGGGGACGGTGGGGTTATTCATTTAGTGCTTGCCTTAGTCATTTGACCCTTGACGTATCCCTTTCGAGCCGGAGCAAGAAGGGGCGTGGGGGAGGCGGGAGAGGGAGGGCTGGGGGAGGCCATTGCGGGGGGGGAGGGGTGGAAGTGGCGAGGGGCGGGGAGGATCGGCGATCAGTGGGGGAAAAGGAGTTGCAGCTATACGCTGGCAGAGTGTGCTCGAGGATACGCCCTACGGGAGCGGAAGAGGAAGAGGGAACGAGGGGGCAAAGGGTGGCGGTGTAGTCATTATCATGCATGGCGGCCGTCGTATGATCATTGGGGGGGGGGGGAGGGAAGGGGGTATACCCATTGCCATGCATGGCCGTAGTCATATAACCGCAAACTCTACAATGCCGAGGCGTAGCACGTCGGGTTTACACTTTCCAGGCAAACATTGGTTGCTGTAGTAGAGGCTCAGTGTCGTGGTAAGGGAATTGGATGCTGGAAATATCTGAACTGGCTAAGGTAGGAAGGCAGTATGTCTTGTTTAGGAAACTTATTGTGTTGTTGTATTATTAATGGTCCCCTTCATGGTGAGGTGATGGGAGATAAGGGACCTGTTGAGAATTATTCGATAAGGGCTTGGTTCATGGCATCAAACCCACTCTGCTCTCCCTCTATCAATCCGTTAGACGGGTATTACTTGTCCGAGGAAGATTCCTCGGGCGCTTGTCTACTTTTCTCCTGTCGGCTATCCTAACCATTGTACCGCAAAGGAAACTTCAGAACTCCCGGGGTACTCTTCGGGTGTTACGCTACGTCTATCCCGTGACCACTCTTCGTATTGTCCAATACTACTCCGTATCACATCACATTGCACCGAGCGCGAAGCGCCATGAGGTGTTCCTCCAGTCGCATGAAGGGTATGCTAGCTGCATCCTACTGGAAAACCGCTTGTGAAGCGAACTTCGGCACCTTGTGCATGCTTTCTTGCATACCGATCACAGCATCGAATGGCTTGGTTCCTATTTTTCGTATGCGAGGGGTGGAGGAGAGGAGGGAAATTGCAAGGAGGAGGGGGGGGGGGGGGGGGGGAGCGTACTCATTTGTTGCCTGCCTTAGTCATTAGACCATTGACCACGCATCATTTTCGAGACGGAGCACCGTTCATACTCCCAGTATCAATCGAGATACCTCCAATATTTAGGCGCTCAATACGTTGTTCCCTTAGAATACATAGAAACATTTTGCTGATCTTATCCCCTTCCTGTTTCGCCGCCTGTTGCCACCATCCTTTTCCTAGGATAGCGGTCATGTTCTCGCCGCTATCTAGTGTATCAAACTCCGAACTCCTCTATGCCACGTTCGTCTGTTTCCCTCATCTCTTCTAACGAGGGAGGGGGGGGAGAGAAAGCGAGGCTGGGGGGGGGGGGGGGCACTGGTGGTGTCTTAGGGGAAAAGGGCATCAATATGGTTCGCGGCCTATGCGGCAAAATGCGCTCTGGGTGGGAACAAGGGGGAGGGAGGGGTGTATGGCAGGAGGGGGCCAGGGAGGCGGGGGGGGTAGGGTAGGTGGAGGGGGGGGGGAAGAGGGCGGCGGGGGGGGCACTGTTGATGACTCGAAGAGAAGGAGCAGAAGAAATGTTCGCAGCGTTTGCGACAAGATGCGTCCCTTCGCGGGGGGGGGGGGGGGGGGGGGTACTCATTGTCCATTATCATGCATGGTCGCGTAGTCGAATGATTGAGAGGGGGAGGGGGGTGGGAGGGGTCTGGGTTGGGCGCGGAGGGGGCTGAGGATGACTCAGGATGACTCAGGAAATACGAGCAGCACGTGTGTTTGCAGATTGTGCGACGAGATGTGCGCTGGGGGGGAGCACTAAAGATGGGGGGGGAGTACACGTTGTCATGCATGACCATAGTCGTATGGAAGGCAGAAGAGGAGGCGGAGGCGAAGGTGACCGGGGGGAGGGCGGGGCAGGGGGTGTGATGCAGGGTTCGGGAAGGGAATTGGCAGGGGCGCGGGGTGGGGAAGACGCGGGGGGTTGTGATTATTCGAGAATAAATAGAACGATTTATATACCAGGTATATATACTACGTAGCCTCCCTTACACTCATATTTTCGGCAGAAATAATCCAATATATTTCTTATGGAGTGTTTTCGCCTCGAGTTTTAGCCGTCGCCGTGGAGATTGGGGCGAATCTGTGAATTAACGTGCATGTATAAACCTTGGTATACTTTACAACCAGTTCTGCAGAATTGGTTACGTCTCGGGGCAGATGATGGATTCGCCCGTCGTGGTCTGCCGCCGATCTCTCAAGCCAGATCTTTGCCCGATCTTGTATAATACTGCTCATGTTGTCAGACGAGACGCGTAATAACAATCTGCATGATCTATGAATAGCGCATGTTTCCTGGTTTGATAGGTATAACGTATGCAGATCCTGCGCTGCCTCTCACAACAGCAGGCGCGGAACTAATTATCTACTGTTAATACTGTTTGCAGATCATGCAATGATCTGTGTCCGACGTGTGGAAAGCTTCCTGGAAAATTATTTGGAGCGGCGGCTAATTTTGCGGCGATTTTTTATACTCCCCAGGGTTAGCTACCACAGCAGTGCTCAGTGCTGTACGAGGAAGGATCAGATAGGCAAACTTTAGTACAACTACCCACTCGCTCTTGGCAGTAAATAATACAGAGTGTCGACCCTGGTGTACTGCTGTGTATCTGGTATTTATACGTAGTTAGTGATGTTTGATAGGATAGATGGGTTGATAAAAAATATCGCTCAAAGTCTGGACGTTATTATAAATACATTTTGAACATTAACATCTAGACTAGACGGTCCTCACATTTCCGCCCAGATTTGAGTGGTTGGTAAATACTGTCAATAATCATGTGTGTTTTAAAAGGGAAATAAACGAAGCGTGTTGTAAAAAAAAGCATGGCGAGCATTTATTTGCCCCAGGTGCCCGATTGAATGGACACCAAAATATGGGATGGACGGAGGATGCGTTAGTATGGGAGAGCGAAAAATCATGAGATTCCCAGTGAGAATCGAGAGTGGGGAGAGCGGGAGAGTAGGGACAGGTAGTGGTAGGTGGCGCGTCGGTGGTTATTAGTGGCACACGCACTTTAACTCTCTTCCACATCGTTGAATTACCTCGCTCGGCAATAAGTAGCCGCCATTGTAAGTGACAAGTCGCGATAGTTCGGGTAGATTTGCACGATGCGGTCTTCGGGCTGCTGTACTGCTGTCCGACCACGACTGCCCTCCTGTGGCGCAGCGACGCTCCACCGTCTACATATTTCCTGGTGCTCGTTCTTACTCCGTGCTGTGCTGTACGTTGTACGTGCGTATTCTAGCCGCCTTGTGTGATAAGTGACAGCGGCATGCGTCCCCTTCCCGTTCCCAACAAGGAGAGGGGCCTGAACGCATAAAATTGAAATAAATGCACTGCCGGTGAATCAATCAATGCCAGGCTTTAACCAATAAGTTCAAAGTCTAGTTGATGTTTCTTCTTCTTCTTGTTCTTATTCTTATTCTTATTCTTCTTCTTCTTCGTCTTGCCCCCCTTTCCAACCAAAGCAAAGCAAAGCCCGCCGTACGAGAGGCTGAAACCTCAACGAGCGAACGGCCTTCTGGGCTACAAGCCGCGTGCTCACATCACTCATGGTGACCCCCCCCCCCCCCCCCCCCCCCCCCCCCCCCGACCCCCCTCTCCCCACGACGCTTCGCACTTCGTGCAAGCAACCAATGCCTGCCTGCTCGGTGCAAACCTGACATGCTCCGTCCCGGCGTTGAGTGTCCATGGCAATACGACCTCGGCCGTCCATAACCTGATGAGTACACCCCCCCCCCCTCCGCAACCGCCGCCGCCGCCGCCCCGGTACCAGCCTTTCTTTGTCTTTGTAACGCACCAGGTTCAGCACTATTATTGCCTATTCATACGTGCTCCTTCCTTCTTCTGCTTCCCATTTACTACATCCCCCCTCCTTTTCTGCCGGCCTCTCCTATTACGGGGGACCATAGTTAATAGGACCAAATATTGTTAGTAAAAATAGGTGAATATATAGTTATTTTGTGTCTACCGTAGGTCCTATTAACTATGGTTCCCCGTAATAGTCGTAATTTAGGTTCGGGGTCGCACTGCAGGCTCTCCTACAACACCGTTCGCACTAGGTACGGACCGCGCCCCTTATTTTCTTTATCGCGAGCATAGGCTGCATTCGGCCCTTCCTTCTCCTCCCCTCCTGGTCGCCTCACTCGCGTCTAATTTCTGCCGTCTACTTTCTTCCACGGATCTCGCCAACCGTCGCTGCTTTTAGGCGCGCAGTATTGCGTTTGTTTGTGTTTTCCCTCCGACCAAACTACTAAATATCATACGCACGTGTGCACCATGTCGTGAGCTTCAGCGATGATCGCTCACAAACGTTCTCGGAGAACAAAGAAACAAAAACCAAAAAAAAAAGAAAAAAAAAAAGATAAAAACCAAAGGCAACCGAAAAGCAAAATAAGAAGAAGCCCCACCTATGTATGCGCAAAGCCTACGAGCCACTCCCTTTTTTTGGGTGCCTAAAACTTCTCCCGCTTTCTTTTATCTTAGATCTGAATACCAAACGCGGATAGTGTTTCCGGCTACAGAGCGGCGGTATCTACTTCGCTGCCCTTGCCCATTCCTCGCTAACAACGATAGTAGTAGTACTTGGAAGCTCTGCATACGCGACGGGAGAAGACTCGGGAAAAAAAGGCGGTTTTTGTGTATCGTTTTGCACCAGAATGCAGATTAACCGACAATCGATTGCCAGTGCGATCGCCCCCAACCAGTCCGGAAGCAGCTGGCGGAAAATCTGCCCGTTGAGGCGAGGTTCCTCAGAAGCGCCCGAACAAAAGTGACGCCGGTCTAATAAGGGGGGCGGGGGGGCGGTTCGTCACGAAACGGAAACGTTTTTTTTGCCCCCGATGGTGATATTGTTTCCGGCTTCCGCTCACCACGGCGGCCCCCACCTCGACCCGGAACTCTCGATCTAACGATGTGTGACCCTAGGCCTGACCCCAACCAGAGAGAGGCCGTATGGCTTGCTTGCTGCTTGCTGATTGGTTGCTGTACCGGCTGGTCGTTGTGCTTGGAAAGGCTCTATTTTCTGCTCGGGGACGTCTATCTCGTTATCTCAGGAAGTTCGCCTGAACGTGCAAATCTGGGAGGAGCGCCATTTAATTTCCAGTTGTAGACCACAACAAACAGTCGTATTAGTAGTAGTAGTAGTAGTAGTAGTAAATAGTAGTAGTAGTAGTAGTAGTAGTAAGTAGTAGTAGTTGCAGTATTAATAGAAGTAGTAGTAGTAGTAGTAGTAGTAGTAGTAGTAGTAGTAGTAGTAGTAGTGGTAGTAGTAGTAGTAGTAGTGGTAGTAGTAGTAGTAGTAGTAGCAGTGGTAGTAGTAGTAGTGGTAGTAGTAGTAGTAGCAGCCACTCCACCTGTGTGTATATCCGGTAACGAGCGAGTCGTCGTCTTTTCAAAGTTTGCTCTTCTCTCCACACTGAAAACCCGATGCTGCACATAAAAATCAGGGGTGCGCCTTGCCCGTACCGGCTCGCGAACGGGTCGTAAAATACATACCAGGTACATTGCAGCAAAGCCTACCTGGCACCACTCTGGGTGTCTGTCAATATAAGGGTCACGTCATGCTGATATTAATGCATAAACTGTCTTTATATTTCTGCCCAGAGTAGTACAATACCTGGTATATCATACCTTCTGCGCGCGACGAAAACTACTGTATGCGCGCAACAGTTACAAAACAGCTATTTTTGTATGGACCGCGAGTTTTTGGTCGATATTTCTTCGGAATGACTCGGGGGGGGGGGGGGGGCTGGACACCTTGCGGACGGGGGGGGGGGAAAGAGAGAAACGGCAGTAGTAATAGGAGTAGCATGTTGGGGGGAGGGAGGTGAGGGATGCTCGTTTGTTGCTTGCCATAGTCATTTAACCGTTGACCACGCATCCCTTTCGAGACGGAGCGCCGTTCCTACTCCTGATAGAGACACCTCCATTATTTTGTACTCAGGTTTATTAGTAATAGTTGATACCTGGTACCTGGCAGCATTTTCCACGTTTGAAGTCTGTGGATTTTACAGCAGTAGTGTTGCCCTTTTGATATGTGGATGGTAACGTTGGAAAAAGAGCTGCTCATTGTCAGATGGCAAATTAAATATTATTAATGATAATATCTCGGGGGGGGAAGAGGGGGAGGGGGGTAAAGCTACACAGCAAGCGGAACGGCAGGGATACTTTCCGTGAAAACGTCCGAAAATAACCGATGACAGCAGTTCGGGCCAACAGCAACAACACCGCACGACCTTCTGCGCCTTGAAACAAGCACGTGGCAGTTTTACAAACAAGCATTTTTTTTTCGGATGACAGCGGATTTTTGGTCGATGGTTCGTAGGGAAAAAACTACAGGGGGGTCTGGGGTCGGTCTCCCTTTCTGAGACATAAGATGCAGGACACGCCCTACGTGCAGGACGGGTTGGCACACAATTTACTGTAGTGCAGCAAGCGGTTCTTGGTCAAGGCTGGCATTTCGGCCTCCCCGATGTGTGCTGGAAAAACGCCACCCAAAATATTACAACGCCTCCGGTGATGTACAATGCTTTTGTTTTATGTATATACTCCCCCCCTTCTCTTTACGAATTGTCACGAGGGGGTGGATGGGGATGATATCAATTCATTGCCTACCACTACGGTCGCCCCGGTGGTTCAAGTGGTTAACCTCGAATTCTACTTGTTTGAGTCCTGGGTTCGAGCCCCAGGAGGGTCGGACTTTGACTTTATTTGCAAAAATAAAAAAAGGGATTCAATTGTTGAGAGCGCCTTGCAGCGTGGGTAGGCACAATTCGATGCGAGTCGACGAGAGAAGAAAAGGCTGAAATCTTCTCGCGATAAAAAATGATTGCACGTACCGTAGCGGGAAGGGGGGAGAAGAGCCTGCTATGTGACCCCGGATCTGAGTTACGAGTTGGAAGGAGAGAGAGAAGAAGATGTGCGAAGATAATGAATGGGATGAGAAAATAAATAAATATTTATATATCTATATATATATACGAGTATCGCACTTTCTTTGCGGCATTATCTCATTCATACTCGTAAAATAAAAAACAACGGCTGTGAGATCGATGATTTCGTCGAAACTTGCATCTTTGCTAGCGGTGTGTGCGTGATACTTCGATCGCGCATACTATGGGTTAAACATGACTTCCATGCAGGAAATACTGCCCGCATGTGAGGAATAAAAAACCCGAAGCTGCGGAAAACAAGGAGTGGGTGCGTCTATATCAATACAACTAAAATAATAATACAACTAAATCTTCCAAGTTTGCGCGTACCTTGTCACGAGTGGGGACGTTTTTCGGTGCATCATTGGAGCGGCTCTTACTGGAGTGGGTGCAGTTCTCACAACAATCAATTGGTCATTTGACGGCAATGATACCGACTACCGACTACAAAGGAGACACCTTAGGTCCTGGTAGATAGGCTCAGCCTTGACCCTTTACCTCCGCGATAATAATAATAGTGGAAATAAGACAAGAACAACACGCATTTCAGGAGTGTTTTGAATTATCAACTTTGAAGCTTATTATGCTGCACATGGTCGAATGGGAATCATAACGTAATAATAACAATAATAATAATAATGATAATAATAATAATAATAATAATAATAATAATAATAATAATCATAATAATCATAATAATCATAATAATCATAATAATCATAATAATCATAACAACAATAACAACAATAATAATAATAATAATAATGATAATAATAATGATAATAATAAAAATAAAAGACAGACCCACACCGATGGGGTGGGGATGGAGCTTGGATGCAGCTTAGGATTTAAGAATAGATAGTTATACCAGCAGAGGAGTTCGTGGGCATGGGAAGGCGCTTCATAGGCATCGAGGAGCACGTGGCGGTGAGGTGCCCCTGCTGCGAGGCAGTCGACATAGACACACGCCACGCGCGCATCTGTCCCAGAGCAGGGGCACAGACAGGTGAACCAACATCAACCGTTGGTTCACGCGATCTCCCGCACGCTGAAGCGGCTGGGAATCCCTCACCAAGTGGAGAGCGGCGAACCGTTCACTGCAGACCGGAACCTGCGGATGGACATCGTTGTCAGGAGAGGAGGTCTTCGGGACACTCCTAATAGGGAATACAGGGAAAAGTCCATCCTGCTGGACGTCACCCATGCAGACCCGCAAGCGCAGGTCCACCTGCGAGGAGGCAGCGCTGATCATGATGGATCAGCTGCCTCTACCTCCGAGGCGCGCAAGCGCCAACACTACGCGCGTCCGGGACATGTCTCCTTCGACGAGCGGAGCCACAAACTAGCCACCTTAGCGGTGGAAAGCTTTGGGCGCCTCGGGGTAGAGGGCAGCAACTTCATCGACCAGCTGGCAGCTAGCGTCGTGGGGGGGAGGGATGGTGGGTCGATGGCAAGGAAGGGGGTAGTGAAGGAACGCCTGCTCCAAATCGTCTCGGTGACCACTCAGGTCGCCATTTCGAGGAGGGTGTCGAGGTTCAAGCTTCAGCTTAGGGACCGCCAAGAAGGAAGAAGGAACAAGGGAGGGAGGGACGACAGACCCACACCGATGGCGTGGGGATGGAGCTTAGATGCAGTTTAGGATTTATTTAAGGATAGAACGTAATGAGAAGGAAGGAGCAAATA
>JARUPZ010000003.1:9567265-9569096 GCA_031213475.1 Nereocystis luetkeana
CAGGGAGGTGTGTCTTTAGGGGCGCACGCGCAAGCGTTCCCATAAAAGAAAGAAATCTTCGAAAAGTGAGGTTCGAACCCGTGACCTGGACGACCTCAAGATGTGAAAGTGAAAGCGTTGCCTACTGAGTAGAAGGGGTAAAATGTCGATCGAATTCCCAGCCCAGGGTGACCCTTACAACAGTCCCACTACAACACAAGGGCCCGTACAGCGCCAGCCAGCAAAACGGGCACTATGGCGGCAACCGGCACTATACTCCGCACACTGCCTACCTACCCCCCACCACTTCGGTGAAGCCTTCATCTGTGTCAAGCGATTCCACACCGGGCACTATAATAGCGAGAAACCGGCACTATGGAGAGACTGCTGCTACTGCCTTGATTGGGTCCAGTCTGTTCAGTCGAGGAGCACGTTGGTCGAAAGGTGCTACGTACGTACATACATACGACGTACCCCTATTGCATCACGTATAATAAGGCACCCGTCGCAGGTGGCAAAGGGTGGCACGCATGCATGGTTGGTCGGCTTGAAAAACTAGGGGGGTTTCTCCCCACCCATGTGAGCGGGCCATTCGAAACCGACTCATTGGATCGATCGACCGTTCAGCGCATATTCGGGTAGAGTTCCCGATATAAAAAACATTAAAAACGTTGTTTGTTCTCGATTGCACTGGAGTAGCGGGGGAGATGGGCGGGGGAGAGAGGGGGGGGGGGGCTGGGGGTGGGGGGGGTGGGGGGAAAGGAGGGAAGGGGGGGGGGGGGGCTGGGGGCGGGGGGGGGGCCGGGGGGGCAAGAGGAGGGTGGGGGCGGGAGTGTGGGGTGGGGGGGGGGGGGGGGGGGGGGGGGGGGGGGGGGGGGGGGGGGGGGGGGGGGGGGGGGGGGGGGGGGGGGGGAGGGGGAGAGAGGGGGGGGGGGGGGGGGAGGGAGGGAGGGGCAGGGCGGGGGAGGGGAAGGGGTATAGTCGATATCATGCATTGCCGGGGCGGGGGGGGGTGGAAGGGGAGATGGGGCGGGGTGGAAGGGAGGGGGGGGTGTACTCGATAGGAGATATGTACTCGATCTCATGCATGGCCATAGTCGTATGACCATAGACCCTCGCACCCCTTACAATGCCGGGACGAAGCATGCCGGGTTTCCACCGACCCGGCAGACATTGCTTGCACCAAAGCGCCGTGATGCGTCTGGCGAGTCGCATAAAGGGTGAGCTGCACCCCACTAAGGACCGCTTTTGAGGCGGACTTGCATATATATGGATGACAGCTTCAATGAGTTGATATTCATTTCCGGCGTAGGCATTTCCAGAGTCAGCACTGGGAGTACTATGTAACTGCCTCTGGGGCGCCTTGCCATAAACACTACGTGATACGAGCTGGTTCCGACCGCCAAAACAAAATAAAGAAAACACAAAGCGGTACCCTGGTTGCCTAGCTCATGTAGTGAGCGGCATGTTCTACAGTGTCGTTGCCAACCGACGCCAACCCAACCTAAATACAAAAGGGAGGGGGGGGGGGGGGGGTCAAGGGGAGAGAGAGGGGGGGGCGGGGGGCGTCCACTCGCGCTAGGCAACCGCTAGGCAGATCCGCGTGTTTCGTTGTGTGTTTGAGGCGTCGGAGGCATGCTACATCCAGCAGAGGTGCACCGTTTTTTTTTTCTGAGAGCTCCGCGCTCGAGGAGCTCTCACGGCTCACCCAAAATTTGACTACAGAAAAAACTAGAGTGCAATGGTTGATGAAGAACCCCATGGCCTCGTAGGTACACAAAAAAAATAGAGAGAGAGTTGCAAAAAAAACAATAATGAAATTCCGACAATTTTGGGTTAAGGAGCCCCGTCT
>JARUPZ010000003.1:9569196-9612860 GCA_031213475.1 Nereocystis luetkeana
CTCACTCTTCAGGTTTCCTCCGCTATACTAATACTGTAGTATTAATAGCGTTGATAGCATGCGGCGGAGATTTTTTAAGGATAGGAGGTGCTCTTAACGCTTTCCTTTTCCGCACGTGCGATTTCCATCCTGTGTCCTGTCCTGTACGCTTTCCTTTCCGCCACCTCCAACCTATGCTGGTTCGACTCTTCCGCGCTACCTACTCCAACCTCGAACTGTGCCTAGAACCTCCGCCCACTGGTCGAGTGCGAGAGCGTTTGCGGCAGGCGCGGGCCCTCGCGAAATACACCTCGACTACCCCCTCCTCTCTCACGCGACTACACCCTCCACATACTCGTAAGTTTCACGATAACCAAACGCATTCGCTTCGTGTGAAAGGAACACTCAAGGAAGAAGTGCTGCTGACAAAATTACGTAGCAATCCGTCTACTGCTGATTTCTTTGCGTGGGTGGCCTTGGCTTCGTGTACAGGGGTAATTTTTATCGGCGACAATGCGCGATGCGTGTGCGACGTCACGCCCCGCCGTGTATCACAGCCCGCGCATTCTTGAGGTAGTCGGCCGGGTGGCGCTGGCTTTCGTGTCTACTACTAAGGTCCGTTCGTTGGCTCGAGCATTACAACGAGTGTGTCTTCGTAGGGTGCTTCAAGGAGTTCTTATGAGATGGGCGTCGGCTCGCCGTGCTTTTGTGGTGCACCGGTGGTACTATCGCCTCCATACTTGCGACACTATTTTACTGTGTGGGGTTGGTGCGCTACTCTGCCGCACCGTCAATATCATCTTGATGAAAAAACGCTCTTAAAACGGCTTCCTGTGGGTTGGTTGGTGTGTTTCGCGTTCCCTCCGCCGCTTCGATGATGCGGGCGGCGTCAGCCGCAAAAAATGTACCAGGTATATGCATACCAGGTATATTATATATATACCAGAATATATTTTAGTATCACTTGTACTTCCAGCTTAGCTCGTAGGAGGTTTTACCCTCGGCGATCTTCTGGACCAGCCGTGGTCACAGGTGTCGTCCCTTCTCCCCCCCCGATACGTGCCTTTATTTTTTGTCGCGCATAGGGTTCAGCACTCCCACTGCTCGTCGATTTTCATCGAATGCAGCTAACTAACGCTCTCGCGCTTTCCGCAAGTCAATTCCTTTTATGCAAGAAAAAGTCCCCGCTAGCATGTGCACTCGGTGAGACCTGAGCCCACGAAATCGATCTTGACAGGCACGCGGACCACTTATCAAGCCACCGGGGACGTGGTACCAGGTACATAGCCATTTTACGCCTGGCATATTATATATATAGGGACACCCCACTGCCGCCGCTGCTGCTGCGAGTGTGCGCATGCACCCCGGGTGCACAAGGAGCTGTGGGGATAAGCACAACGCCCTCCGCGGCAGGCGACCCGCGTTTGGTCCCAGAGCACACCCCAGAGCGCCCCGGCGGCCACGAATGTCGCGGAAAATGCGCTGGTCGACTGTCACAGAATCTACGGTGACGCCGACCCAAGACTGCAAGACTGCGACCCAACGCAACGCCTCCGCCATCATTGTCCAGCCACCAATACCCGTCGACGGGGGTAAAATGTTGGCGAGGGAAGGGACCATAGCGATGATGAACACCACAATCAGTGCACCGGGCCGGGGCCCCTCCGCCCTATGTGGAGCTTTCGTCTCAATTCGCATTTGCCTAGAGAGCGCGGCGACGGCGTGCGGCAATGTCGACGCTGCTTTTCATCTGCAGGGGAAGGCCAGGATGGCGTTCGTCAAAGCCCGCGTCTCTTGAAGGAAGTAGTGGTGCGACAGGCAGACACGAGGCTTTTAAAAATATATACAAGGTATATTTTAGAGTAACTTTGAGGAGGAGGGCGGTACAGCGGAGTGCTGCTGTGCGTAGAGCATGTCAGTGCACTAGAAACACGGTACGGGATCCCTTCGGAAGTATAAGTTGGAAGTGAAAAGCTCGGAATGTGTAGCCGTGCGAAGAGCCCTGTCAACACGAGAAGAAGAGCGTGGCCGTGTGCGTCTCCAGCCGGCTCGGTCGCACGCAGCTCACCTAACAATATACCTGGTACTCCGCAACACACAAGAGCGTGTATGTTCGAGCACCTGCCTGCCTTGCTGTGGTAGTGCACGTGTTGGACATCTCACGTGCTCGCAGAGTTCAGTGCTCCGTGTTGCTGCACACTAATGCACTGCCGGAACGTTGCACCTTCCTCCCCGAGCGCGATCTCCCCCCGTCCGTGCGGCACTCAGGGTAATCTGTTGGGGGTCAGCGAGCACACCGTACCCTAGACTACGAAGCTGTCTTTACTCCAACAGGACAGACCTTCCGCTCCGTCGCGGTAACAAAACAAAGACCCCAAAACGAGTGCAGCGGCCGACCTGCCCTACAACGAATAGTGCGCCCACTCGAGTACAAGGCGGCTACAAATCTCGATGCACTATACCGCCTCACCTACTACGGGGGACCATAGTTAATAGGACCTGTGGTATACGTAAAAGCCTACCTCGTATATATTTGACCATTTTTACTAACAATATTTGGTCCTATTAATATTAACTATGGTCCCCGTAATAGTGCGTGGGTGCCAGGGTATCTTTTTCGCGAGAATTCCGCTTGGCGCACCATGTGCTGGATGGAGTCAGTGTGCGGCTTACCGCACCTCCGATTTTTTTGGTGCCGCACTTTTTGTTGGCCGCAGGCGGAAAGATTCGTTTGGATTCCTTTTCGCTGTAAAAACGTTTTTTGTTTGTTTGTTTGTTTGTTTGTTTGTTTGTTTTCGGTCATTTCCGCCATACGACACAAAGGAGAAAAACGTTTGAAGTTCCGTTTCTGACTCTGACGGCGCGACTCTGTCCCAACGTGCACTAATAAAACTGCTGTTGTGTTTCTCTCACGACCGTGTCAAGTGGATGAGGAAGCTTGGGTGCTTGAGAGATGCTCGCCCTGAGCCAAGTGTTCGTCCACGACCGTTTTGACCCTAATCGTAGGTCATGCTTTTGTTTCGTTTTAATTTCGTTTTGTTTTAGTTTTCATGTTTTTGCTTCGTTTTCGTCTCCGTTTTCGTTTCCGTGTTCGTTTTTGTTTTTGTTTTTGTTTTCGTTTGATTTTCGTTTTTTTTTTTCGTTTTCGTTTTCGTTTCATTTTCGTTTTTCGTTTTTCGTTTCTTATCTACTTCGTTCCACGACACTACAGTATTTCTTTACGCTACGTAGAAGGATCGTTCAAGACGCACATTTCTGCAGCAGCACCTGGTATATAATATAGTTTATATATACGCATTATGTACGCATATATTGTTCAAAACTTGGGGCCTCCGGCGGAGCGGTCCTCCGAGGGGGAGTCTTCGGCTCCTGGTCCGGGGCCGTTACTGTTCGTAACCCTGATAGCCCCCCCACCGCTCGTACTGGTTATGACTGCTGTGCCGGCGCCACATGACGTAAGGGGCCGATTGGATTTCATATCTATACCCCAACGCTCCTTGTTTTTTTCCCGACACAGCAGTGGGATAAATATTAATATTGCTGTCCTCGTATTGTCCGTCGACACAGCAATGAGATCACCACAACCAGTATCAATATTACTGCCGCAGTTCTCGAGTACTGGCATATAACTATTTTGCCACCTACATACCCTATATGTACTGCTGTACGCAGCCGCATGCATATTTCACAGGCCAAATTTGGAAGTTATCGTGGTGCGGGATCGTCATCGCAGTATCACGGTACGAGCACATGGAAAATGGGGGGATCTGTACGTTTCACGTACGTATGCGAAGCTCGAGCGGAATGGGCGAGCATCTGCTCCCAGGATTATAAAAAAAAAGGGTGCCATCTTCAACTATTACTAAAACCAAAAGTGCACCCTATGACTTACCTGGTACCTGGTATACTTCAGCACTATAACTACAGTACTGTAACCCCCATGCCCAAACCCTCGCCGTACACTACGACCAATACACCTTTTTACTGGAAATTCGAGCAGGAAAAACAAAAACACCCACTTCTTATCTATTTTTTTCCAGGTAATTTATACATGAATATTATCAAATCAAATACAACGCGGGAACGTAGTAATCAGAACCAAATATGCTCGCTGAAAACACTGGAACAACCAGATTTTTTGTGTGTATGACGGGTCCTGATTACTGTGCCCCGCCGTGATAGAAGCATTCCACTCTGCAACAATGTAATGCCCCCCGCCCGCCGGACAGGAACGTAAAAGGGGCCATTTGCTATTCCTATGGATGGATACCTAAACGACTCAAAAGCTGGCCGGGACCCCCCCCCCTCCCCCCTACATAACGCGAGCGTACAAAACTCCCATCAATAGTGGAGACGTTGACAAACCTGCAAGGTGTCGACAACCTCTCACTTCGCTACGAACGCATCAATGGTGTGCTACATTGTTCACCGTCTCAAACAAGGAATATTTTAAGCCCACATTGCCACATTGTGCAAGGGGGGGGGGGGGGGGGGGGGGGGTCCCGGCCGCCAGTGTCCCGAGGTATTTCCGTCCGGAGCGGTATGGTATGTCTTAAGAGGTGGGAGACTGACAAAATAAAAGGCTACGCAGGGCAAACAACACAACGAACAGCACTAAAAACACGCACATGCTGGTTCAGGCCTACCGCCGCGAAATTGAGCTCAACTCCAACGTCCACGCCGTTTTTTGGAGACAAGACGCAGACATTTGGTACACGAGTTCTAGGAACTCCTCTCAACCCGTTACCGAATGTGTTGGGTTTTTTTTGCCAGGTATTTTCGTTCATGCTTTTTCGGGGGAGGGGGGATATTTGGGTCCTTCAGACATTATTTTTTTCCGGCGGACTAAACAAAGAAACTAAAAACAACATTCGTTAACGGCTTGGCAGGGGTTCATAGGAAAACAAAAATGAGGGTCTTATCTCCAAAACACGGCATGGCTATCGCAGGTTTTTGTGCGGGAAAAGGTGCTAAAAATAATGGGTCGCCTCGGAATTACTTAGTTATGGTATATGATACAATTTTGGCGTCACGTATGACTTCATGTTGATTGATCCTACGGAGTCAGTTCTTCCAAAAATATGCGCGAAACCTTTTACGTGACATGCTTTGGAGTTACCCTGAAACCGGTTCTTCCACAAAAAAATACGATAAAAAACTCTACTTACTGTTTCTGACCGTTTTTTAAGGCCCGCGGTTGGACAGTACACGTTGTGGGTCTGTATGATGGCGCCAGCTCTAGGACCTCAATCAAAATTCTGGCAATGCCACCTTCTTCCGCCGATCAAGGCGGTTAGCATGAGTACCACCTAGGGGAAAATCGAGGAAGTATTGCCATCGCCAACAAAAATTGGGGTGATGTCATATACCATGGTACCAGGTACGAGGTAGGCTTGAACCAGTCAAAACACCTGGTGAACATGAACAAGCCGTGGACAAAGGAGGGGGAGGGGGGCAAGGGAAAGGGGAGGCACAGGAATGACCGACCTGCGCCATGAAGGTGTCCATGAGATGCGCCAGCATGAGCGACTCCGGCAAGAACATTCGAAGCTCCCACACGGCCACCAGCAGAGTCCTGCACATAAAGTGAACCATGTCCAATCATAATGTCCACAGTTACCGAGGAGGCCGAAGGCAGGTGGGTGGGAGCCACGTACGGAAAAGGCCGAAAGCGCGCGCGCGCGCGCGCAGGGGGGGGGGGGGGGGGGGGTCATATACAAGGAGGCCGAAAACAAATCGGGGGGGGGGGGGGGGGGGAGGGGGTCAAAGGTCATATGCAGATGAGATCGACGGCAAGCCGTGGAGGGGTGGTGTACTCATGGCATACATGGCCGTAGTCGTATAACTTTAGACCCTCGCATCCCTACAATGCCGGGACGGAGCACGCCGGGTTTTCACCGACCAGACAGGCATTGCTTGCACCAAGCGCGAAGCGCCGTGAGGTGTCCGGGGGGTTCGCATGAATGGGTGAGCTATCTGCATCCTACTAAGAACCGCTCGTGAGGCGGCAGGGGTTTGCACATCGATGACAGCTTCGACTACTTAATTTATCGTCCGGTGTGGCCACTTCCAGAGACAGCAACGGGAGTACTATGTAACTGCCTCCTGGGCGCATTAACATAAACACTACCAGGTACGTGATACGATCATCTCCTCTGTGCGGAGTAAAGCTTGTACACCCCGCACATATGATCTAACTCGACCACCAGCCGTGCCCGACCGCCAAAAAGGGAACTAAAAAAAACGGTACCCTGGTAGTCTACTGCAGGTCCTATTAGTGAGCGAAATAGTTCACAGTGTCGTTGCCAGCCGACGCCAGCCCCAACCCATCCATATATAATACGAGGGAGGGGGAGGGGGTATCATCTTTTTTGGGGAGAGGGGAGTAGGGGGGGCGGGGGGGGGGGGAGGGTGATGTGCCACAACCTATCAGTACGTTGTCCAACCTACCCTCGGACAGCCGATGTCGCAGGGGCAGCAGCGACAGTAGCAGAAGTAGCAGCAGCAGCAGCAGCAACAGCATTAGCAGCAGCACCGCCACCAAACATCAGTAGAAGCAGCAGTAAACAGCAAGCACCAGCACCAGAAGCAACAATAGTAGCAGCAGCAGCAGCAACAACAGCAACAGCAGCAGCAGCGGCAGCATTTATTATAGTATATTCTAGGTAATCATCAGGTAGACTGACCTGGGAGCGTTGAGTTCGTTGTAGCTGTCCAGAAAGCCGAGCTTCCGCATGATGCCTTGCGACGTCTCCATGTAGTGCTCGTCCTGCTTTTTTTTTGTTTTGTTTTCCATTTGTTGTTGGGTGATTGCGCGCATGGTTGTTTGCGATGGTCGCAGGGGGGTTTCCACACACAAAGGGGCGGAAATTGGATGGTTGGGTTAGTGGGCAGGTGGGAGAATGGGTCGATGATTTAGAGGGTGGGTGGGTGAGTGGGTTGGTAGGAAAGGTTAAAAAAAGGAGAGGACCGAAGGCGGAGGGCGCCGCGGCGCCGTGAGGTTTCCAAACGGGGTCTCCACAATAATAATGCGGCCTTTTTTCGTGATGGGAAGCGGTGGCGGCGGCGGGCTAGAATCTCGTGAGCTGGTTCAGTTGCGCGCGCGGCGAAAACAAACGAAACACACACAGCGACGGGAACACGCGTGCTGCTGGCTGCTGCTGCTGCTGCTGCTGCCGCCTCCATACGCGTCAGCCCAAGGGCCTTACAATCTGGGACTACAACCTCTCGTTTGGGGGGAAAAATGACTTGGTATTAGGATCAGATCTACGTTTTCGGGACAGTGCAGCACTGAACGGGTTGAGAAGAAGCAGCCCCGGTGGCTCATCCTTGCCAGCAATAATGGAAACCCGTATGTGGTGATACACCATCATCATAACGACGAGATACGACACCATCTGGCGCCCCCCCAGTGATCTATAAATCGTGGGAAACCATGTAACTTGTACGGAATAACTATTACGGAGGACCATAGTAATTAGGACCAACTATTGTGAGTAAAAAAAGGTAAATATATACCAGTAGGTTTTTGTGTATAACATAGGTCCTATTAACTATGGTCCCCCGTAATACCAGGAAATGTCTTTTTCACGAGTTCGACCCCCCCCCTCCCCCCCCCCCCCCCCCCCCCCCCCCCCCTCCACCTATGGACATTTTTCCTTTTGCAAAGAATTGACACGCAGAAAGCGCCAATACTCCTAACGTGCGTATGTACAAACCGACGCTATGTAGTCGACCAGTTAAAGCAGTTGGCTTGAGTTATTCTCGCGACGAAAAAGCAGGCACAAAAAACGCAGGCACGAGCACCGTACGAGTTGGGGTGGGGGGGTGGGGGTGGGTGGGGGGGGGGGAAAGGGAGGAGTGCCTGCTGTGTGACCTCGGATCATATATAGCAACGAAGGGGAAGGAGCCGGAGAAAGTTGAAAGGCAACGACAAAAATTGGGGCGGAACAAACCGAGAAAAAAACGAAGACGGAGCTATACGGCGGGAAAAAAAAAAATCGAGCTGCACCCACCCGCGTTTTAGGCGACAAACTACTTGAATGTAGTACTACGGGGGACCATAGTAAATAGGATCAAATATTGCTGGTAAGAATAACGACATACATAAGTTTTTGTGTATGCCGTAGGTTCTATTTAATGTGGTCCCCCGTGATAGCGTCGGATTTTTTTTGAAAGAAGTGAAAAACGGGTTGTCAACACCCCATCACTCTGGCCGTCAATGTGAGAGTCCCTCTATACTGCTGGTGAAATTGCGCGGCACAGATGGGAATAATTAATCAGTATGGTATATAGTGCCGGTTGCCGCCACATGTAGTGCCGGTTTCCGCCATATATAGTGCCGGTTGCCGCCACATATAGTGCCTGTTGCCGCTATATATAGTGCCGGTTGCCGCCATATATAGTGCCGGTTCCCGCCATATATAGTGCCGGTTGCCGCCATATAGAGCCGGTTGCCGCCATATAGAGCCGGTTTCCGCCATATATAGTGCCGGTTACCGCCACAAAGTGCCGGTTGCCGCCACATATAGTCCCGGTTACCGCCACATATAGTGCCGGTTGCCGCCATATAGTGCCGGTATTGTTGGCTGGCGCATACGATGCCCGCACTACACATAGAAATGCCACTACAGTACAACAGTACCCAGAACGGTCCTTACATATCCAGACAAGAGTGGCATACTGATACTTCTACATATTTCTAACAAAGAACAGCGCACAGAACTCGAAGCAAGGTTGAAAAAAAAAAAAAAAAACAGAGATGCAAAAAGAAAAAGAAAAAAGAAAGACGCGCCCACCTGGATGTTCTCGTTGAACTCCTGGAGTGTCCTGGAACTCATACGCCTCCCCATCTGGGCGTCCACGAAGTGCATGTCCCCTGGCGTCTCCGCTGCGCAAAAAAAATAACAACCCAACGTACATACAGACACCCACATCATACTATCAACATACCTGGTATACGGTATACCAGGTACACACTTGATGACCCATGATACAGCAGTAAAGCACCTTACCGAGCGGATGTATGAATTCGGTGCGTGTCGGCGAGCGAAGAAAGGGCGTAAGTCTCCTCGCGATACAAAAATCCAAGGCAAGAACCCTAGGGGGCAGGAGTCTGCTTGCTACCTATGTGATCCCGGATCTGAGCTACTGCTGTACGTACGACTTGGAAGGAGAGACGCAAGATGGGGGAAAAAATAATTGGTGGGATGGGGAAAAGAAAGAAAGAAAGAAAAAAAATACCCAATGGGTATTACCTACCAGGTGGGTAGCTCATGGAACCAACAAAAAAAATGCGTGACCTACGATGGGATAATTTTCCCGTGGGTTGTATCTGTACTATACAGATCTTGGCACAGCAGTTCATAACGGCAGGTCGTGATCTAGATGACCCACCTGTAGATGGTCTATCTGCGGGTGATCTATCTGTAGATGATCTATCTGTTTCATCTGTAAAATATATATATGTGGATATTATATATGTGGATATTATATCTGTAGATGATCTATCTGTAGATGATACCTGGTATATCGGTATATCAGTAGATGATCCATCTGTAGATTATCTATCTGCAGATGATCTATATCCGTAGATGATTTATCTGACCGAGGTATACAAAAGGATCCGGCGCCGCAGAAACGACAAGGCGCAAATAACCCTTTTAATACAGCAGTCCCGTTTGGGGACAAACTACTTATAATTTGACTGGTTTGTCCCCAAAACGGGACTGCGGTTCTAACAGAGTCAACACGAATGTCAAGACGCCTTCTTGTACGGCCCTGCAGTACCGCAAGCCGTAGGCGACAAAAAAAGAAGAAGAAGATTTGCGTAGCAAGCAGCAAGCAAACCTCAACATAGATGGCCACAGGCAAACTATAGCAACGAGCAAACCTGAGTGACAAAAACTGTTACCAGGTATGTTGTACGTACTCGTAGGAAAAACAAAAAACGGGAAAAAAAAGACTTGTTTCGCAGGGCGAAAAAATAGTAATGGAAAAACAGAAAATAGCATTTTATTTTTTACGAAAATTGTGATCAAGAACGAAAAAACGAAACAAAACAAAAAAACTCAAATGAATATACGCGAACTAAAAAAAACTCGTAGCAACAGACTGACCTCATATCAAGCAGAAGCCAAAGAAAAGCATATACACGTACCTACGTATGCCTATTGAGCCATTTACGGCTATGTCATACACTCCGTGTTGCACTCGGGAAAACGCTTCCTGCCCTCCCCGCCTCTGATTGGACAGCGCCCGATCGCACCTACAAGTAGTGTTGTTGGCTGAGACGTTCCAAGACACACCTCTCTGTGGCTATATTTATACACACCGAAGTTGGGCTCAGACTGAAGTTGGGCTTAAGACACCCATTTTTTGCTTCAATGATCCCTGTATACCTGGTGAGGTTAAGCTGCACCTACAGAAGGGCCTGTCAGCACGGCACCAGAGCAAGTAAGACTTGAAATTTGAGTGGTTTGTCCCCAAAACGGGACTGCGGTTCTAAAAGAGATAATACACACATTTATTCGTGGTCTGAGATGTTTGTTATCATGACCGCGGCTTCTCTGATGGTGTCAGCAAAGGTTGTATATCTGCGTGTTATCATGTGTTCTCTTCTTATTTCTGGGAATGCTTGCAGTGATCAGCGCTGAACCTCATGCAAGTATCTACCCCGTACATCGTACTTAAGTCGATGACTATATGTACGTACCTGGTAGTCTATTCAAGTCTTGATTTTTTTTCAACAAGCCGTACGTACGTAAGATAGGCATGACAGGAAACACGGCACTTACCGGACAGCGCCCGGTGCAGCGCGATGGTGGGGTAGTGGGGGTCCTTGCCCACGATGGCCGGGATGTCTCCCAGCATGAGGCCCTGGATCTTGGGCCACGACATGTTCATGTACAGGAGGTTTCCCTGGGTGTCGAGGCCGCGACGGCCCGCCCTGCCCGACATCTGCTGCGCCACCTGAAACAAAGAAACACACACACAACCAATCAACAACAACAACCACACAATCAATAAATCAACAACAACGACAACGACAACAACAAAGCAATCATAGACATCATCAAGATTCAGGTGCGTTACAGGGAAAAACGATATAAAAAAGAAGTTTTTTTTCTTCTAGGGAAACAATAACAACCAGAATGGTGCGGCTTATCGTCGCTCTCCTATTTGCTGTGCCTCTTCTACAGTACGGGTTTTTTAAGCGGAGTCTATTCTACGCTTGTGTTTTATTTTAGTACGGCGGCATCAAGATTCCCGTCGGCTTCGCCTTGAGATTGACGGCCTATTAATAGTTGTCGCTAGCTAGTTGTGGCCCGGCAATGCCTCTCCAGGTCTTCATATACGAGTACTAGATTTAGTCTAGGTTGGGCGGTCAGCCAAAGAGGCGAAACCGCGGTCTCCTAGCACAACCATATGCCAGTTTTGGTGTAGGTGGGCGGTCAGTCAAAGCGGTCAAACCGCGGTCTTCTACTGGCACAACTACATACTAGTGTGAGTGTAGCGGGTGGTCAGTCAAAGCAGGCAAACTGCGGTCTCCGAGTGCAACTGTATACCAGTTTTAATGGGCGATCAACGAGGTCAGACCGCGGTCTCCTAGCACAAGTATATACCAGTTCTAAATTAGGTGGGCGGATTAGTCAAATCGGTCAAGCCGCGATCTCCTAGCACAACTAAATACCAGTTTTAAAGTAGATGGGCGGTCAGTCAAAGCGGTCAGACCGCGGTCTCCAAGCAAATTAGATTCCAGGTTTAGTGTAGGTTGGCGGTCAGATAAATCGGTCAAACCACGGTCTCTTAGCACAACTATACACCGCGGTACGACAGTAGTTTTAGTGTAGATGGGCGGTCAGTCACAGCCGTCAAACCGCGGTCACTCCAATCACGAGGTAGGTACACACCAGAGGGTTGAGCAGGTTTTCCATGCTGCCGCAGAAGCAGCACGATCGGAAGGGCATGTTCACCCCGTACGCCTGGTACAAAAAGAAACCCACGAGCGGTGGTGGCGGTGGCGGTGGCGGTGACGGTGACGGCCAATACGTCAGGAGACATGTCAAGCGAGGCAAAACGTGCGCTGTCAAGGGTGCAGGGTTGTTTGCTCCACAATAAAACCTAGTAATATGGAGTCTGTCAAGGCATGTCGAGGCAAGCTTGCTGTCTGTCAAGGGGTGAAAGTGCTGTCTCCTGACATCTTAGTGTGGCGGCGGTGGGCGGTGGGCGTGGGGTGGGGGTGCGGGTGGGGACTAAGGTTAGGGCTAGGGTTATAAGAGTGAGGGCTGGGGTTGATGTTGTTGGGGGTGGGGACTGGAGTAGAGGTGGAGGCGGGAGCGAGGGTGGGGGTACAGCACGGGTCTACGAACGCATGAACGCCCCGAGGGGGTGAGATGAACGGGGATGCATGGACTTACGCACGTATAACGTCACGATGAACACGAACATGAACCCAAAGACAGTAAGAGCGCACGTATGTATGTATGTATGTATGTATGTATGTATGTATGTATGTATGTATGTATGTATGTATGTATGTATGTATGTATGTATGTATGTATGTATGTATGTATGTATGTATGTATGTATGTATGTATGTATGTATGTATGTATGTATGTATGTATGTATGTATGTATGTATGTATGTATGTATGTATGTATGTATGTATGTATGTATGTATGTATGTATGTATGTATGTATGTATGTATGTATGTATGTATGTATGTATGTATGTATGTATGTATACACCAGGCAGTGAGTCCACGAAGACAGCATGCATGTACGGAGGACAAAAAAGGGGCCTCTCCGCTCCGTCCCACGTAGGCGGAGCGTCCAGACGAGACTTCGAAACCTAGGAGGTGCGGGAACGAGAAGCAAAACATACGCGGACCGCCAACATCCCACACCGGGTGCAAACCCTTCCTAAATAACCGGTCAACAACCTGTAGCCGCAACAAGATTACCATGACGAGCGTACGAAAAAGCACGATTTATGCAAAATGAAAAGCATGGAGAGGTACAGCAGGTACATGCAATGGCAAGCGCTCACCAGCGACTCATCGCTGAACACGACGGCGAGCTTCCCCTGTTGCGCGAGGCGCTGCACGACTCTCCTGTACCGGGAGAACGATGCGTCGTCGATGTAAATCCCCACGCCTGACGAGGGACGGGCGTAGAAAAGTCGCGTGGTTTTCGCGGCGCGGCGGTGGATGGGGGGGGGGGGGGGGGTAAGGGGAATTGGAGGAGGGGGGGGGGGTGTACTTGATATCATTCACGGCTGTAGTCGTATGACCATAGACCCTCGCATCCTTACAATGCCGGGACGGAGCACGGGTGGAGAGGGGGCGGAATAGGAATGGGAGGGGGGCGGAGGGGGAATAGAGGAGGGGGAATTGACGGGGGGGAGGGGGGGGGTTAGAAGATGGTTTCACCGGAGTTCGAACCCCGTACTTCAACTAGTACATAGGGGAGACAACAGCCTGTGATTATCTATCAGCTAGGCCACCCAGCGCATGCACTAAAGAAGCAAGCTAGTCTAAGCGTAGCCGCCGCTACGAACTCGCGCCGCTGGTGGATATCTTGTAACTGCCGTCAACCGTGCGCGCCGCTGGTGTGACTGATGGAAGGCACAGAAATCAAAAACAAAAAACGAACAAAAACAAAGTGACATGCCTGGTATACATTTTCCGCGACATCTATTTTTGGCTTTGAAAAATTCGCTCGGAAGACGGCCCGAATCTCCGGCTCCAGGTTTTTCTATACCAAAGCTATCTATTCTTAATAATAGTGTCTTGGCCAGCTCAGAAAAACAAACAAACAAAAAAGCGGAGAAAAAACAAAGAGGGGCCCATCTATTAATAATATTTTCCACCAATTGTCCCCATCATACAAGAACCGTTTGTTTGTGCATTAATGTCTAATCCAAACGGTGCTAATATTCAAGTGTAGAGTGGCACATAGTCATACCTGGTACCTAGTATTATACATGCGGCCATGGAAAACCCAAAGACTCAAGCATTCGGACCGAAAACATGAATACTTCGAAGTATATACCGCGTATGTTACCTCGGCGGAGGGCTCGGAGGAAGGGATGCTGCGGGTTCTTGAGCTCCCCTTTCCCGTTGGGGGGTGCCAGGTCGTCGCAGATATCCTCGAACTCCCTCGAGGACACGCGGGCCGCGGGCTGGGACAGCACGAAATCCGGGTGCGGCGCCGTCACGTCGACGAAGCCGCTTGTGTCGTCGTCCCCCTCCTTCTCCTCCTCCTCCGCCTTTCAGGGGGGGCGGGGGGGGGGTCGAAATAAAATACCAGGGTAGGTACATTGCAAGCAAAAGTAGCAAAAACCAAAAAATAACCAAAACGATAAGAAAAAACACGTATCGGCCGAAATTAGCATTTTTTTTAGCATTTCTTACGCAGCCAAAACTAAAAATGCGAAGTTACAAAAAAAAAAAAAACACACACACACACACAAGGAAAATACCACATATATAAAGCACGTATTTCCACAGTTTATAAATTTCGATCACGCAAGGTATCAGATGTATGAACAGTCTGTTTTGATGTGCCCCCGACGGATCCTCTTCCTCCCCCGCCTTTGGGGGGGGGGGGGGGGGGGAGGGCGCAAAACACAATACCAAGTACGTGCTTAGCGAAAAAAAGCAAACATGAGAAACAAAAAATAGGCACGACGGATGCCATGATATACCAGTTGACGTTACCTTACCACATCAATCGTCTCTAATTTCAACCTGCCACTGCACTTTATCCCCAAAACATGCCTCTCCCGCTCCTTCTGCAAAACTGATCCCGCTCCAATTCAAAGGTACTCTATTTAATTTTTGTTGCATAAGAAGAAGCGCCAGAAAAAAAATAAAATGGGCTTCGTCCTTTTTGCGGTAATTGAACTCTTTTTTTTCTTTTTATCTTCTTCCTCTCTCCATGTTCTGCTGTTTCTGTACATGCGGGGATGGCGTTTCCGGTCGGAGCGGTACGCGTATATCTACCATACTTTACACCCGCGCGTACACCCGGAGTTTTTCACCACACCCCCTGCAGCGGCGGGAGCTACAGCTCGTCAGCTTATCGCACAAAAATGAGGGTACAGCATCGCACAAAAATGAGGGTACAGCATCGCACAAAACTGCGCACATGCAGCTGTAGTTCACTTCATTTTTCTCGGTTGGCATGTTTTTCCTTCGACCCCACGAATCAAATTGTTGGAGCCTTGTTTCGTGATCACCGCCAACGTAAAAAAAAAATCGCCCACGAATTCATGAGAGAACGATAACAATAGCATCAACAAACACCTTCCTACAACCGCGACTACAGCTTCGTCCAGCATACCAAGGTATGTTTGCGTCAACTCTAATCATGCGTTCATACGTACAGCAGCAGCGGTAGCCGCAGCAGAAGCAGCAACAGCAGAGCAGCGTATCAACCTATTAGCCTCCTTCTACGGGTACCGGTTGTTAGATCACCAGACGTATGCCTTCCGTGCCAAATAATATTATATACACTGGTATATATTATATATATATTGTATGCCCCAAAGACTCTGTTTGGTACCGGTATGGCATGCAGTGCAGTATGATCGCGAATACAACTTTGTACCTAAATATAACCATATTGTGTAGATTCATATTTCATCCAAACAGTGCTTATATTTCCGTACAAAACACCATTCTTGGCGGAAACAGGACGACCGCTCTGCCTTCATATTACGAGGGACCATAGCAAGTACCAGGTAGGACCTACGGTACACGCAAAAAAAAACTATCAGTCTGATCGGAAATATTGAGTGATTTTGTACATATTGTGGCCATCGAAATGTTTCTTATATTTTGGATCAAGACTGGTATACATTTTACTATTTTTTTACTAACCGTTTTTGGTCCTATTAATTACCGCCCCCCCAAAGTATAACAGTGATGTCTAAACGGTCAGAGCGGCATGTGTCAGTTACGCAGAACGTTCGGGTCGTACCTCCTTCTTGTTTCTGTCCATCTTTTTCTCCCTGATAGCCCTCACGCGGGCCAGCTCCGCCGCCTTCTTGCGCTGATCCTCCGCCCAGTTAGGGTACTTCTTGCGCTGGTGCACCTCCATGTCCTGCTCCCATCATCACCATCACCATCACCATCACGACGACGATGACACACCGACAAACCCATCGGAAATATACATACAATATATACACACATATAATATATATATTATATATATTATATAATATATAATATATACATGGTATATATTATATATATATATTATATATATACGGAACAACGTCATCGTCGGCACCACCATCGCCGCGGCCAGCAAAAAAAACAAAACACGAAACAGGAGGAGGAGGGGGGAAAGGATCAGAGCCAAGCCAAGCCAAGCCAAGCCATATGTAGACACGAACAGCACATAGAAGGAAAAGTGTGTGGGGGGGGGGGGGAGGGGGGGGGGGGGGATCTGAGTCAAACCCAACCACAGCAGAGGGAGAATTCAGCTCAAGGGAGGGAGAAGGGCTCGGAGCCACCGTAGGCCAACACGTGCCCGTCCCCGCGCCGCTCGCTCGATGGACAGACACCAAGGAGGAAAGCATAAATCATAAAACGTACCCGGTACGATCCACGGCACATTTCTAGAGCGATCAACCAGTATATACAGAAGCAACCTTCCATGCACGACCAAAAAAAAAAGTGGATGAACTCGTTCACACCCAACGGCACACACCATATGCCAGGAATACAGCAGTTTATTGTTGGATATCGGATATCGAAATCGGAAACGAGGTATACACAGAAATTAAAAACACCAAAATAAACTATAACATATCTTCCATGTTTGAATACATCGACGTTTGCGTTCAAGACCTGCATATAAACAAAAACACACACACAAAAACGCACGCGGAATTGACCTCGTCATTTTTACGAGTTCGTTCTGTGTAACCCTCGGCTACTATTACGGGGGACCATAGTTAATAGGACCTATGGTATACATAAAAAAATATATATACTCGCATATTTAACCATTTTTACTAACCATATTTGGTCCTATGAACTATGGTCCCCCGTAATACTAGTTCTCTTATGACGCCAGGGGAACCACCGACCTATGGTGTAAACATCCTCGGACAGGTGAGATCGGAATACCACTCGGTCCCTCAATATAATTATATTTTTATTGAATATTCGTAATAAAACGGTGCTTATATTCATGGACAGAGTGGTGCCAGGCACAAGACAATATCCCTATTTTTTAATCCAGGCAGGGCTTGGGTCGATATCAACCAAGTGCACTAATGTCGTCAAAAATCAATCAGGCGGCGCGCTGGGTTGTAGCAGCATATCGCTGTCTCTACTCTCTCCTCTACACCTCCCGAAACGCTTTCAGCGGGTTTCCGTGCTGTCGTGTGGAGTGTTTCTCGGACGTAAGTACGATCAAAGCTACTGGCGAACATACTGGCCGGGTCAATCAGTAGATTGCTACTGTCAATATATTACTACTGCCAGTATCATACTGTGCGAGTGCCCAGCCCTATTGTTTCATGGTCCTATATATAATATATTATATGTATATAAACAAAACTATAAATTCGTTTTCTCTGGTCGGTCGCCGTGGGGGCGTTTCGGTGGCCTTTCGCAAGATTGTCGTCAACCCTGATTCGCGAGAGCTTTGAACTATCCGCGAGTGGAGGGACTTTTCGGGAACAGATTCAACAGGACTGCCGTTGATCTCAGCTGCGTTGGCCCGAAGAGACCGGCTATAAGACGGCATACATACGATAGTAGACCGATTTTTTTTCTATTTTGTTCCGGAATAGTTTCAGCACAGGACTACGACGCGGGTCATTGGATTATTTGCGTGCGTGGACACATGTAGAAAGCATACGACGGGCGTCACCCTGGTGCTGCCTCTTCGTATACCGCTTGGCCAGTTGGCCTCCTGCTGGCGTTGCTCCTGCACGTGCCGCTCCTGCTCGTGCCGCTCGTGCTCGTGCCGCTCCTGCTGGTGCTGCTTTTGCTTTCGCTGCTTCTGTTGGTACCGGGTGCTCCTCCCGCTAGTGCTGCTCCTGCCTGGTAGATGGCATCGCCTGCTCCTGGTGGTGCTGCTTCTACAGAGTGGACTGCACTTTTTCCTGCTGCCGATATTAAAGGTTCTGCCCTCAATACACCTCTGCCTCGGCCTCTTCTGGCGGATCTTGGAAGCCCATTTCGAACAGAACCCGCCTGTCCAAGTCAGTGCTCAATCCCACTGTAAAGTGCAACCGCTGCATCTCCCAGCTACATGATGGAGACAGAACTTTGGAGGCAATGTCGATTTTGCGACCTGCGACCACGACACCTGCCCCGGCAGCGGGATAATCTTGAAGTGGCCCAAAGACTGTGAACTATGCGCCAGGCCTATCGACGTCCGCACCGTGTCCTTCACGCTCGAGACAGGAGGCGGCGGTGAGTTGTGTTCTGTGCTTCTCTGTTGCTGTTGTTGTTGTTGGTGTTTTTGTTTGCTACCTATTTATACCGCCGCGGCTGCTGCTGTTGTTGTTATTGTTGTTGTTTGTCGCTTGTGTCTACCGCCGCGGCTGCTGTTGTAGAGTGTTTTCCACACTACTTGCAATTTTTTGTTGTCTTATTACTAATCCGAGAACACGACTTGGTGGCGCAGCCCATTGCTGCTGCTACGGCTGCTGCTGCACCTTTTCCTGATGTTACCCTGCGCGCCTACCGCCCCTGATGCTGCTTTTCTCGTTTCAGGTTGGTTTATGTACTCGTCGTTCGCGTTGTTGCTGTTGTAGGGGCCTTTGAGTCAGTACCTACTGCCGCTGCTGCTGCTGCTGCTGCTGTTTATTGTTGTTGACGTTGCTGTTCCCGTATGTTGTCGACCTCCAGGACTGAATCTTCAACCAAGATGTGTTTGCCCTTGCGTTTTTTATAGTACGCCTATGCGCTGCTATTGCCGCCGCTGCTGCCGTTGCTCTGTACTGCCTGCATTCCTTTCCACACCGAGGCAGGTGTCTACCTTCGCTGTTGCTGCTGTTGTTTACCCGGTATGCTGTTGGTGGTGTTGCTGTCGCTGTTCCCGTACGTATTCGACCTTTAGCACTAAACCCAAGACAAAAAACGTACTGATAATGTCATTTGTTTATGCACTACTGCGCCTATTGCCATTTGCTTTTGCGCTGCTGCTGCCGCTGTTACTGCCGTTGTTGTTTACAGCCTGCGTTCAGTGTCAACCGCCGCTGCTGCAGTTGTTGATTATGCTGTCGTTGCTGTTGTTGTTGTTGTTGTTGTTGTTGTTGTTGTTGTTGTTGTTGTTGTTGTTGTTGTCGTCGTTGCTGTGTTCCCGCACGCGAGAACACGACTTGGTAGCGCAGCCCATTGTTGCTGCTGCTACTGCTCCTTTTCCTGCTGCTGTAACCCCGCGCGCCTATCGTCCCTGATGCTGATTTTGTTGTGTACGCAGGCGTCGTTCGCGTTGTTGCTGTTGTACGCAGCTTTGAGTCAGTGTCTGCCGCCGCTGCTGCTGCAGCCGTTGTCTATGTTGTTCGCGTGGTTGTTGCTGTTCCCGCATGTTGTCGGCCTTCAGCACAAAATACAAGACACAAATACACACCAGTTGCCAGGTACTGGCCATTTTTTTTTTCTTCATACGAGCTCACACCGAGACAGGGGAATAGTACGCGTACTGCCATTTGTATATGCGCTGCTGCTGCCGTTGTTGTTGTTTTGCACACTATAACCAACTTCCTTTTCCGAACAGTTGCCGTTGTTGTTTACAGTCTGTGTTTCTTTCCACACCGAGACAGTTGTCTACCGCCGCTGCTGCTGTTGTTGTTCCGACACGATAACAGACAGGCGTATCGGAGAGCTTTTTTTTCCAAATTTTCGACATTTTTTTCGCGCAATTTTTTAATCTTCCATATTTTCCGGGTTTTTTTTTCCAAATATTGGAATGTTAACTATGTTTTTTTTGCTTCTGGAGAATTTCACTAATACTGACAGAACGCCTCCGTATATCGATACATCTCTCCAATTATTTCCAAACTTTGGAAAATTTGGAAAAAAGCTCTCCGATAAGAGTGAGCCTAACCCGTTTCCATGTTTTATGCTGCTGCCAACTCTGCCGTCGCCGTCTCTGCCGCGAAAAAAGACGTAAGGGTTTGCCAACATCATTCATCGCATCCCATTCCTATTTAGCTTTCGTGCTTCCTGCCTCTACAGCTCACGCCAACGCGTATCTTCTAGACTGTTTCTAAAGGTGTTTTTGCCAAAATCAGGTATACCTGGCCTTTTTCGGCCAAAATCAGTTACACTATAAAAAAAATACGAAACACACTCCAGGAGCCCTGCTATTGCCCAGGCTGACATCGTAACTGATTTTGGCTCGAAAAGGCCAACTTATACCTGTTTTTTTCTACTCTCTCTAGCTTTCAAGTGATTTTGGCCAACTTTGAACCAATCAGAGGGGCCACATACGTACACTGTTGTTTCTCTCCGTATGCGTCTGCCCTCCCTCGGTTGAAATTATTTCTGCATTACGCAACGTATAAACTCTGTACTCGCACGTACACGGTGTACGTCAAGAGTACGTATTCACATAAAACATGCATACATGAGTACGCTGGTTTCCTTCTTTTTCTTCTTTGGGGTGTGCGACGTGCTTCAGTTATTGAATAGTTTGTGTCCTACTGCCGCTGCTGTGTTGTTTTCTATGGTCACAGCGGTCCATACATCACCATGGTCTTTATCTGCACCACCCCGCGTCGAGTTTGTTTCAGGTGTGGTACGGCAAGATAATTTCGTGCCGAGCTGGCAGTTCCGCGGGACGGTCAAGAAGATTTAAGCTGTCAACGGTGGGGGGGGCGCCAGAGTAAATACTCTTCTTGGCGCCCCCGCCGTCGCAGAACAAACGAAGCCTATTAACAGTGACCCTCTGCCGGTCCAAGTGAAGCCCGTGGTATCTACACCGTAAAGAAAACTAAACGACTTGGATTTTGGAGGCCATATATGGCACGCTTCTTTTTTTACCCGATTTTCATGGACAGAACACCGCTCGTGGCCCGCGTTTTTTACTTGGTTTTAGTATACACCTGATTTTGGCTCAAACGGATCAGGTATAACTGATTTTATCATTTGCACTTTTCAAAGTCTTCGTCAACTAAACTCACACCAACTAAAATATTTGTATTCAACACGTCTTACATGTCTCCTTTGTGCTGTCGGTTTGTTGTCTATTATCTATGTTTGCAGATCCGTAAGGATTGTGTCTACTGCAAAGGAATTATCAAGGACAACGGCATCTTGATCGGCCTGTGCAAGCCCCCCCTGCACTTCTCGGGCTCCAAGCGCTCCAGGAAGCTCTTCATCGCCCACGACGAGCAAGTTCAGGGCGAACGCCACGCGAAGTTCGGCGAATAGGCTCGGGTGGAACTGGAGAAAAGTGTCGCCAAGCGGAAAGGCTGTGTCGGTCGATCTCCTCGGTTCGGGCTCGGAATAGATCTCTCGTGTCTATCATGATCTTCCGGTAGAGCATCATACACAGTTGATCTGCCTTCGGTCTGAGCCTGGGGTCTGAATATAGAGGCGATTGAGGGCGTTTGGTTGCAGCGTGCGCCTGCGTCTATAATATTTCAATACTTTCAGCAAACATCCGTTGTGCGTGTAGTTGCAAGTCTGCCAGCGGGTACTTTGACTTCAAGCGTGGGGAGCGGACTGGTTTATTTTGTTTCGGTGGTGGTTTCTTCACCCAAGAAGAGTGTCAGGTTTTGCACCGCCTCCATCACGCTAGTGCCTTGGCGAGGGCCAAGGTCTCACTGACTTTTTTGCATCCTCTTTGGGTGCTGTGGACAACGAAAGATCCTGTTTTTTTCAATCTACCTTGGGTGTTTGCCAGGGTGCTGATTCCGTTGATATTAGCGACATTCGTGTTTGCGAGGGAATTTTGGCTACTACTTACTCCCGTCGCTTCGACTTCTTTGCGTTTCACGCCGGCCCCGTGCCCACTGCTACGCTTCGTTGAAGACGTTTTTCCTTGAGGAATTTCTGTCGTAGTTGGTTTGGGGGTCCGCCAAAGGTTTCGTTCGTTGTCGAACCGTTAGGTGTCGCAGGACATGTGTCTACTGGCGCTGCGATTCGTCGAGCAAGTGTTTACTGTCGAAGTTGTATACCAGGTATCACGCTCATGTCGCCTTCATATATCATAACAGCTGTAATACATAACTACTACCTGCTTTTTCGGTCATTAGAACTGCTCTCTTGCGTCACCCTCATCTGCATTTTCCACTATTACGGGGGACCATGATTAATAGGACCAAATATCGTTAGTAAAAATGGTCAAATGTATTAAGTTTTTATGTCTACCGTAGGTCCTATTAACTATGGTCCCCCGTAATAGTATTTTCCTTTTACTAATACATATTTGGTTGTTAACAGGTACATTTGAGCTATTGCCCCAACTGCAGCACATACAACTGCAATTGGTGGAATAGTTCAAACCAGCCCACCAAATACGTATTTTTGGCAAGAGTCTTCTTACACGCTACGCTCATGCCACTCCGAAGGGAAAACTTGTATATATATAATATTATATATATATATACGGACACCATCTTGGACAGACAAATTCTCAATCGAGATGGGTCAGCGTGATGCACACGGCAGAGGTATATCATCCGTGCTGAGTGTGCTCTGTACGACTTGTCTACAGTTGCCTGACCACCCAAACGACGTCTGCCACAACCCGCCCAGTATTCGCAAAAGAAAAAAAATGAAAAAGAAGACACGCAGGCTGTGCGATCATTTATATTGGGGCGGAATCCATCTTTGCATCTTGGACAGATAACGTTCTATCAAGTACATCATCTACCAAGTACATCATCATCTGCTGTACCTGGTAGTTCACTAGGAGTATCTAGATCAATACCTAGAATCTAGAATTTGCCATGACCTAGAATCTAGAATGAGTGTTGTCTATTAATAGAATCTTCGATGATCAATATCTGGAATCTAGATAGATCATTATATATATATCATCATCTATACCATTATCTATATATTAATAGAGAATTATCTAGATAATATGATCCACAGTAGAACACTGTATCATCATCTGTATCATATATAGCATTACCTATATCATTAGCTATATCATTGTCTAAATCATTATCTATATCCTCATCTTGATCATTATATAGATCCTCGATCCTTATCTCTAGATCATTATCTAGATCATGATGAAAATCCATATCCAGATCATCTAAATCATCGTTCAAATCATACAGATCCCACCCGTTGCATGTGTGTAGAGTCGGTATAGATACTGGGCGTGTTTGACAATAGGTGCACTGGGTGCGCGCTGGAATTCGCTGCATATGTGGTGATCAGTTTGATCTTGGGGGGGACGGTGTACATTGTAGGGAAAAAAAAACAGTTCAAACGCGACAAAGCAACAACCACAAGACAGCAGTAGGGGTCCCCTTATAGTGTCGGTTGAGTCGTGTCCCTTGCATGCGCTATCGTGCCTGTGGAATCGCTTGGCACAGACGGTACCGATCAACCAGCGTGGTATATAGCGTGCGGAGTATATAATGCCGGTTGCCGCCATATATAGTGTCGGTTGCCGTCAATAAATATTGCCGGTATTGTCAGCTGGCGCATATACCGGCACTATGGAGGGACCACGACTGCTGTACCAAGAGCGGCTATCAACTACAGCTGCAACACAACACCAACAATAATGAACAACAACAGCAGCGACAACGACGACAGTGTATCAATGCCCGCACATACACCAAACAATGCAACAAGAGCAACAGCCAGTACCAGCAACACCTGACACCATCACCCCACCACCACGACCAACAACAAGTCCACCACCAGCCACCAGCAACGACCAGTCAGTCGGTAAAACAACGACCTGCCAGTAGCACCTTGAGGACTTCCTTCAAGAGATTGAGGGCCAGTCATCCACCAGCCCACCACCAACGGCCAGTCAGTCAACAAACAATGACCAGTCCGTAGCGTACCCCGAGGAGTCCCTCCAAGAGACCCGGAGGGCCAGTCAGCCTCCAGCCACCAACAATGACCAGTCAGCCAACAAACAACGACCAGTCCGTAACATACCTTGAGGAGCTCCTTGAAGAGATTGAGTGCCATGAAGGTGTCCAGGTGGAAGGCGATGACGGGGCAGAGGCCCTTGTTCTTCATGTCAATCACCGCCTCGTAGATCGAAACGTCTGGCCCGACCTTCCCTCAAAGTGTGATCCGAATGAATCGACGCGGTGCAATGCGATGCGGCGCAACAACATACGCCAGCAGGGGCGATGGATGGGGGGATAGGGGAGTGGCGGGGGTGGGGTCGGGCGTAGAGGGGATTGGGGGTGGGTGAGGGGAGGGGGAGTACTCATTTGTTGCATGCCATAGTCATTTGACTATTGACCACGCATCTCTTTCAAGACGGAGCACAGCACCGATAGAGACACCTTCCAGCACATGGGCGCTTACTACATTTTAAATAAAAATACATACCCATAGAATACCTTGAACTTATCTTACAATTCCCTCCCTGAGGCCACCAACCATCTCCTAGGAAAACGGTCGTTTTTCAGCTACTATCTCGCGGGAGGGTGAGGCGGGGGGAGGGGGGGGGGTGGGGGGTACTTGATCTCATGCATGGCCGTAGTCGTATGACCATAGACCCTTGCATCGCTACAACGCCGGGACGGAGCATGTCGGGTTTTCACCGACAAGGCAGGCATTGCTTGCACCAAGCGCGAAGCGCCGTGAGGTGTCCGGCGAGTCGCACGAAGGGCGAGGTAGCTGCATCCTACAGCACTATTACGGGGGACCATAGTTAATAGGACCTACGGTACACATATAAACCTATATATTTAACCATTTTTACCAACAATATTTGGTCCTATCAACTATGGTCCCCCGCAATAAGAACCGCTTGTGAGGCGGACTTGCATATATATGGATGACAGCTTCAATGAGCTAAATTAATTTCCGCCGTACCGTTGGCGGGATCCGCTTCGTGTGTGCCTTACCAGAAACACTACGTGGGACGATCATTCCCCTTGTGCGGAGTAGAGGTTCTCCACCCCGCACAGATGATCTATGACCCACCGACCAGCTGTGACCGACCGGCCAAAAGGGGACGAAAAAAAAAAAACGGTACCCCTGGTTGTCTGCTGTAGCTCAGGTAGCGAAAGGCATGTTTTACAGTAGTGCCGTTGCCAACCGACGCCAACTCAACCTACTGTGAAAATAGTACACAAACGGGGGGGGGGGGGGGCGCGTTTTTACAGTGTCGTCGCCAACCGACGACAACCCAACCTATATTGCAAAGCAAAAAACAAAATGCCGGATGGCTGTTTTACGTACGTGACATGGGTGTACTAAACACGCGTAACCTCCGAATGATATACCAGGTATACAAGAAAAAAAATACAACGTCTATGACATTTTCGTACGAATGTACCTGTGTATACGAACGTTTTAACAAAAAAAAAATGAAAATGGAGAAATAACAAAAAAAAAATGAAAATGGAGAAAGAACAAAAAAAAATGAAAATGGAGAAATAACAGCAGTAAATCACCCCCCCCCTAAGGAAACGACGCAGGAACAGCAACCGAAACGACATCGATGTAAAAAGTAGCACAATAAAAAAAAAAACTGCGTACCGAGTTTTTTTTACGTACAGAGCTAAGTTGCGTACCGTTTCGGGGTTAAATCTGGAGAGGAGCTGGCCCGTCTCGGTGGGCAGGTCGGTCGAGAGCTTTTCCAGCCTGTTTTCAGAAAGCACGAGACGACACGACACGACACGACACGACACGACACAAGGCAACACAAACACGAGACGGCACGAGGCCACACGAGACGAGATGAGATGGAGAGGAGACCCCACGAGACACTCCCGCACGCCGGATAGATCAGACGCCCATAACTATCACGCGAAACGATACATATATGCACTGCTGTAGGTATCTCGGGGCGCAGATAGAGATGACCTGACATTATACCAGGCATAGATAAGAGATACATGGATATCTTTATCGTGGCAAGATTTCACGCATCCGACAAATCAGATAGTCCCCATTTTGTCACGATCTACAAGTTTTTTTTTTTTTTTTTTTGGGGGGGGGGCAGATAGATCCCTGCCATGTATATAATGATCTTGGCAAGATTGATTCCACACACATCATCCGACAGAGCAGATACCCCTTTTTTCCACGATCTAGCATATTTCGGGGCGGACATTACTCAAAGTACGAATAATCCCTGACATACATTCATATATACAGCAGTAGATAGCGGCAAGATTTCTCACATCGAACAGATCGATATCCGCACTACTTTACGGGGGACCACATTAAATGGGACGTACGGTACACACAAAAAAAACTCTATACATACCTATTCATTATTTGGTACCTGGTACCAGGTACTATTTACTATGGTCCCCCCTAACAGGAGATCTTCCTGGCATATTCTACAGATCACGGCGATAGGATTCCCCACATCGGGAAGACCAGATCCCCACCTCACGATCTTCGTATGTGTTCCGGGACAAATGGGTCCCTGACATCCACCTATATTGTGGTAAGATTCTACACATCGGACACAGAACAGATCCCCATCTTAAGATCTGTAAACCTATTTCGGGGGGCAGAAAGCTAGCTGCCTGACATACGAACCTTTTTTAATTCTATGAATATGTATAGATGTATATATAGATAGATCGTGGCAAGATTCCACAGATCGAACGCAGACCAGAGTCCCACTTCACGATCCACATATAGACGACTCGGGGCAGATATATAGATATATCCCTGACAAAAAAAACATACCAGGTACTAGGTAACGGGTAGGTCGTGTGATAAGATTAAGATTCCACACACCGGAAAGATCAGATCCCTGTTTTCAACATCTGGATATTTCGGGGGGGGGGGGGGGGGGGGGGGGCAGATAATAGATCCCAAGACATCTACAGAGATTGTGGCAAAATTCCACAGATTGGACGAATCAGCTCTCCCCATATTGTTCACGATCATACTTAAAAAATAAAAACATTTCGGGGCAGATATATTTTTGATGGATCCCGCCGACTACGAATGAATATCTTCATACATAAATCGTTGCAAGATCCCCACTTCACGGGGTTAATCCTTTTGGAGCTGCAGTCCCGTTTTAGGGACAAACTACTGAGAACTTAAGTGGTTTGTCCTCACAACGGGACTGCGGTCGAAAAAGGGTGGGTTGACCCTTTTAGGACTGCAGTTTCGTTTTGGGGATAATTGGGGATAATTTACTTGGAATTTGAGTGGATTGCCCCCAAAACGGGACTGGAGTTCTAAAGGGATTAAACACACGAACAACAAAACCAGCCCTCTACGTAAATACGTCGGGGTAGACACATACACCCCTCATATCAGGAATATACTTATACACGTAGATACACATCCAGATTGTGGCAACCATTCCAAGACATCGGCTTTCACGAGGGTTGACAATTGAGGAAACCCAACCCGTTTCGGCCTTCGAATCCGAGATGTCGGACGGAGAGGCCACCCACCACCCACCAGCATCTCGTATAAATCAACAATCAGAACCGGCCAGAAGCATAAACTTCGCATGGGTAGAGTATATCTCGGATTGGTGGTGGATACAGCATTCCGACGGAAGAAGAAGAAAAAAAAAAAAAAAAACAAACAAACAAACAAACGAACAAGCAAAAAAACGAACAAACAAGAACGAACGAACCTGTGATGAGATCAGAAAAAAAATGAATGAAAAAAAAAAAAGTCGTCATTTGCAAGCTTGGTGTGGTGCCTCGATCGCCCGTTCCAAACTCCGCACAGAGAATGTGCAGGAGGTTTTTTAGACCCGTCTCGTGTGGAATTGTGAAATCGAATAATAGAACCGTATTCAAGGAAATACCTGGTACCTGGTATGGAACACTGAATTGTGGTCGTGGATCGTGCAACAGCGGTAGGGTTGTAGAACACGGAATTAGTGAAACGCCACGTATCAAGACGCTATCAATACCATTGAATACTCGCTCGTATTGCGTGCGGAATCAGTCATGGCACAGCTGGAATTGCGGAGCTTCCGCCGGACGGTGGCATCTCCTTTGTTCAGTGTTTGTGGAGGGATGCGTTGTGCAACGACGGGACTCGTGTATACCATGATAGGTGTAATATGATACCACCTGTGGGGCATTATCCACGTTCAACGTATTGATGTGTGCATGCAACTAGAACGGAGATGGAATACCATGTTATTCGTACTGAAAAAGGTATGGAATCATGGGGTTTGCAATAATGGCAAGTGGAACATATCGTGGAACCAATTCATTCGGGCCATTCATTGTCGATCTAAGGAATTATAGTGAAATATGATACTCCTACGAACGAGTACGAAGTTCTACTTCCTGTATGTAATACTCGTACCTGGGACCTGGTATTATATGAAAAAAATATCATACCCTGGTACCTGGCATCCTGTGTACGATTCTATAGTAGATACTGAAATACCTGGTAGTTGTTTTGAGAGTGGGAAGTGGAATCGTAGAATTGCACAAAATCCTAATCATGGAACCGAACGCCAAAGAACAATCAAGTTGAGAGCGAGTAGTAGCGAGCCGAAGAGTGTTCACCAAACGAATCTATTGAGCCGCACCATTAAGTATCAACCAACCATCATGAACAATTCTAACAACAAACATGTTGGGAATCGATCAATACACCTACTATTAATATTACACGTACACCGTACAAAGTAATATACCAGGTAATAGTAATAGCACATGCAAGCTGGTAAAGAAAAAAAGCATTCCATCTTCGGGCAAGAACACAATGAGTATATATTATACTGAAACTCGTTACACAAGGCATGTCTACGTGACCGGATTAGAGTTGCATCCCGGGCTCAAAATTTGGAACCGGGTACCCGACCGGGTGGGGAGGGGTGGACCTGGAACCGGGGCCGGGTGCCCGGGTCCCGGCAGACAAGGGTACCCGGGTTACCATACACTATTTGGTCGCCTTTTAGCGTTTTAGCGGCGACGGGTAAGGCGGACAAGGGTACCCGGGTTACCATACACTGTAGCTGTTTGCTCCCGTGTTGGCGATTGAACGGCGGCGTGGTACGGCGGACACGGGTACCCGGGTCGGTTACCCGGGTACCCGGGTTGCCATACACTATTGGCCCTCCTTTTAGCTTATGGGCAGCGGCGTGGTAAGGCGGAAGGTGGGAAGGCATGACTTAGCTTCGTCTCTCTCCATGAATCATGCCAAAGAAATAAAGCAGAAGGCAAGCAGGTGGGGGGGGGGCATTCTCTGCGTGACCGAGTAGAGAAGTGGGGAGTTGAAATAAAAGCACTCGTGGAAATTAAGTTTCCTTCTACACTTATTTCGCTCGTCAAGTCACCAGGAAGATCCTTCGGATATAATAATTGGTTGCTGAAACACATCATGCGAAAAAAAACCACACACCCGAAAACAACGAAGAGGTAAGAAATGCCGGGGAAACCTTGTTTGCCCATGCCTCTGCAACAAAAAAAAACACATACATATCCGAACTGACCGCGCTGTCAAAATCCCAAAAATATAAGATCTCAGACCGATACCCGTCCAATCATCTCATCAATCATCCAATATCAACCCCGCGGGGGAACCATGGTGTTCGATCTCATTGCCGCAAGCACATCGACCGCTCAGGTGTTGTGCGAACGCAGATATTAACACGATAGGGGTATGATCTATTCTGGGTCCGTAGTCTGCAGGGGCGAGAGACAAGAAGAGCCTAGAGGCACAGCCGCTGCAGTGTGTGTATAAATCAACGTGCACGCTAGTCTTGGGGGCTCCGTACAGAGCAGTTGACGGGTACCGGGGTACCCAGCGTAAAAATACCCCCGATTCCGTGAGTTGGACCGGGACCGTTCCCGGTTCCGACGGTTCCGGGTACCCCCCACCGGGTACCCGGTTCTCAGTCAGACGGGGTGCAACTCTAGACCGGACCAATAGGGGGGACACATCGGCGACGCTGGTTTGGCGTGCGAGCTGTATTCCGGGAGATATGGGAAGTTTTCGTAATACTTGCGGAGGCGTTGCTGCATGGGGATTTGAGCGGTCAATACGAAAACCCACGTGATTCTTCTTCAGGCCATAAATCGGCCAATACGACGCTAGACCTGCTGACACGATCACGTCAAGAAGGGGAAGGCGTCTGCGTCACCTGTTTTGTTCTGCGAGCCGCCCAAGGCTGCTGTAAGAAACGCCTGCCAGAGTACTGGAAAAATGTATTGAGCTCTTTGGAAACCCTAGGGGCAAATATTTACTTTCACGGAAACCACGTTCGCGCCCTGATCGAAAAAGAAATGGAAACGAATTTTGGCAGGGTTTCTTCTCAAGCCATGTGAAAGAACTACGAGTTGGTATTTTTCTATCTTGTTATTTTTTCGTCCAAGTTAGCGATAAACCAGGTACCAATATATATATATATATATATATATTTATATTAGCGCTGAAATGTACAAAAATACCTCCTCGAGTAGAATCGCATTTTTTCGAAGAAGGCCAACACTCAGTTTTTTCGTATGGTCATAAATGACAACCCTTGGCTATATTTATTTTTCCCCCCTGTTCTTCAACCAGGGCGCAAAACGTGCGGAGACGAAAGGTTCCGGCTGTCCCTGGAACCAGCTCGTAGTACACCAAGTATTGTTTTTTCTCTGCCTCGCAATCTGTGACCACAGAATAAGCATCTCTCTATATCGGACAAGGAATCAGGACATACACTATCAACAGGTGCACTGATGTAGTTGAGGGTAGAAATAACGGTTTGCTGTGAAGACAAGACATACACACGCATATCATATCAATCGCAGCCTTCGAAAAAGCAATCAAAGTATTTTGACTGGCAATAGGTGCCAGAGTGGCTCGGGTGCATTCGACTTGCAGAGGGTACACATCACTTCTTGCCTTCCAAGGCAATATTTCTGACTGCCGGGGCTCCCTAACCCTGTCGGGACCGCAGTCCCGTTTTGGGGACAAACTATTACGGGGGGACCATAGTAAATAGGACCAAATATTGTCAGTCAAACCAGGTAAATATATAGTTTTTTTGAGTGTGCCGTAGGTCCTATTTACTATGATCCCCCGTAATACTACAGAAAGAACGGGACTGCAGCCCGAAAAGGGCTACGGCTGAGAAACTACTCAAACACTCGTCTGCATGCCACTCATGGTTCACAATATTTTTCGTTAAGATTGTTGTTGTTGTTGTTGCTGCTGTTGTCGTTGTTTTTGTTTTTGTTGCTGCTGCTGCTGTTGTTGTTGGTGTTGTTCCTCACGATCGACGTGGGCATTCGTCAGCTCGGGTGAGAGAAACGAGAGAGCTTTCTCAAGTGAGGTACGCAGTAGCCTCGGAAATTCTCAGAAAATTACAACAACAAAAAAAAACAGAAAAGCAAGGGGTCTACCCCTTTTTGTTACCGCAGCACGCGTCTACGTACGTAAAATGAGTACGAAGCACAGTCACCACGGGGGCAAAAGCTCCTACGCCGAGGGCGACGCAGGCAATATTTTACCTCCAAGTCGGTGGGGGAGGATGCAAACTCGCCAATATGATGACAGCAGAAGCAGCAGCAGTTCAGTATGACCGTACCGTCTTCCAAGCAGCAGGCATTACAATGCAGGGTGAAAAAAAAGACGAGAGAGGACAACGCACTGTCACCGTACCGACACGGCAACAGCCACCACCCCGGACCTCGCCGCTCGACATCAAAAGGCAGAGCGGGCCAGAGGTATAATAGACAGTACAGACAGGCACTCAAGTTTTTTGTTGTATATAAACATGGACAAAAAGAAAATAACGAAAAATGACAAAAGGCGAAAGACAAGAAAAACAAAACTCACACGTGCGATCGAAAAACTCCATTTCATCGGGGGGGGTTTTCTTGCTTCGCTGTAAGGTGAGTGTCACAAAAACGTGCTGCGGGGTGTAATCCCTGGCGAAGGATACAGGCAGGGCTGCTCTCGTGGAGGCATTGACTCACCTCTGGACGAGAGCCTCCTCGTAGTCCTTGGCCTGCTGCAGGGAGATTCGGTTGGTCTTGTACTTGCTGAAGAAGGCGGCCGGCTCGAGGTCCTGCACCGACTTCTCGGGGTAGAACTCCAAAAACGCCTCCCTGGAGGTCAGTCAGCACACGTACACAAGGTACATTGTATCAACACATACGTACCAGCACAACACAACGCACACGTGTGACAAAAGAAAAACATGTGTAGTCTTTTTTCACGAGGGATGCAATTTACGGCACGAGGATCGCATAAGCGTTTAAAACCGAGTAAACCGCGATCGCGGCACCGCCGCAGCCCTCACGACGGACGCGTCGTACACCAGCCACATGCACACGCGATGGCGGCGCTGGATGTACGTAGACTTCACGAGGAATTCAAAGGACTGCTGACGGCATGAGCAACCAACCGGCTTATCGCCAAGTACCTGTTTCAAATGTAGACATGTAAAGCACGATTGTTTTCCGCCCTTGCACTCGACAGTCGTAACGAGGAATTAAAAATGCACACATTCCACGCGCGCAGGCCGCCTTGCAGCACCCGAACAGAAAGACAACATAACAACGCGCTCAAGTCGGGCCCGTGAATGGCGTAATCTGGTATGGAAGACCATGGAGGGAAAAAAAAAAAAACTGAAGGGTAAAATGGGGGGGAAAAAAAACAATTGTTTTTAGTTGAGCCAAATTTATATCTACGGTAGTAAAAATAGGTGTTTCAGGGACTACGACGGGTGGTGAGGATGTGAAGGTATTCTGAACCCTTTTAGGAGTGCAGTGCCGTTTTGGGGGCAAACTACTTGGAATTTGAGTCGTTTGCTCCCAAAACGGGACTGCAGTTCTAAAAGGAATAAGCTGAAGCAAGGATCACTGGAGTGTGAGATATCTGCCATTCGCTGGGCTTTTTTTTTTCGAGTTCTACAAGATTCCAAGTGCGTATTTAAATACGGGTTGCAAAGCTGGGCTTGTACACGTCTATATATATACTTCGACGCGTCCATACATACACTTCGAAGTATATATCTATGCTTTCATGGACCTGCTCAGAGCTAACTGCCTTCGCGAAAAATTACCTCGTACGAAATGTTGAAAATAAATAGCATGGGTTAAAGACGAGAAAACACACATCACATCACACAATACATACAATACATAGCAACACAAACAGCAGTGTGAGAAATCGCAACAACAAAAAAACACACTGTTCACGGGACGGGTCGGGCCAAACCTCGCGAGTCAGTCGGGTCGGGTCGGGTAGGGTCGGGTCGCATCGGGTAAGGATGACCCGACCCGACCAGACTCGACCCGTGAGAGAGTTCGACAACCTCCTGACCCGACCGACCCGTGAGATTAAAAAAAAAGCTCCACGACTCTGACATATCATACAGATCATACCGATCATGATCTATCTATCTACTGTAAATCATCAAGTTCCCCAGCTGCCGTTGTGATAGGTTGTGCAGGATACGTATAGGTGTACGTATGGCACAGATCCAACCCAAAAAACGTATGCTACTCTCATAGATTAGGCAGATCACCTACGGGTCCCAGCCGGGAACATGAGCTAGATCGTACAGACCGTGTAAGGTCGCGAAAATGTTTGTCTCGGAATAGCTACTGCTGTAGGTTCAGGGATCAAGCCGGAAGAAACGATCAGTCTGAGGTGTGAGAAGTTCCCGACTCGGACCGCGTGTGCGGGTTCGGATCGTGACCCGAGAGTAAATAGCCCTGAAAAAAAAACCCGAAAGGGACCGGAGCTAGAAGAACGAAAGGAGAAGGTCGTCGCCGTCTGATCTCACACACCGCCAACTACGTGTCGACTTTCGAGCTCCGGATGATAACACAGCGACAACTCTGCTGCGTTTTTTTATTGCTCTTTCGCATTTTTCATAGTGTACGGCTTGTAAGCAGAGCCAGATCTACGGAATTCCGACTCTTCTGCAACATAGAAACAACTATTATACATACATATATACCTGGTACCCGTATGATACAAGTGCGTATATACATGGGCCCAACACGAGGGAACGCACTGTAGTACTCAGGACCCGTGATGCACTAAAAAAAACTACCGTGTTGCACTTTTTTTACTGTGCCTATTTGGTCCTCATTACTGCAGTAGTATGTTCCCCGTATCGATATTTTCAGCAGTATATGCGGTAGAACGAAAGCGCGTCGAACGAGAAGCATCGCCACCCTACCCACACAGCACCCCCCTTCCACCACACGCCGCTGGCGGATAAGGCGTCCAACCATATCCCAAACATGCTCAACGTGAAACTGTTTCGCTGCTGCTGCCGCTGCTGCTGTTTCTGCATGTGTTCGTGACCTTTACCCTCCAGCTCGCTCACTGTATACGTATCAAGTACAGGGGGGGGGGGGGGGGGGTGTGTGTACTCGATAGGAGAGATGTACTCGATCTCATGCATGGACGTAGTCGTATGACCATAGACCCTCGCATCCCTACAATGCCGGGACGGAGCATGTCGGGCTTTCACCGACCAGGCAGGCATTGCTTGCACCAAGCGCGAAGCGCCGTGAGGTGTTCGGCGAGTCGCATGAATGGTGAGCTGCATCCTACTAAGAACCGCTTTTGAGGCGGACTTGCATATGGACGACAGCTTCAATGAGTTGATTTAGTTTCCGGTGTAGGCATTTCCAGAGACAGCAATGGGAGTACTATGTAACTGCCTCTTGGGTGCCTTACCTTGAACACTACGTGACACGATATTTCCCACTTGTGCGGAGTAAAGGTTATTTACCTCGCACACGTGATCTAACTCGACAACCAGCTGTGGGCGACCGCCAAAAAAAAAAAAAAAAAAAAACGGTACCCAGGTTGTCTAGCTCACGTAGTGAGCGGCATGTTTTACAGTGTCGTTGCCAACCGACGCCAACCCAACCTATATACAATAGGGGGGGGGGGGGGTGTACTCGATAGGAGAGATGTACTCGATCTCATGCATGGCCGTAGTCGTATGGCCATAGACCCTCGCATCCCTACAATGCCGGGACGGAGCATGCCGGGTTTCCACCGACCAGGCAGACATTGCTTGCACCAAGCGCGAAGCGCCGTGAGGTGTCTGGGGGGGGGGGGAATGCCGCATCAACGTTGCATCTCCTGCTACTGCTTGTAAACACTATTACCGGGGACAATAGTAAATAGGACCTACGCTAGACACAAAAATCTTCATGTTTGCCTATTTTTTACTAACATTATTTGGTCCTATTTACTATGGTCCGCCGTAACAGAGCAACCGCACCTGGAGGGGGGGGGGGTTACTCCCACGTCACTCTGCTGTAGGTCATACCACTTACCTCATACCTTGGTACCCGGTATGCCTTCAGGACACCCGGGAGAGTGGCTCCCTGTGCCCCAACGAATGTATGTATGTATGTATGTACCAGGAGAGGCTGAAAAAAAATCACATGAAAGAAAATGACCCCCCCAACCACACTCATACAAATAGCAGGATTCCTGGAGTATCAATAATACTACCACTGTGACCGGAAATATAGTCACCGTTCGATTTGACCAGGTAGTGTTTTCGGACATTTTTTCTCCAAAAACATTTTCATTTTGAAAAAAAAAAACTCGTTAAATTCACATCGCTGACGAACAGTATGACATGTACATACCTCGCATATACATGCCTGGTGCGTTCAAAACCTGAACCTTCCACAGATTCTCCCAGTACTTGAGCAGTAAATAAAGCAAACCATTTTCGAGAAAAGTACTCCTAGCCCTTCGTGCACTCGCAATATTTTGGGTGTAAGTACTGCAGATATTGCCGTGAGTACTTGCAGTATTTCAAGGTTCTGTACTGTGGAAACCTACGAGTGCAGTACGTCGTACTATACGCTTTCAAGAATTTACGCAAGGTGCCGTTTCACTCACCAGAGCTTGTAGGTGTCGTGCGGGGTGAAAGACAGCGAAACGTCGGCGGTTCTACCGCTCTGTTCACCCCCCCCCCAAAAAAAACAAAACAAAAAACAGTCCAGATGCGTACATGTGTACGCCATACGCGAAAGAAATAAGTGAGAGGGACCAAAAATTGAACAAAAGGACAGAAGACAGAATGTAGTTACGAGATAATTGCCGGGAGGACAAGCCAACATCGAGACGAACGACAGTCACAGGCGGTGCGCAACAAGCGTCGTTCGTTCAGAACGGGGGGGGGGGAGATGTGCGCGGGAAATTTTGAAAATTAAAATGGGATAAATGAAATCGAGACGGGAGGAGGAAGCGAGGGAGGCCGTACAAGCGGCGCGGGTATGGGACGGGCGATGGGAGAGGCAGGCAGACAGGGCAGACAGACAGACGGAATGATGACAAATGCATACATGCATACAGACAGAGAGACGAATATATGAATAAACAAAAGAGACACCGTAGACACGCCGAGAGATGGGTGGGCACACACGGATGGGCACACAAAACAAACGGGCAGAGAGAAGCAAAGAGGCATCGAGACGAGGCGGACAGGCAAAGGGACGGGTGGGCACACAGACGGGCGTAGACAGACGGGAAGAAAGACAGTATAAGCGAACAAATGAGACAGGCAGGCCGGCAGGTAAGCAGACCGGGAGGCAGGCAAGGCAGGTAGGCAGGCCGGCAGACAAAAAGACGGGCAGGTAAACAGCATACCGAAAGCCAGGCAGACAACCAGGCAGACAGACACAACGGCAGACACACAGACAGGAAGACAGATAGACAGATAGCCAGGCAGACAGAACAGGCAGGCAGACAAGACAAACAAACAAGACAGACAGATAGACAGACAGGAAGGCAGACAGGCAGACAGGCAGGCAGAAAGGCAAACGGAAAGAAAGACAGACAGGCAGACAGACAGACAGACAGACAGACAGACAGACAGACAGCCAGGCAGACAAGAGGGGGGCAAAGAGAGAAGAACACATGTTTAGATGAAGTTCTCCAACCGATCCGAGCTCTACGGGGCGGCACCCTTCTGTCCTGTCTCTAGACAACACCACCTCATCGACTAAACGTGAAGTAGATGTTGCACCAGGTATACGAGGGGAATAGAGTCAAGCATATCATTCGAACACGGTACACCTACAGTAGTACACGATGCAAAGCACCCGATCTACTGCTGGAGATACACACGCTCATCGCTGTCAGGTGTAGGCACACAAAAACATGTGCATCATTACTGTGCAGTATATACCTGGAACCTGGTATATATAGATGTGTTACCCCTTTTAGGGCTGCAGTCTCGTTTTGGGGGACAAGTGGGGACAAATTACTTGAGATTTGAGTGGTTTGTCCCCAAAACGGGACTGGAGTTCTAGCGGGGTTAAGATTTGCCAGGTATCATAAAGTACGTCACTGGAGTATGATAAAACGCCGAAAGACGAAAACAATCACACACAAAAAAATACCGACAAAAAAAACACAGAAAAAAAAAAGCTCCCTCAAGGCACCAGCGGCAGCACCAACACCGAACAACAGCACCAGCAGCAACAACAAAAACACAGAAAAAAAAGCAACAACGACTGCAGCAGTCGTTGGCAATAACACAATCAGTCATGCCCGTGCCCACAAATAGACTAGGATACACTGCCACAATACGAGTGAGTATGCTTGGTGTGCCTCCCTCCAAAACAAGTCAAAAGTGCAAAGGGTGAAAATATGCTGAAACGTATTACTTCGTACCAGGTGTATCCAACACGCAGTAACTGTAAGCACCTGGTACATAATTTGTTCAAACCACTCTGAAACTCACACATCTCGTATTACACGTGCAGCAGCAGTAAGTAGCACGCGCGATCGCAGTACAGACAGCAGTATCCGCCATCTGACAAGGAACCTGCATTCGGCCTCCCACTTAGTACGGGCGCACGCGCGAAAGCAAACACACTTTCTTACATCGCGATTTACTATTTTGACCCCCGAGAGGACGCCTTCCCTAGCATCAACAGCAGTGCACAATGCATGGCGCCTCGGGCCCAAGCCAGCCACAGGAAGGGGTAAACTTTCTCAAAGCTCAGGCGCTGACTGTTGATAGGCAAAAGTGTTTTTTGTGTTCTTGTTTTTTTTCTTTCAATTTTTCGGGCTGGTTTCCTGCGCGGGCCGTTAGTTACTCCTGTATCTATCTATCTATGACCATGAAGCCAAGCTCGCAAAGACAAGATGAGATTCGAGAACCAACAAAAATCGAGTTCACAGGGTGCATGTGTGCCTATGTTTTTTGTTGTCTTCAGTTTTTTTGTTCTTGTTCATTGCACAGTATCATACACCATTTTTCTGTTACGGCTGACACCGGGTCGGGACGGGTCGGGTCAGGGTGGCCTGGCCCGACCCGTGAGATATTGCGCGTTACATGGTACACGAACCAAGGGCCGTGACTTGTGAGTTGGCCAGACATATCTGTAACCCCTTCAAACGTTTTTTTGGGTATAAATTACTCGAAATTAGAGTCAAAGCTAGGTACATGTACAGCGCGGCTTAACCCTGTTGGGACTGCAGCCCCGTTTGGGGGACAAACTACTGCACTTAGAATTTTGAGTGGTTTGTCCCCAAAACGGGACTGCAGTACATGCTAAAAGGGATACACAGCAACATCACACATCATCTGACAGGTATCAATAGATCATGTACAGATGGATCATCCACACATAAATCATCGAGAGAATAAGTAGTTTGTCCCCAAAACTTTATTTTTTCATCACAGGTTGCTTGCGACGAATTTACTTGGAAATAAACCAATTTTGGATGGGTTTCTTGTGGTCTATTTAAAAAAACAAGAAAAAGTAACCCCCTCCCACGAAACTTGAGAATCTTCATGACGTTGCGGCAAAACAGTTGTATTCTGTTTCCTTTCAGATTTTTGGTTTTGTTCGGTTCTCATTGTCTTTTTGTTCTTATTTTCTGGTCTTGCTTGTGTTGTTGTGCTTTCGTACCCGGTACGCTGGCGTTTCACTTGCTTGACACATGAATTTGCGACTATTTTTTATTTTTTGGTCTTCCGCTGTCTCACAGTCTGTGACCACAAAATCAATATCTCTCTATTACGGAGGGCCATAGTTAACAGGACCAAAATATTGTTAGTAAAAATGGTTAAATATATAGGTTTTTATGTATACCATAGGTCCTGTTAACTAGGGTCCCCCGTAATAGGATAAGGAACCAGGACGGACACTGGGTGTGCTGATGAAGCTGGGTAGTGAGGACGATTTAATGTGAAGACAACAACAGTGGCCAAAACGCCACTCTTCGTAACCCAATCATTCACTCTTGGGGTTGGGGCTGGGGTCGCTATATAATGTAGGAAACAAACTACAAGAACCCCCCCCCCCCAGAAAAAAAAGTTTCAACCAAATCCTTCGCAAACAAAATACTTTGAAATATATTCCAGGGTGCATAACCCAAGACACTTTTTTTTGTGATCATTCGGGACAAGATTGGGGTTTTGGTGATCTTAAGGGAGAAGTGGGCCAACGAAAAGACTCGATATATTTCACACCTGGCCGGTACTCAGGCTCATTCTTATCAGAAGGTTTTTTTCCTAATTTTCTCAAGTTTGGAAATAATTGGAGATATGTATCAAGATACGGAGGCGTTCTGTCACTATGTATTCGTGAAATTTTCCAGAAGCGAAAAAATCAGGTTTGTAAAATTTCCCATTTCTGGGGGGGGGAAATCAGGAAAATCTGGAAGATTGAAAAATTGCGCGAAAAAAAATGAAAAATATGGGAAAACAAAACTCTCCGATAAGAATGGCCCTTATAATCAATTTATCAATAAAACACACACACTTTTGAGCGACTACAACAGCAACTACAACGGGGGGCCATAGTAAATAGGACCATTTTTTTTTGGTAAAAATAGCAAAATATATTGGTGTTTGTGTGTACCGCAGGTCCTATTTAATACGGCCCCCCTTCACATAACAAGCCAGCCCGATGCCTCTTAACAGTACGAAGACGCAGCAGAAACCCGCATTTTACCGCGCACGCAACTGATTGTAATGGCTATATGACCCCTATGGCCGGTAAAATAAGCACCGCTTGACATTGACACTACTACGCAAAACAGAGTCCAGACGGGGGGTTATATTTTCGGTCGGTCCAGAATGGTACCTAGTATACAGTAGTGGCCTCTCTCCATGGTGCCGGCTGCCCGCCAAAATTGTGCCTGCCTGAGGAATCGCTTGGCGCAGATGGGATCCATGAAGCAGTGTGGTCTACCGTGTGCGGAGCATATAGTGCCGCTTTCCGCCATGTACAGCAGTGCCTGTTTGTTGGCTGGCGCTACTACTGTACTGTGCCTTAACGTTCCTTAAATTTTCGTCCAAATTGGCGCATAATATATACTATTAATATTAATAATATCACTATCCTCTCCACAATACTACTCATGCACGGCGGAGCACCGTAAACACCAAACATGGCGTGTAATAACACGAACAAAGGGGTAGATACCTGCTTTTTAGCGCCCACCGTGGGTCCTGATCCCTGTTAATTACGGTCTCCCTTATTAATAGTAATAAACTTTTTTTACAATGGGCATTCACAAACCAGGTAGAAAAAACAACAGGTCGGCGGCTTGTACGTACGGCAGGCAACTCGCACTATTACGGGGGATCATAGCAAATAGGGCCAAATATTGTGAGTAAAAATAGGTAAAATATATACCTGGTAGGTTTGTGTGTAGACCATAAGTCCTATTAACTATGGTCCCCCGAAATATGTACCAAGAAACAACAATCTGTCGGACAACGTCGGTCACAAATATCCATATATAAATACATATATAGTTCACAGCTGGGTGAAAGAAGAACAATACCAACCCAACCCCCCCCCTCCCCCCTCCAGAAAAAAAAAATCGGAGAGAGAACACTGCCTGACCTGCAGCAGAGGCACCGACATGGCCGAGCAAGGGTGGAGGTTGACGAAAGTCGAGCCAATCCACACGTACCGCTGCAGGTTGATGAACCTAGTAAAAGTCGTAGAGAGCGCACGTACAAGTGCGTGTGTGTGTGGCGGGGGGGGGGGGGGGGGGGGGGGGAGTACTCATTGTCATGCATGGCTGTAGTCGTATGACCGTAGACTGGGGGGGGGGGGGGGGGTCATTTGTTGCTTGCCTCAGTCCTGTGACCACTTACCACGCATCCCTTTAGAGACGGAGCACCGTTTGTACTCCTAATAGAGACACTTCCAACAGTTGGGAGCTCATTGGGGAGGGGGGGGAGACGGAGGGCGGGCGGGCGGGTGGGTGGAGAAAAGGAGGAGGGGGGGGGGTATATTCATGTCATGCATGGCCATAGTCGTATGAACATAGACCCTCGTCTCCTACAATGCCGAGAAGGGGGGGGGGAGGGTAGGCACGGCATCAGAGAAGGCATGGAATGTACCTGATACACACTACGTACCAGGTACCTGGTACGATACGCAGTAAATTAAAGGAAGAGGTATTTCGTATACTACTATTAAATAATACGCATCAGGTATCAAAGTACATAATAAAACGTGAGTGTACTACTGTAGAAGTAACCCGGAGAAAGTCAAGCATCTGCTGTTGATAAAAAAAAACTCACGAAAGCCCACTCTGCACCTCATTCAACCAGCACGAGCACCAAGCAGCTCGGGCGGTGGTAACAACAAAGGCTATACAAAAAGACACATCACGGCACATGCCACAAAGCAACAACAACAACCCGGACACCTCACACAAAATTTATCACAGAACCAAACACAACTGAACAACGCAACGCACCCTCAGCACATGCACAAAAAACAAACCCAGATAAGTCCCACTAGACGCATCTCAACACATCACAAAACACACCACGACACACCCAAACACATCCCAACACACATGACAACCCAACCCAACCCAACCCAACCGACCACAACCCGTCCCACCCAACGCACCGCACCCCACGACACACAAAGCGAAGATTGAACAAAATCAACGCCCGCTGGCTGGTTGGTTGGGTGGGTGGCTGGCTGCGAGTATTTTTCACCTGCCGCTGTGCTCCTCTAGGTAGATTTCCCCCGACGGGGGTACCATGCCCCTCCGGCCCTCGCCCGCGCCGGCGGGGGCTTCGATCACCTCCAGGTCTCGGACCTGCTCCCCCTGCACCTCCGTCCACCAGTCCTTCAGCTGCTCGGTGACGACATCATCATCATCATCATCATCATCATCATCAGCGTCATCACCAGAATCGTCGACGGTGGAGAAAGAGTGGTTTTCAGCATCGATAGAGGTCAACGCATAGCTAGTGGTGACCGCATCCGACGCATCATTGTGTAGCAACCTTCCGCCCCCCCCCCCCCCTCAATTTTCCGGAAAAAAAAGGAAGAGGGGGGGAGCGCGGTGGGGGGTGTACTCGATAGGAGATATGTACCCGATCTCATGCATGGCCGTAGTTGTATGACCATACGGGGAGGATTACGACAAACACCCCACAGCAGCAGTAGCAATAGCGACAGCAACACCAACACTAATTACCGCAACAACATATACACCATAATCATCACCAATAACCAAAGTATCATGAATACCGACAACACCAACAGCACCAATTCCAACGGCATCACAGACCGGATCGAGCGGTCTGCACCTGCAAATTATAGGCGCAACAACCCAGCAAAACAGCGCGGGATTGAACACAAATCACCACCAACGCACGAGGGCAAGCAAGCACTATGCGCATGTCCTTTGTTATATCACAAAAAAGCGCAGGACTTTGACCACCTGATACCACTGCGACTACATGCGTCCACCGGGTACAGTATTAATTCAAACACAGCGCAGCAATTCCCACTCCACCCAACCCCACACTACGGCATGAGCGCAAGTACGGTACGTGCATCGCACCCCAAACCACGCATCACACCACCCCCACACCAACCCACACCACGCGAGGAGAAAGCAAGCATTGCATTCGTACAGGGGGGGGCTATGAGCACCCTTCCCCTCCCCCTCCCCTCCCCCCTCCTCTCCCCTTCGCTTCCCTCCCCCCCCCTTCCCCTACCCTACCCTACCCTACTTTGCCCTACCCCACCCTACCTCCCCCTCCCCTCTCATCCCCTTCCCTCCTCTCCCCTCCCCCTCCCCTCCCCTCCCCCTCCCCTCCCTCCCCTACCCTACCCTACCCTACCCTACCCTACCCTACCCTGCCCTAGCCCTACCCTACCCTACCCTACCCTACCCTACCCTACCCTACCTACCCTACCCTACCCTACCCTACTCTACCCTGATCCCGTTCATCACCTGCTGCGCGTTACCGATGGTGGCCGAAAGGGCGAGGAAGTTGCAGTTCACGGCGCGAATAAGGCGCTGCAAAGCGTCCCCTCTTCGTTGTCCAGTGAGTGCACCTGCGTTTCGCGTTCACCATAGAGGCGTGTATTAGAAGCGGGGTGGGGGAGAAGGAGAGGAGGGAGGGAGAGGGAAAAAAAAAAGTGAAAACATCGAAAACGACCTACCAGGGTAAAAGAGAGATACATATCTAGAAGGAGAGATGCAGACCGAAAAATAACTATACAGAGGGTAGAGGGACACAGAACGACAGAGAAACGAGAAACACCGACACAACACAGTTAGAGATTCAGAAAGACTGAGAGAGACTGAAACACACAAGA
>JARUPZ010000003.1:9612960-9680435 GCA_031213475.1 Nereocystis luetkeana
TCACCTGCTGCGCGTTACCGATGGTGGCCGAAAGGGCGAGGAAGTTGCAGTTCACGGCGCGAATAAGGCGCTGCAAAGCGTCCCCCTCTTCGTTTGTCCAGTGAGTGCACCTGCGTTTCGCGTTCACCATAGAGGCGTGTATTAGAAGCGGGGGTGGGGGAGAAGGAGAGGAGGGAGGGGAGAGGGAAAAAAAAAAAGTGAAAACATCGAAAACGGACCTACCAGGGTAAAAGAGAGATACATATCTAGAAGGAGAGATGCAGACCGAAAAATAAAACTATACAGAGGGTTAGAGGGACACAGAACGACAGAGAAACGAGAAACACCGACAACACAGTTAGAGATTCAGAAAGACTGAGAGAGGACTGAAACACACAAGAGAGAGAGAGAGAGACTGAGACCGAGAGCGAGAAAAAGGAAGGCACGGTGGTGACAACGCCCATAAAAAAAAGTCACCCTGCCCACAACGGACACAGGGGGTATGTATCGCTATATACAGTAGGATCGGGTACCATGCCGATCGAACACGCGCCGCCACAGCGCTCATTCCCCCCCTCCCCCCTCCCTCCTTCCTTCCTTCCTTTCCGCCGCAAACACACAACTTATTGCCTTCGTCTATTCGTTCGCCGTTACCAATCCCACCCGCAACGTTCCCGCTTCATGCTTCGGATAACCCCTCTCCCCCCCGCACACCGCCCCCCCCCCCCCTCATCACAAAGAAAACCTTACGATTGCCATCAACCCCCCTCTCTACGAGCTTCCCGCCCCCCTTACCCACGACCCAGCCCCTCCTCCCCTCTCCTCCTCCTCCTCCTCCTCCTCCTCTCCACCCCCCCCCCCCTCCTGCGCTCCCTCCCCCACAGCAACAAAACACGCCGGAAAAATCCGCCGTAACCCCCCCCCCCCCCCCCCCCCTCCCCCCGCTTGGTGTAAGCAATTAATGCCTGGTCAGTGAAAACCCGACATGCTCCGTCCCGGCATTGTAGGGATGCGAGGGTCTATGGTCATACGACTACGGCCATGCATGAGATCGAGTACATCTCTCCTATCGAGTACACCCCCCCCCCCCCCCTCTGCCCGCCTTCCCACCTCGTCGTACACAGCGTAGTCGAAGTCGAAGCCGCCCTTCATCTGGGTGTAGTCCAGCTTACCCACCACCTCCTCCCCCACCGGGCCCCTGAGCTTAGTCAGAGCTGTCTCAAGGGCCATGGGCGTGCCGACGATCGTCCTCAGTTCGACGTCGGGTCGGTAGTATATCTGGTCCATGCAGATCGCCACCTGTTCATACAGTAGTATATGATGTCGTGGATTTATTTATATACATATATATATATAAAAATGTGTTATGTTTTTTATATTCAAGAGGTGGGGGAGAGGGTTGGGGTCGGGGAGGAGCGAGGGGGGGAGGGAGGGAGGGAGGGAGGGGAGGTGGGAGGGAAGGAGGGGTGGGGGAGGGGGGCATGGGGGGTGAGCGGGGGCGGTGGTGGTGGTGGTGGTGATGGGGGGTAGAAACGATCGCCGCATGCCACTTGTCTCTCTCTCAAACTCCCTCTATCCTCTCTCCTTGCGCCGGCTAAAGCTACCATTACGGGGGGCCATAGTTAACAGGACCAAATATTGTTAGTAAAAATGGTTAAACATATAGGTTTTTAAGTGTACCATAGGTCCTGTTAACTATGGTCCCCCGTAATAATAACATGCCATCATACTCTCGACAGGGTCTGCTCCCACCTGTCCTCGGAGGAGCTTGTTGAACAGGGCCGCCACCTGCCAGACGAGCGGCTCCGTTGGTACCACGAAAAGGATCTTGCCCGATGCGCCCGCCGCCACCGTGACGTATCTGGTGGCCAGAAAAAAAAATCACAAACAAGAACAAGAACATTGAAACAGCAACATATCGGCACCAGCGACGCACATGATGAACAACGTCAACAACGACGCCAAACTAATCAACAAGATGAGCAGCAGCAAACAAGACCGTGAACCGCACAGCGACGAAGACACCGTAAGCGGTGTGAAAAAGCACAAAACCACGACGACATGAGCAACAGCAGCACAAACAAGGACTATAATAACAATAAGCAAAAACACGAAAAACAACATTACGGGGGATCATAGTTAATAGGACCAAATATTGTTGGTAGAAATGGTTAAATGTGTAGATTTTCATGTATACCACAGGTCCTATCAACTATGGTCCCCCGTGATATTAAAAACACCAAAAACAACACCAACACCAACATCACCAACAACCAACAACCAACAGGCAATAACAACAGCGAAACGAACAACAGAAGAGCAAAAGAGCCAAAAAGAGCAAGCTACAATGAACGAGAGGAGACTGTTCATCGAAGAAACCAACACAACGGACAAATATCACGCTGACACGCCAGGGGACAAAAAACAAAACCACAACAACAACAACAACAACAACAACAACAACAGAATAAACGACATATGACATGTTACACCAGTACACGCTCCCACCCTGTTTGTGGATATAACCTCCGTTTGCAGCCTAATGTATACATTACACGTATCTTATATACCCGGCCGGAGTGGTATCATACAAATGAGTGTTTGCCGCCGCTGCTACCAACACAAGCTACCGAGGGTGGGGTGGGTGCTATTACGGGGGGGGGGGGGCATAGTTAATAGGACCAAATATGGTCTATAAAAAAGGTTACATATATACCTGGTAGGTTTTTTCGTATACCGTATGTCCTATTAACTATGGTCCCCCGTAATAGTTGCCGAGGGGGCGGGGGGGTGAAGAGGGTCACAACTCACGTGGAAATGATGGTCTTCCCAGAAGACGTGGGGGCGCAAACGATGGCCGAGTGCTTCTTGTCCACCTCCCGCAACACTCGCTTCTGCCACTCGTCCAGCTTCCAACCGGTCGTGAAACGCGATAGGGGCGGAAGGCTAACATGCGCACACACACACATCACGGATACAACACACACACAACCGCACAAATAGAGGACACACACGCAGTCACAAGTCACGGGACAGACACAACACACACAAGTAGTGGACACAAAACGGGCAAACAAATCATGGACATGGACGCACATGTGAACCACGAGCACACACGCATACACAAATCATGGGACACACACGAATCATGGGACACAAAAATCATGGATACACACACATCATGGAGACACGGATACACACACAAAACACACAGGTCACGGGCACACACAAATCATGGACACACACAGAGAAAAACGCAGAACAAAGTAAGGCAAGGCAAGGCGAGGCGAGGCAACAGAAAGCGCAGGGAGAAGCGAGAGCAAAGGCAAGAAGTAGATCGAACCAGTCGCATAACGGGTACGGCCGGGGAAAGAGAGAGGGAGGGGGGCAAGAAAGGGGAGAGGGAGGAAACGTAAAGGAAGAGAAGGAAAGAGAAACGGAAAGGGGAGGAGGGAGGACGGAAAACACCGTTGGAGTAAGAGAGCGTTGGAGTCAAAGACCGTTGGGGTAAGAGACTGTTGTAGTAAAAAACCGTTGGAGTAACTGACCGTTGAATTGAGAAACAGTTGGATTGATAAACCGATGGAATGAACGTTGGGCTAACGGACCGTTGGAGTAGCAAATCAAGGAGCCCGTTGGAGTAGAGAGGAGATCGTTGGGAAGGAATGCCCCTAGTTTTGCCCACTACACATTGTACGGTACTCGAAGAAATATTACGGGACAGCCCCGTCACAGCAGTGGCGGTGAATGATGAGGCACTCTAGAATATCTACCTCACGAAGTACGCAGTTCGCCTTCTGTTAGAGGGGGGGGGGTGCATTAGGGGCTGACGCTTGCAAGGCACGCGGAAGAGCCCGAAAAAAACGCAAGCATGAACTCGCACGCACGTACGTATCGAACGTGCGTTTCTCTCTCTCTCACACACACACGCAGACAGCCGTTACAAGTACCAACCATATATCCCTCCCCCCTCCCGTCAACCCAGCAACCCTACTTTTTGCCGACGGACAGACCGACCGACGGGAAAGACCGACCGACGGGAAGACCAACCGACCCCCAACTGCCTACCATAGCTCGCCCCCCCCCCCCCGCCCTACTAATAGCAACCGGCGAATCGTCAACCATAGTTACCGCCGAACGAATTCACCGACTGACCATCTATTAAACCATAACATGCCCCCTCAAGTAGTCGTTAAGCATGGTTGTCGCCGCTGCTACCTTTCACCGACCGATAGACCAGCCGACGGACCGATAGACCGACCGATCGGCCTATCGACCAACTGCCAATCATTGCTTGCTCCCCCCCGGGACGACCGTCAAACCGTCAACCACAGCTACCCCAGCCAACCATAGCAACCAGAATTCTCCCTGGGGAATTGTCAACCGTTGGGTCCACCGCCGGCACCGTCGGCCGACCGCCCGACCAACTGTCAAACATTGCCCCTCCGGTGGAAACCCGACGTGCCCCGCCCCGGCAATGTAGGGATGCGAGGGTTTATGGTCATACGACTACGGCCATGCATGATATCGAGTACCCCGCCCCCCCTGCCTTATATATGGGTTGGGTTGGCGTCGGTTGGCAACGACACTGTAAAACATGCCGCTCACTACTTGAGCTAGACAACCAGGGTACCCTTTTTTTTTTTGCGGTCCGCCCACAGCTGGTCGTCGAGTTGGATCATTTGTGCGAGGTAAAGAACCTTTACTCCGCACAAGGGAATTGATCCTATCACGTAGTGTTCAAGGTGAGGCACCCAAGAGGCAGTTACATAGTACTCCCATTGCTGTCTCTGGAATTGCCTACACCGGAAATTAAATTAACTCATTGACGCTGTCATCCATATGCAAGTCCGCCTCAAAAGCGGTTCTTGTTAATAGTAGGATGCAGCTCACCATTCATGCGACTCGCCGGACACCTCACGGCGCTTCGCGCTTGGTGCAAGCAATGAATGCCTGGTCGGTGAAAACCCGACATGCTCCGTCCCGGCATTGTAGGGATGCTAGGGTCTATGGTCATAAGACTACGGTCATGCATGAGATCGGGTAGATCTCTCCTATCGAGTATACCCCCCCGCCTGTTCGTAGTAGGATGCCGCCAGGTCACCCTTCGTGCGACTCGCACAAAACCTCACGGCGCTTCGCGCAAGGTGCAACGAACGTCTGTCTGGTCGGTGAAAACCCGACGGGCTCCCCCGTCCCAGCATTGTAGGGACGCGAGGGTCTAAGGCCATACGACCACTGTCGAGCATGACATAAGTACACCTCCCTCCCCCTTCCCCCCCCCCCCCCCTCCGACAGAGCACCCCCCCCCCCCCCACCCCCCTCCGACATCCAGCGATTCGTCAACATCCCCGACCGACCGACCAATCCGCCGACTGATCAACCGAGCGATCGACCGACCGATCGACCGACGAACAGACGGTCGCGTCTTACCGGTCGTGCATTTCGGTGAGCTGGTACTCCGTCATGTCGAGGCTGCTCCTCAGCTTCCGGGACGCCTTCAGCGTCTTCTTGAAGTCGTACACCAGCTGCGCCGGCGCGGAGCGCGCGGCGGCCTTCTTCCCCTTTTTGTCGTCCTTGTCCTGATCCCATCGAAGAGGGTACACCGTGTAAGGAGGGGGGGTCAGTCATGGGGGGGTGTACTCGATAGGAGATATGTACTCGATCTCGTGCATGGCCGTAGTCGTATGACCATAGACCCTCGCATCCCTACAATGCCAGGGCGGAGAATATCGGGTTTTCACCGAACAGGTCAGTCATGGGGGAGAGGGGAATGTGGGCGGGGGGAAAAAAACGATCAATGGATCAATCAACAAACCAATCAACCCATCAAGCATGAATCAATCAATTAATCAACCAATCCCTCAATTAATTACTAGGTATTATATCAATCGACCAATCGATCAATCTACCAGTATGCGATGTATGAAATATGCGTACACCGACGCATATCTCTTCATCAACCACTTGATCAATATCGCTTATCCTGCCTGTCATCAACCATCAAATCAATATGCCAATCAATCCCTAAATCGATCGCATCCATCAGTGCCCGCAGGCAAACGCAACGAGTGAAGTAAGCACGCATTCAAACGAGCAAGCAAGCCAGAAAAAAAAGCGAGCTCTCTATTGCCCCAACTGCCTAAGTTCTACGCACCACAATGCAGGCAACCACCACCAGTAGCATTCACGACTTGGCCCAGCATCGAAAAAATGGTTGACAATCCACACCTACTCCTCGATACAATTTACAAAATAAAACATTCCGAGAAATTTCCCAGGCGAACGAAGTTAGGGCTGGTGTTTATTGCATACAATCAACGTGTATTCAACCATCTTGTCGAAGCTGGGCAAGGTCCTACACAGAATATACCCTTCCTATGAACCACAACCGTATATCACGACCCACGCCAAGAAGCATCCTAACAACGTAACAAACGTGCAAGCAGAAAAATAACACTTATCATGTCCACCCCCGCACACCCCCCGCTCCGCTTGGGGCAAGCCATGTCTGCCTGGTCGGTGAAAATCCGACGTGCTCCGTCCCGGCATTGTGAAGATGCCACGGTGTATGGTCATACGACTAAGGCCATGCACGGCATGAGTACATCTCCTCCCCCTCCCCCCATCCACCGCCCCTTCCAGCCACTCCCCCCCTATATAGCCGAACCGAACCGACCCGATCCGAACCGCATCGAACCGAACAGTACCAAGCCAAACCGAGCTGAACCGAGCCGAGCCGAGCCGAGCCGAACCGAACCGAACCGAACCGAACCGAACCGAACCGAACCGAACCGAACCGAATCGAACCGAGCCTAACGTAACCAAACCAAACCAGACCGAACCAAACCAAATCAAACCAAACCAAACCAAACCAATGCTAAGCTAAGCTAGGCTAAGCTAAGCTAGGCTAAGCTAACCGACCCCAACAATACCAAACCGAACTCAACCGAACCCAACAGAACCGAGCCGAACCGAAACGAACATCGAACCGAACACCCAACAGTACCGAGCCGAACCGAACCAAACCGAACCACACACTTGAAACGAACCTACCTAACCACACCCCAAAACACCACATAACACCACACCACACCACACCACCAGACCGCACCTTTCCCTTCTTCTTGTCCTTCTCCTTATCCTTGCTGCTCTTCTTCTTGTCCTTCTCCTCCGCCGCCGCGCCCTCCCTGGCGCTCTCCTCCGCTACCGCTTGCAAGAACATCGGGAACGACTCGATCTCCCAGAGCACATCGAAGACCGTCTTTGGGTCATTCGCCTTCAGAGCGTCCGCCAGGATCTGTAAGCCGACGCGAAGTAAGGGTTGAGATATTTCGGGGGGCGGGAGGGGGTAAGCCGATGCGAAATAGTGGTTGAGGTATTGGGGGGGCCGGGGGGGGGGGGGGGGGTAAGCCGACGCGAAACAAATTGTGGAGACATTTGGGGCGGGGGGTACGCCGGCGTGAAATAATGGATGAGATAGCTGGGGGAGGGGTAACCCGACGCGAAATGATGGTGGAGGTATTTTGAGGGGAGGGGTAATAATCGTCAGGATATCTGCGGGGAGGGGGGTAAGTTGACGCGAAATAATGGTAGACATATTTGCGGGGGGAAGGGGGGGGGGGGGAGAGAGGAGGAGGGAGAGGGCGGGATCGATGTTGTCGAAGCCAAAAAGCGACCAGCAGTTTTATACAATACGTTACATCATGCCATCATGCCAGGGTGTACAGCTACCAAGCGACCAGGAGGAAACGGAGTGGCATACCCGTCCGTGCCCGCACCACGAGGCCACTCAACAAACTACCTACGGCGTCGTCGCAAACAGACGGCCCATCGTACCCATGGCATGTACCCCCCCCCAAAAACAAACTAGCTCGCAATTTAATCTCGCACAAATGCACGTATACACGATACGCAATATCATTCCCAGCGAAGCCTCTGCACGCCTGCCTGTCTCTCCTCCTTCTTCCAACATGGGGGGGGGAGTACTCATTTGTCATGCATGGCCGTAATCTTAAGGCCATAGACCCTCGCACCCCTACTATGCCGGGACGGAGCACGTCGGGTCTTCGCTAACCAGGCAGGCATTCCTTGCACCAAGCGTGACGTGTTCGGCGAGTTGCATCAAGGGTGTGCTATACAGCTGCATCCTACTATTAATAAAACGAACCGCTTGTGAGGCGGATGTTGTTGCATATGGATGACAGCGTCGAACTAACTGATTTCATTTCTGCTGTGGGGGAGAGAAAAATAATTGAGGGCGGGGGGGGGGGGGGGCAGCGGTGGCGGCGGCGGTAGCGGTGATAGCGGCTCGCCTCCAACATCTGGTTGAGCCGGCCAAGCTTGGTCTCGAGCTTCATGCTGTAGAGCATGCTCCTCTCCCGCATCTTGAGGACGTTCCCCAGCTTCTCTAGGTCCCTCTCGATGGTTTCCTGCACCCCGTGCGGCGAAAAAAGAGAACACCGAACACAAAACACACCAACAATAACAACAACAGGACGCGACAAGACAACAGGGAGAAGGGGGGGACAGGACAGGGGGCGGGAGACGGGGAGAAGAGGGGCGGATGTGAAGTCGTGGGAGGGAGGGGTATGTGGGGTAGGAGATGGGGGGGGGGGGATAAGCCGACGCGAAGAAACAAATGACATCGTGGGCGGGGGGGGGGGGGGGTAAGCCGACGCGAAAGACTGAGTACTAATTCTGTTTTTTTTTTTGGGGGGGGGGATGAGGGAGGGAGGGGAAGGGGGGAGCATTCAGCGCGTCCTTGGGGCGGGGCGGTAGAGTACCGACGCGGGGCGGCAAAGGGGGTGTGCTCATGCCGTGCAAGGCGGGGGGCGCGGGGGGGGGCTACTCATTCGTTGCTTGCCTGAGTCATTTGACCATTCACCACGCATCCCTTTCGAGTCGGAACACCGTTCCTACTCTTAATTGAGACACCTCCAACAGTTGGGTGCTCATTGCGTTGTTTCCATACCAAGTATATTACATAGACAAGTTTTGCTAGTCTTACCCCCTTGTCGTTTCGCCGCCTGCGACCACTATCTATCTCCTAGGATAGCGATCGTTTTCTCTCTACTGTCTAGTGTATCAAACTCCTCCACGTCACATTCTTGTTATTATAATCATCTCCTTTAAGACACCCCCCGTTCCTCCTTGCACATTTCACATTATTCTCCTACCTATGAGCGTTTAAAACTACTCTCTTTAGCCTTGCCACAAGGTCAAATCTGTGCATCTACTTCTTCCTCCTCCCGGCTACTGCTATACCTCTTTTCTTCTTACACGCGGGTCCACGTAACCTACACGAATTCGCAGTTTCAGCTTTTTCGTGAGGTCCACTGGGCCGTAAGCAACTACGTTTTCATTCCTATCCCTTCTCTCAACCCCCCGTATGTCACCAGGTGTTTCTCATCTTTCACCTTGGTTTCTTGGCGCTAGCCTTTCCCTTCTTTCTATCCTCTTCTTCAACTTCCGCCTTGTACGTATCCTCCAAACGTCCAAACGTATTTATGGACAACATGCATTTTTGGTGTATTCCTACCTGGTACAGTGCATGCTTACATACGTTATCGATTACACTATCCCGCCTTATCCCAGCTCGTCCTTCTGTTACTTTCTCCCGTACAGGCCGGGCAACTACGGGTGGCATCCTCCTTTTTTTTTTGTTCTTTACTTTATAATGCCGTTTCAACTTTCTCACGTCTATATTTGTCCTAAGTGGGTAAATTCTCAGTTCTGCTCTTAGTAGTGTTTTTATGCTCGTCGTACTTGAGCATCATATTGTATTACGGAGGACCATAGTAAATAGGACCAAATATTGTTAGTAAAAATAGCGAAATATATAAGTTTTGGTATGTACCGTAGGTTCTATTTAATATGGTCCCCCGTAGTACGTCGTAGTGTTTTTTAGCCGCTGTCATCTGCGCTGTTTCCAGCCGGACTACCAGCTTCGCGTTCCCTTCCCCCATACTTCTCCAGCGCATTCTAGCTTTGGTACAATCACACTAACCAGGATACATATCTCTTCATCCTACTGTAGTGTCCAAGGTGCGAGTCTGTCGAGATCGTATCCATGTCGCCTACGTGTATGCTTCATCCTTTCCGCTGTATTTTTGTTGCTGCTGCTGCTGTGTGTGCATCCCAAAGAGCAGTTTTCAAGATATCTCCGCCAAGCTAGCTACGTACACAGGTCTACGATCGGTAGTTCTTCTTCTCCCCACTTCCGCTTGCAATTTTACGGGGGGGGGGGGGGGGAGGTGCGAGGAGGGGTCGCTTTGGATCAGGCGACGAGTAATCGAGGGAAGCAAGGCCTCCGCGCTGGGTAGAAAGCCTTACACTTTATAGTTTTTTCGTATTGTCTCCACAATTCCCTCGTACTCGTACGTACTTACTGTTACCAGGAAAATACGAAAATGTTGTAGGGGCCGGAACGACGCCGCCTGTCATACCAGTCCACAGCACGCATCGCGCCGCATCAATGTAGTTCTTCGCGGCCTTCGCACCAGCCCCTATGAGCAACCGCCTCTTGGGCATACGCAAACCCACGTTTCCTAACCATTCGCCCGTCTAGGACTGCACTCCCTTTGTGGGCGCAAAAGTCTTGGAATTGAAGTTAGATGTAGGTACATGTACAGTCACACACCAGGGACAGATCAAATAGATCATCTAGATCATCATCTAGATCCTCATCTAGATCATCATCTAGATCCTCATCTAGATCATCATCTAGATCCTCATCTAGATCATCATCTAGATCATCATCTAGATCATCATCTAGATCATCATCTAGATCCTCATCTAGATCATCATCTAGATCCTTATCTAGATCCTCATCTAGATCCTTATCTAGATCCTCATCTAGATCATCATCTAGATCATCATCTAGATCATCTAGATCATCATCCAGTTCATCATCACATGCACTAGTAGTGCAGTACCAAAAGGGTTGTAACCCTATATGGGGATGCCAACCTCTACACACATATTGGTAAGTACGAGCAAAAGCGAGTGTCAAAATCCAAGAGGCGCCAAAAAACAGACGGAACCCCTTCAGAGGCTTCGTTTTTGTCACGTCCTGCCGTCACGGCTGCCAAGAAACACGGCGGTCAAGGCATCTGTGTCCCACATCCCACAAAAAAAACTTTTGCGGTTTTCCTTCTCGTGTCCCTGGGAATTCAAGAAAAAAAAGTTCAGCAAGCAGCAGAAGAAGAGGAAGCTTATGGGGGGCGCCAAAGCCTGCTACTACTGCGGTAGCTAGGCAATAGCGCGTACATACGTCGCGACTCGAGCATCGTCAAAAGTGCGGCGTACACCTACTCTTATGACACCTATCTGAAGTGCCTACCCGACACAGCCCCTCTATACCCCACTCAGCAGCCCGAACTGAATCGTGTGTCGATGTCCCTGAAATCGCGTGTTTTTTTCTTCTTCTCTTCTTTTTTTTCACCTTTCCTTCCATCGGGGGGGGGTCGGGTTCTAAAACTTTGAACCGATATTGAAGATTGAAGAATTGCACCGCCAAGGAACGACCTGCAGGATTTTCGTTTTAGCTGGGCCGTCTTGCATTTAGAGAGGGCGTGCCGAACCCACGGGGGGTTTCGACTACGTAAACCTGCTGGATGCTTGTTTTTCGCACCCTCAAACGCATCATCGATTCCCACTCGATGATGACCCACATATTTCTGGGATTATATATGTTCATGATATTTTATGATATATGCGTATGACTTACAGTACTGTACGTAGCTAGTTGTGCCGGGATGGAAGCCGTGTTTATATTCATATACCTTCTGCATGATCTGGCACATCATGTTTCCTGAGTGGGTGGGATGTGTACGAGCTGCGCAGCTATCTATCTCAGCACGGCAAGGGCAGTAGGGACCTGAAGGAGCTGATCAAAGATCGTGATCGGTTCGAGGCGTGGAAGCTTTCAGCCAGCGGGGCCCGCCGTGCAACTCACTGCCGTTACGTGTACACAAAGCGGCGGCAGCAGCAGCGGCAGCAGCAGCGGCAGCAGCAGCGGCAGCAGCAGCAGCAGCAGCAGCAGCAGCAGCAGCGGCGGCGGCGGCGGCAGCAGTTGTATGTTACTATTCAATGGTAGTACATACCCTGGTATGGTATACCAGGTACCAGGGATGATACAGCGAGTGCATCGTGCACATATAGACAGTAAACAAGAGCAGTACGAGGCAGTCGCCATACGCAGCAATAGTCAGCCAACACACACATATGCATATACAACCCACACTCCGGCAAAGGCGTCCATAATACACGTATACCGAAGGCTAGGCGTATATATACCACGGGTGATTGGACGAGGCTGTACCAGCCGCACCCGCCTTACACCTTTTAGTGCCACAGTCCCGATTTGGGGGCAGACCACTTGGAATTAGTGGGGTTTGCCCCCTAATCGGGGCTACAGTACTAACGGGGTTGACCCTTTTGGGACTGCACTTTCGTTGTGGGGACAAAACACTTGGAGTTAGACTGAAATATTAAGGTCTATCTACCTGGTATGTACACAGTGCAGCACTATCAATAGAAGGATTAATATCACTGGGGGGGGGCGCATGTCATATCATGCATGTATACCTACCTGGTACCTGGTCTCACATACCATAGCCGCAAACGTTAATAGATCTCACGGATTAACGGGCGTGATCGTTCGTGTGCTGCCTGCCAGCCTGCCTGCCTGCCTGCGCATGGCAGGAGCCTTTTCCGTAACATGACGTGATAATTACACAATCACCGATCTGGACAGAAACGTGAGGACTACTATGTTATGCACCAGTATTTCATATTTTAGACACCAGCGGTCCTTGCGTTTCCGTCAAGGGTGTCAAGTATCAGTTTATATACCAGGTATACTGTACCTGGTACATCACAGCAGTAGTGGCCCATCTTTAATTTCGGTACCGGCTGTCCGCTATAGTGCCTGTGGAATCGCTCGGTACAGACATACGGGATGTACTATTAATACTGTAATGTGGTACGTAGCGTGCGGAGTAATATGTACCAGGTAGGTATACACTACAGCAGTAGTGATCCCTTTATAAAGTAGTGGCGGTTAAGCGGTGCCGATTTCCCGCTATAAGTGCCTGTGGGGTCGCTTCGCACCCCTGGGTGGAATTCACCAGTATGACATATAGCGTGCGGCGTACATAGTGCCGGATGCCGTTATATATAGTGCCGGTATCTACTGTTGACTGGCGCATATGATACCGGCACTATAGAGGGACCACCACCAACCCTTTTTAAACCGCAGTCCCGTTTTGGGGACAAACCACTCAAATTTCAAGTAGTTTGTCCCCAAAACGGGACTGCGGTTCTAAATGGGTTAAAAGACTACCGTAAGTAGGAAGTAAGACTCTGAGCTAAACTTCTAGACTTGCTCTGTAGACAGCTGCTTCTAGACTACGGGCACGACGTACAGCAGTAGCAGGTAGATCTCGATTCTAGACATGTGCCACGCGCTGCTATTATACTGCTGCTGTACGTACAATGTTCATCATGCTAAATATGAATACTACAGCGGTATGAATAGCTGCCAATGCTGCCGTGTGATGTGGCAAGTGATATCACGAAGCACATATATATATATACCTGGTATATATATATATACCCATGACCATGCGTGAGATACGAAGCAGGGGCAAAACCCCACACCATCAGACGATAGCAGACTCGCAGACGCCCCCGTATTCGTCCGATCGCCTTTGTCAGGTGGTATCAAATACCTGGTACCCTGGTACCTGGTATACATTTGAACACTATATACACCGGGTTGCAGCAACTACTACGAGTATAATAATACTATTAATAGTCCGTGTTCTACAGCAGTAGTAATATTTACCAAGTACCGGCACACTTTACACCACTGCCGTCTACGCATCATGTCGTACAACTTGAGGCTGGCTGTACAACAACGTACAACAACAGCGGTACGACACGAGTACGTACGTACAGAACAGGGAAGGTTATAGCTGGTATGTATGTGCTGGTGCGTACGTTGTTACTACTGCTGCCTGTAGCACAACAACAGGACAATTGGCATACACGGCCGTAGAGGACCAAAAACTCCTGCTGTCGCTGTCGTTGTTGGCTGCTGCGGGTACGAGATGTGCCTGGTACCAATCAGTACGTAAGAGTGTATACATGTATGCATACCGTACACACGACGTGCAGCAAGCACCCCCTGGGACACAACAGCATACTGGTAGGCAGCAACAGCAGTAGCAGCAGCGGTACTCGCAGTATGCCTCTCTCGTGTACCAGGTATACATAATGGTATTATTGCAGTCAACAGTACGTACAGCATAACCGGTCGCCCCGGTGGTTCAAGTGGTTAACCTCGAATTCTACTTGTTTGAGTCCTGGGTTCGAGCCCTAGGAGGGTCGGACTTTGACTTTATTTGCAAAAATAAAAAAGGGATTCAATTGTTGAGAGCGCCTTGCAGCGTGGGTAGGCACAATTCGATGCGAGTCGACGAGGGAAGAAAAAGGCTGAAATCTTCTCGCGATAAAAATGAAGGCACGTACCGTAGCGGGAAGGGGGGAGAAGAGCCTGCTATGTGACCCCGGATCTGAGTTACGAGTTGGAAGGAGAGAGAGAAGAAGATGTGCGAAGATAATGAATGGGATGGAAAAAAAAAAAAAAAAAAAAAAAAAAAAAAAAAAAAACAACAGCAGTAGTACCTTGTTGGGTGGCACAGCAGCAGTAGAGTATACTCGTAATAATATTAATAGTAGGACTCACCTCAGTGCGCTTCCTGGCTTGATCCGCCTGGATAGTCTCCTTCTTGCTCAGCTTGGCTGCCCCGCCGCCTCCCTTCTTCGATCCTCCTCCTCCTCCTCCTCCTCCTCCGCTCTTCCCTCCTCCAGACTTGGAAGGCTTGCCGGCAGTGGCGGCAGTCTTCTCCCTTACCGCTTCCTCCTCCTCCTCCTTCGCCTGCTCCCAGACAGAGCAGGGGTCGAACTCAGACGTAGGCCACAGGTTGCGCAGCCACAGCGGCATGATGCAGACCTTCTCGCGGGTGGCCTTGGGCCCGCGACCCACTTTGCGGTACTTGAAGGGCATGCCTTCCCAGCGCACGTCGAACCTATCGTCCTTCTTGATGTTGCTCTGGACCGCGCGCTGCTCCCCACCACCACCACCACCCTCAGTGGTGCTGTCCCCTTGGAACTGAGACATGATCTGATCTGATTTGCTGATGGTGTTGTTGTTGCTGTTGCTGCTGCTGCTGTTGTACGTATATGAGACCGAGAGATTCGATGGCTCGCCGCTTCGAGCTTCGAAAGGTCGAGTGTAGCTCCAAACTGCGGCGGTTCTCGGCTTTGCTGACGACTCACCCTTTGCTCTGCACTCCGCTCTTCTGGGAAGCACACGCTATGGCCTGACACTTCGCAGAAAGAGTGAGAGAGAAGCAACAGAGAGCAGCAGCGCGGTGTTCACTCCAAAGCAGAGGAAGCTCCCCTCATCCCTTGTGGCAACAGAGTGGAACTCCTAAAAAACGGGGACAGGGGACAGATAAACAATGTACTACTGCTGTCACACGATCTGTCTGAATCTTACCTACGATACATGATGATATTGTACATCCTGGTGTGTGCCCATAAACACGCCGTTCTACGAAGCGCGAATTCTCTTCGTCATGCTCGTACTGCTGCATTGGTTGTGGTGGTAGGTGACGCTGGAACTCTATAGACTAATAAGGCGCAGTTTTAGCCGGCGGGAATTCACATGTACCAGGTACCATGATGACAATATCTTCTTGCTCGTTGCATACTGCTCGCAACGGAAAGGGGTCTCTTCTACTTTCTACTTATCACCTGATTACTACTCCGTCCTATGTACGCAAAGACAATGATCCTTGTCGGCAATCATTGTCGTGGTGGCTACTCTAGCTGGCAGTGGTGGCGAGCAGCTAGAAGTGGGCGACGCCGGGCAAATAGTGCGTCCACACAGCTCTATATACGTGTTTTGGGGAAGTAATAATCGGAATTACTGATTTGTAGAGAGATATCTTCTTGCCCGTTGAACATGCTCATACATATGATACGTACGTACCGGTAAGGTGTCTCTTCTGTGGAATTTGTTCCGGTACATGCTTATACATGCATGGTCGATACACCATCGATGCGAAAGGAACCCAGGCGGGATCCAAATAATACAACCTGCGCGAGAGCCTAGACGGCGAGCTATGATATGTTGGGATTACGCAGACAGTGGTAGCATATATATGCGCGGAAACTCTTCGTTCGAAGGGTAGGGGGAGGAGGGGGTGTTGAACATGCCTAGTAACTGCGATTTTGTTCCAGTCGAGGGGACCTGTTCCGCGACACCAACGACGAAGAGGACACCGACACCAACGACCTACAGTTTTTCGTTGTGTAGCAGATGACAACGGCTCCGATGGTGACGAGAGCTTCGCGGCCAATGACTGCATGGTGACTACCGACCGCGTCTCGTCCAGTGAGTTTATTGAATGGGACTTTGAGAGAGGGGGGGAATTGACGATAAAGAGTGACTATTTTAGCAACGGAGATTACTATAAGATGCTCGGGGGGGGGGGGGTGATGATATAAATCGAGATGTCCTAGTTGCAAACCAAGGAGTCGCACTCCACGGGAGCAACATTATATTACCGGTACCGTACTTCTGGGCGCTCACGCTGTGCTCCCAGACGGTTGCTTGATAGCCCCAAAGCTACAGCAGTAACATTATCGTTTGTTTTTGGTCGGCATGTACCCTCGTAGTATGCGTCCCAACAGGCAACAAACACGAACCAAGAAGAAGAAAACAACGAACAAGAAGAAAAAACATACGTACTACGCGTGTGTGCAACGACGGCGAGCAAATAAAGGCAGAACAAGAGCCAGGTACTTACGTATAAACAACGTGTGCGCGTATCTTCGTGTTTGTTTGTGTGTGCGTTCTTCACATCTATTCATAGCCGTTATTTACACCCCATCAACATCCAGCGCACCCAACAACAGAGTCCGTCCTGATCCCCCATCCTGTGTAGAAGAGTACCATGTTTTTCTCCGTGGCCACAAAACTACGACACAGAGATACCGAAAGTCGCCTGAGATCTTTAAATAAACGAGAAAAGTAAAGAAGAAAGCTGTTTGATACTCGTTAGCCCCTTTAGAACCGCAGTCCCGTTTTGGGGACAAACTACTTGGACTTTGAATGGTTTGTCCCCAAAACGGGACTGCGGTTCTAAAAGGGTTAAGACAGCTGAAACGATTGATTTCACCGCACGAGCCGGCCGACCCCTCCGACTCTACCACAGAGAGTTTCCGCCCGTCGCTCTTCCAAAGTGACAAGTGGCAGTCTTGCTTACACCCACGCACCACAGGAGGGGGGGCGGGGTGTACTCGGTGTCATGCATGGCCGTAGTAGTAGCATTATGACCACAGACGCTGGGGGCGAAAAATCGTCAAATAATAGAAATTGTCTCGATCAAAAAGAGACAATCCCAACCCTGCCTGCAAACCTCAGACAAGCAATCGATTCCTACTTCGTGATCTAGATCTTCAAGGGGGAGGGGGAAAAACTGATCTACATGAACGATCTACTCATAGATCATTTTTGCCGGGTTGGGGCCGTATTAACCCGCATGACCTCGTACTGTAGGGCAGGTTTCCCATGGGTTCTATCTGTACAGTAAAGACCCTGCACAGCATCTCATCAAAACGGCAGGTCATGATCTAGATGATATGTCTGCAAATGACATGTCTGTAGATGATCTATCTGTAGATGATCTATCTGTAGATGTTCTACTGTAGATGGTCGACCTGTAGATGATATATCTGTGGATGATATATCTGTAGATGATCTATCTGTAGATGATCTATCTGCGAACGATATATCTGTAGATGATATGTCTGTAAATGATATATCTGTGGAAGATCTATCTGTAGATGATCTGTCTGTAGATGTTCTACTCTAGATGATCTACATGTAGATGATCTACCTGTACATGATATATATGTAGATGATCTATCTACCTGTAGATGGTCTATCTGTAGATGATCTATCTGTAGATGATCTGTCTGCAGATGATGTAAATGTCCGACGTGTGCACCGCTGCATTTTGCATACGTACACACATAGTACGTGGACGAGGGGGGGGGGCGGCGGGATAACATCGGGCCGGCCGCCACTCGGCAAACTAAAAACGCCCCCGCCTGGAAGAGAGACCCAACAGTAACAAAACGTGTACAAACAAAAAAAAACGAAATACCAGTAAATCACGGATCCACCAAAACTAAAAAACACACACAAATAAAACCAAAAACCAAATGTGCCCCAACACTCAGACTCGACCGCCCAAGTTTTTTCCGTGTTGAGCCTGAAAAACGTCGGTTCAAACCGGTCGGCAGGGAAACAGATGTTCGCTGCGCACAAGGAACGACCACACCTCGAATATGGGGAAACCCCGCGAAGTTGGGGGTAAAACACGAAAAATAAAAAATAAAGTAAAAAACACGAAAAATAAAAAATAAAGTCAAAGTCATAGAAGAAAAAAAACGAGTAGTGGATTCGTCAGCCCAATTCATCCGCATCCGACATCAACACGAAAAACGCCTCCCCCAGTGTCCACGCCAGCGAGGCGACCAATACGGCCAGAAACGCGGCGCCACCTCTCGCCGACCGTTTCGTTTCCATCCGTAATATCTGTTGCTCGGCCGCGCTGGCAGGAAGGAGCTTTAACAGCACCAGCGGTATCGGCGCGATCTACCCCCCCCCCCCCCGACCACCACCGCATTCCGCGGACGTTGTGTCAGCAGGGTCAACAGTACATGCACATTCACACACGGTCGAGTGGTATGGCGTGAGGTGGCGTGGCAATGGGGGGGGGCAGGGGGGAAGGGCGGAAGAGGGGGGGGGGGAGGAAGAGGGGAAGAGAAGGCGCGAAGGGGGAGAGAGGGAGGGGGGGCGCGGAGAACGGTGGGCAGAGGAGGGGAGGAGGGGGCAAGTCGAAGGTGGGGTACGAAGAAGGGGGGCAGGGGGGGGGGGGGGGGGGCGAGGGGGCAGGTGAAGGGGTTTAAGGGCGATGGCGGGTTTACGAGTTCTTATGCCGGGAGACGGCTTTTGAGCTTATTCCCTGCTCCGGCGTGTTTTGAGTATATCCGCGCTGCAAAGTTAAAAAAAACGCTTGGAGCGAGACAGCAGGCGAACCGACGCTGCCATCCATGCCTCCTCCTGCGATATGGAGGGGGGGGGGGGGAAGGCTCCTTGGACCTTGGGGAGTCACATAATCTGTCTCGAAACTACTTTTGATACGTGTTGGGTTATTTTTCACGTACGGTGCGCGGCAAGACGTTTGCACCCGCTGCGCGCTTTTCTCTCTCGCGTATTACGACTCCAGGGTGAGATCGATCGATCGCAAACGGCGGCCCAGACGACAGAACAGGTGAAACGGTGTTCGGTCGGTTTCTATCAGATGACAAACGAGATAGAACGGGGGAAACAGTTTTTGGTCGGTTTCTTTCGGATGAAAAAACGGCTGCCCTCTCCATGCACTCACCGACCGGCCCACTCTTAAAAGCCGATCGACCCAAAAACAGGCGAAAACAAAAATCACAACACACCACGCTTGTGAGAAGAGTCAGTTTCCACAGGCCGGACACGTCGTTCCTTCGAAGCGCGTCGTTGCCCACATCCCACAGCTTCCCAGAAGGCGCACAGAAAACAAATAGTCGGGCAAACGATGACGACGATGGGGGGGGGGGGGGGGGGGGAGTTCGGATGTCACAGCAAGCCCGAGGCAAAAGAGAAGGAAAGCGTAAGAAAGTAAGCGCGCGCGAAGACGGAGGCGGGAGGGCGGGAGCGACAAAAGGAGGCGGGAGCCCGTGAGGGAGGGCGGGGGCGAGGGGGTGTGATATTTCGGGCGGCCTATTATAAGTGGCGAGCGGCGCGGGGGAGGGGGGGGGGGGGGGGGGGGGGTACTTGTGTTGGATCGCCGTAGTTGCGTGACCGCAGACCCTCGCATCCCTACAATGCCGGGACGGAGCATTTCGGGTTTTCACCGACAAGACAAACACGGCTTGCACCAAGCACTAAGCGCCGTGAGGTGTTCGACGAGTCGCATGAAGGGTGATCTAAGAGGGGGGAGGGGATTATTGGGGGGGGGGGCATTCTGGTAGGGGGTGGATACAGCGTGCGGGGGGGGGGGGCAGAGCGGGGAGGGCTAGACGGTAAGCGCAAGGTTTAAGCAACAAGCAGTACGTACATTAGGCCCGGATAGCGGTCGACCGACAGTCTTCGGAACTGGAACAACCCGAAGCAATCACCGCGGCGCGATCGGGCCGGACGGTGAGAGTGTCGCGCCACGCCACGCCACGCCAAACCACGCCACGCTTCGGCCTGGCCGGCTGTCTCGACGAGCGATCTCCCGATCACCACCAGATACCGGTATACAGTGCCGTAGGCGGGTTTTGTGTTCTGGTGCGCTTTTTTAGTTTCGCAATAAACGTTTGTTGGCTTTCAGCAAGCGGTAGGGTGTGCTCGGTCGGCCCTAATATCACACTATCGTGCATACTGCGAGATTTAGAGACCACGCTTTTCTCAGAGCTGCGTACAGCCATGCGTACGTAGCTCCTGAAAATATGACACGTCCGCAGAAAGTCGTTCTCGCGTGTATGCCCGTCGTGAAATGTCCAGCCGGCCACGTTTTGTTTGTGGTTTCCTCTCTTCCTTCCCTCCCTGCGCACCCCCGCCCCCCCCTCCCTCCTTCCCTCCCCCCCGCCAGAAAACAAATCGATTCATTCGAAGCTGTCATCCATATACAAGTCCGCCTCACAGACGGTTCTTAGTAGGATGCAGCTCACGCTTTATGCGACTCGCCCAATACCTTACGGCTCTTCGCCCTTGGTGCAATCAATATCTGCCTGGTCGGTAAAAACTCGACGTGTTCCGTCCCGGCATTGTAGGGATGCGCGAGTTAATGCTTCTACGACTACGGCCATGTATAACATGAATACACCCCCCTAAACCCCCCCCCTCCCTCCCTCAACCACTTCGTCCGTTTTTCCTTCCTTCCCTCCGTTCCTTGCCCCGCGCCTCTAGTCCGACGTTGGCGACTAGTTGACTTACCTCGAGCTAGTCACAAGCGTGACAGCGTGCCATCCAAATCTGCAACCCCCCCCCCCCTGATCTCTAGAAACTTCCTCCCCCCCCTTCTCCTTACCACTCCCCTCAACCCCCCTCACCCTCTCACCCTCCACTGTTCCCCTGGCCTTCCCTGCCTCTCTCTTTCCCCCCTCCTCTCGTCCCCCCACCTTCCCTGATCTCTGCAACCCCCCTCCTTCCCCCTCCCCTCCCCCTTCCTACCCCTCTCATCTCCCGTCCGTGGCCCCTAGAAATTATCGTAGGCTCGAACAGACCTACCAGACTAGCGCCCCCGCGCTTCCCTCTCCCTCGCCCCTTCCCTGATCTCCACAAGCATCTCCTACCCCCTCCCCCTTCCCTCCACTCCCCCCAAAAATCTAGTCACAGGCCCGAACCAACCTCGCCGAGCAGCGTCCCCGCCCTGCTCTCCCCCCTCCTGGTCTCTACAACCCCCCCCTCCCCTCCCCGTGCCTCTTTCCCTCCCACCTCTAATCACAGGCCCGGACCCAAACTTCCCAAGCAGCGTCTCCCTCTCCTCGCCGCCCCCCCCCTTTTCCTCCCTCTTCCCCGCCCCCCCCGCCCTCTACCCTGATATCTACAACCTCCCTCTCCTCCCCCTCCCCCCTCCCCTGCCATCCTTCCCCCTAAAACTCTAGTTATGCAACAGCATATGGGCCCGAGCTGACCTTCCCGAGCAGCGTCCCCACGCTCCCCGCGCAAGTGAGAGCGATGTTGCTGAACGTCGTCAGCGCCGCGTACGTCGCCCCCTCCGATCCGTCCGGGCACATCCGCAGGTACTGTTCATGCACACCGCGCACGCGCAGGGTTGGCAAATACTATTTTTTAGAGGCTGAAACAAAAGAAAAGGAGCTCATACCATACGTACTCGTAGCTCATAGGTGTCAGATTGTTTTTTTGATAATTTCAAAAACACACACTATACACAACGCAATGGTACATTATACGTAGCGCTTTCGGCTGAAATATAGGGGCCAATTTAGACGCTGACATGAATGACTGAACGGCCCTTACTTTTCCTTCCAGAGCGGTATATATATAAATACAAGTATAAACTCGTTTGCCGTGGACGGTCCCTGTCAGGGCGTTTCGGTAGACTTTCGCAAGATTGTCTACCATGATTCGCGAGAGCTTTGAACTTTTCGCGAGAAGAGGGACTTCCTAATTCTTTCGGGAATAGTTTCAACAGGACTGTCAGTTTTCTGGCCAATTAAACGTTGATCTCAGTTGCTTTAGCGTGAAAAGACCGGCTATGAGACGGTATACGACGCGGGTCATTGGATGGTTTGCGTGCGTGGACACATGTAGACAGCATACGACGCGCGTCACGCTGGTGCTGCCTCTTCGTATACCGCTGGGCCTCCTGCTGGTGCTGCTCCTGCTCGTACCGCTCCTGCTCGCGCCGCTCCTGCTCGTGCCGCTCCTGCTGGTGCTGCTTTTGCTGGTGCTGCTTCTCCTGGTGCTCCTCCTGCTTGTGCTGTTCCTGCCTGGCAGACGGCATCGCCTGCTCCTGGTGGTGCTGCTTCTACAGAGTGGACGGCACCTTTTGCTGCTGCCGCTAGTGCTGACTTCAATGCACCTACGGAAATTCCCCAAGGCTCTTCTGCCTTGCCTTCTTCTGGCGGATCTTGGAAGTCCGTTTCGAAGAGAGCCCCCCAGTGCTCAATCCCGCAGTAAAGTGCAACCGCTACATCTCCCAGCTATGGCGACAGAACTTGGAGGCAAGGTCGATTTCTCGACCTGCGAGCGCGACACCTGCCCCGGCAGCGGGATAATTTTGAAGTGGCCCAAAGACTGTGAATTCTGCGCCAGGCCTATCGACGTCTGCACCGTGTCCTTCACGCTCGAGACAGGAGGTGGCGGTGAGTTGTGTTCTGTGCTTCTCTGTTGCTGTTGTTGTTGTTTTTGTTTTTGTTGTTGTTGTTGTTATTGTTGTTATTTTTGTTGTTGTTGTTGTTGTTGTTGTTGTTGTTGTTATTGTTGTTGTTGTTGTTGTTGTTGTTGTTGCTCCCTATGTCTACCGCCGCGGCTGCTGTTGTTGCTTGTTCCCTATGTCTACCGACGCGGCTGCTGTTGTTGAGTTTTTTCCACACTACTTCCCATTTTTGTTTGTATTAATACGAGAACACGACTTGGTGGCCCAGCCCATTGCTGCTGCTGCTGCTGCTGCTGCTGCTGCTCCTTTTCCTGCTGCTGTAACCCCGCGCGCCTACCGTCCCTGATGCTGCTTTTGTCGTTTCAGGTTGGTTTATGTAGTCGTCGTTCGCGTTGTTGCTGTTGTAGGCACCTTTGAATCAGTGTCTACCGCCACTGCTGCTGCTGTTGTTTATGTTGTTGTGGCGTTGTTGCTGTTCACGCACGTTGTCGACTTCCAGCACTGAATCCAAGAAAAATAACGTGATAATTTCAAGATACTCTTTTGAACACTACAACCAAGACGTTTTCACCATTTTTTTTTCATACAAGCTCACACCGAGATAGGGGTATAGTACGCGTATGCGCTGCTGCTGCCGCTGCAGCTGCCGTTGTTATGTACAGCCTGCGTTCCTTTCCACACCGAGACAGGTGTCTACCGCCGCTGCTGCTGTTGTTGTTTACCTGGTATGCTATTGATGGTGGTGTTGCTGCTGTTCCCGCACGTAGTTGTTTGCTGTTCCCGCACGTAGTCGACCTTTAGCACTAAATCCGAGACAAAAATTCAATAATGCCATTTGTTTATGCGCTACTGCGCGTACTGCCATTTGTTTTTGTGCTGCTGCTGCCGCTGCTACTGCCGTTGTTGTTTACAGCCTGCGTTCGTTTCCACAACAGTGTCTACCGCCGCTGCTGCTGTTGTTGTTTCTGCTGCTGTTGTTGGCGTTATTGATGTTCCCGCGGCTGCTGTTGTTGAGTTCTTTCCATACTTGCCATTTTTGTTTGTGATACGAGACACGACCTGGTGGCGCAGCCCACTGCTGCTGCTGCTGCTGCTGCTCTTTTCCCTGCTACTGCAACTCCGCGCGTCGACCGCCCCTGATGCTGCATTTGTTGTATATGTAGTCGTTGTTCGCGTTGTTGCTGTAAGAGGTGTCTACCGCTGCTGCTGCTGCTGCTGTTGTTGTTGTTGTTGTTGTTGTTGTTGTTGTTGTTGTTGTTGTTGTTGTTGTTGTTGCTGTTGTTGTTGTTGTTGGAGTTGGAGTTGTTGCTGTTCCCGCACGCGAGAACACGACTTGGGGGCGCAGCCCATTGCTGCTGCTGCTGCTGCTGCTGCTCCTTTTCCTGCTGCTGTAACCCCGCGCGTCTATCGTCCCTGATGCTGCTTTTGTTGTGTATGCGGTCGTCGTTCTCGTTGTTGCTGTTGTAGGAAGCTTTGAGTCAGTGTCTGCCGCCGCTGCTGCTGCAGCTGTTGTCTATGTTGTTGTTGGCATTGTTGCTATTCCCGCACGTTGGCGACCTTCAGCACTAAATACAAGAAACAAACACATACCACGTACTAATTTCAAGATGTTTTTTTGCGCACTATAACCAAGAGTAACCAAGAGTTTTTTCAAAAAAAAAATCTTGATACGAGCTCACACCGAGACAGGGGTATAGTACGCGTACTGCCATTTATATATGCGCTGCTGCCGTTGTTGTTTTTTTGCACACTATAACCAAGTTTGTTTTTTCCGAACAGCTACCGTTGTTGTTTACAACCTGCGTTTCTTTCCACACCGAGACAGTTGTCTAACGCCGCTGCTGCTGTTGTTGTTTAGACATGATAACAGACAGGCGTTGAGTACACTAACACGTTCCCATGGTATTATGCTGCTGCTCTTTGCGCATGCTTTCGTTATTTTGCTCATGGAAGTCAACTGCAGCGATTTGTTTATGATACCAGTACTGCCTCTACAACTGCTACCACTTACGTTTGCCACCGCCATTGCCGTTGCTGTTGTTGTTGTCATGGTTGTTGTTCCTTCCCTCCCATTCCTATTTACCTTGCATGCTTTCTCCCTGTACAGCGCACGCCAACGCCCATTTTTGGAACTGTCTTAAGGACGTCGTCTCGGGCTGCCCCTCCGACTCTGCCGTCGCCGTCTTTGCCGCGAAAAACGACGGAAGGGTTTGCCAACATCATTCATCGCATCCCATTCCTATGTACCTTTCATGCTTCCTGCCTCTACTGCGCATGCCAACGCGTATTTTCTAAACTTTTTTCAAGTCTTCGCCAACCAAACTCATACCAACTGAAATCTTTGTACTCAACCCGTCTTACATGTCTCTTCTGTGTTGTCGGTTTGTTGTCTATGATTTATTTTTGCAGGCCAGGAAGAATTGCGTCTACTGCAAAGGAACTATCAAGGACAACTTCATCTTAGTCGGCCTGCGCAAGCCCCCCCTGCACTTCTCGTGCCCCAAGCGCTCCAGGAAGCTCTTCATCTCCCACGTCGAGCAAGTTCAGGACGAACCCCACGCGAAGTTCGGCGAAACGGCTCGGGTGGAACTGGAGAAGAGCGCCGCCAAGCGGGAAGGCTGTGTCGGTTGATCTCCTCGGTTCGGACTCGGAATAGATCTTCGTACTGTAAGAGTCTGTTCTCGTGTCTATCGTGATCTTCCGGTAGAGCACCATACACAGTTGATCTGCCTTAGGTCTGCGCCTGGGGTCTGAATTTAGATGTGTTCGCGGGCGTTTCGCTGCAGCGTGCGCCTGCGTCTGTAATACCTCAATACTTTCAGCAAACATCCGTTGTGCGTGTACTTGCACGTCTGCCAGCGGGCGATTCGAGTTCAAGCGCGAGGAGCGGACTGGTTCATTTTTTACCGGTGGGGTTTCTTCACCCAAGATGAGTGTCGGGTTTTGCATTGCCGTCATCAAGCTTGTGTCTTGGCGTATGCCAAGGTCTTACCGATTTTTTTGCATCCTCTTTGGGTGCTGTGGACAGCGAAGGATCCTATTTTTTCCGATCTACCTTGGGTGTTTGCCAGGGTGCTGATTCCGTTATTAGTAGTGGCATTCGCGTTTGCGAGGAAATTTCTGCTATTACTCCTGTCGCTTCGAGTTTTTTGCGTTTCACGCCGACCCCGGGCCCACTGCTACGCTTCGTTGAAGACATTTTTCCTTGAGGAATTACTGTCGTAGTTGGTTTGGGCGTCCGCCAAAGTTTTCCATTCCGTTCGTTGTCGAACCGTTAGGTGTCGCAGGACATGTGTCTCCTGTTGCTCGGGTTCGTTGAAGAAGCGCTTACTGTCGTAGTTGCATATCACGCTCATGTCGCCTTCATGTCTCATAGCAGCTGTGTAATACACAATTACCACCTGCTTTTTCGGTCATTAGAACTGCTCTCTTGCGTCACCCTCACCTTCATGTTCCACTCCTATTTTCCTTATCCAAATACAAATTTCGTTGTTAACAGGTACATTTGAGCTATTGCCCCAATTGCAGCACATACCTGCAATCGGTGGAATAGCTCAAACTTACCCACCAAATACGTATCTCGGCAAGAGTCTTCTTACAGGCTACGCGCATGCCACTCCGAAGGGAGAACTTGTAATATATATAAACCTCGGATAACGTAGCACTCGGATAACACCTATCTACCTTTTGGGGCCTAACACAGGGACGTGGTAACGTACTAACATAGTGTTAGCACTGGAGGAGCAATCACGGTAACGCGGTAACACAGTATTAGCGGGAAACCCACGAACGTGCACACGCCTTAACGTTATGTTTCTGCTCGATCTCGTCCAGCTCCGATACAGCAACATTATGATATGCCGTGATCCTTCCTTGAACCAACACTGTAACACAGTAGTGTTAGGCTTTGACCAAACACGTACGTTATCACTCTAACATGCCCAGATCGATATCCGCATATTTACTATTAATAACACGATAACACAATGTTACTGTCGACGCAGCGTTAGACATAGCGCACTGACGTAGTGTTGCCCCTAGGAGGAGTGTTACACATAACACCTTTAACATAACGTTACCATGTTCGCCAGCACTAACACACATAACATTGTGTTACAAATAGCACACTAACATAACATAACGCAGTGGCCAGCACTACTAACACTACGTTATCTGGACCCCCCATCTGATTGCCACCCCCTATTTTTTATAGGTTGGGTTGGCGTCGGTTGGCAACGACACTGTAAAACATGCCGCTCACTACGTGCGCTAGACAACCTGGGTACCGTTTTTTTTTTTTTTTTTTTTTGGCGGTCGCCCACACCTGGTTGTCGAGTTAGATCATTTGTGCGAGGTAAAGAACCTTTACTCCGCACAATTGGGAATGATCGTATCACGTAGCCTTCAAGGTGAGGCACCCAAGAGGCAGTTACATAGTACTCCCATTGCTGTCTCTGGAAATGCCTACACTGGAAATTAAATCAACTCATTGAAGCTGTCGTCCATATGCAAGTCCGCCTCAAAAGCGGTTCTTAGTAGGATGCAGCTCACCCTTCATGCGACTCGCCAGACACCTCACGGCGCTTCGCGCTTGGTGCAAGCAATGTCTGCCTGGTCGGTGAAAACCCGACATGCTCCGTCCCGGCATTGTAGGGATGCGAGGGTCTATGGTCATACGACTACGGCCATGCATGAGATCGAGTACATCTCTCCTATCGAGTACACCCCCCCCACCCATCTGATTGCATTAGGCTCGGATAACGTAACATTCAACACACGTTAGATACGTTACAGTCTTAGCCTGCCCATACGTAACATGATGTTATTAATAGGATGTTAGGCTAAATGCGGAGGTCTCAGTAACATTATGTTACGGTGTTGCCGTCAGTAAAGATCTGATTGCAACATTCCGTTACCGTGTTACCATAAAAATCAATCCGGGTCTAACATTATGTTACTGCTATGTAACCGTTGGGGCCAAGGTCGTTCAAACGTAATGTTACTACGTTACCCTCTGGATCTTCCCAAGATCTAACATGTGTTGGTAAAGCAGCATGACGGAGTAACATAAGGTTGCCGTGTCATCCAATTTCGCCGACATCTCTGGTGTATGACAAACACAAGTTATTTTAGCTGCATGGTAGGCAGGAACTTGAAATTGCATCGGTGCGACGTATAAGGGTCGATCTTAACGACGAGTGTTGTTTCAGTTTTTTTCGGTATTTTCCCGAAATATTCTCGGGAAGAGCCGAAAAACTTCACCCCCCCCAAAAAGTCGCCTCGAAGTTTTTAGGGTTTTTCAGGAAATATAGGTACAAGGCCGTAGAGGATCGGGCAACCCCACCGCTCGAGCTGTGCCACCACTCGCGAGCGCACAGAGCTGACAGGGGTCGTTCCTAAGGTCACTCGCAGGTCATGGTCGAACGCAGAAGGCGCAATAGCTTTCTGGGCTCTCGTGGCCGAATTCACAAGGTGAACGCACCGAGGTGGCCGACCGACTGAGCTCGGTGACAGCAATAGCTGAGACTCTGTCGCTTTGGGCAAGCGTTGGGCGTTGTTGCGTGACGAGTTGGTGATGGATTTCACTCCCCAAGGCACCGGCACCTGCCTACGAGTCAGGCCGATGACTGTGGGGCCACCGCACGCATGGGTTCCGCGAGCGCAGCTGCTGTAGGGACGGTTCTGTGCCGGGTGGACGATTATTTCCCGAGCCAACGGAGGCACTTTACTCGACCCTCGCTGAATTCGGTGAAATGCCGAAATTTCAGGAAAAAACGAAATACAATACGTGTCGTTAAGATCGACCCTAAACGGAATCGCAGTAAAAAAGAGAGAGGAGGGAGGAATCCGTTGGAAAGGACGTCAGTCCCCATCACCCACGAACACGATCACGCGTACAACAACGCCCGACCGGCCACAACACCCACCATCACCCATCGTCAACACGGACGATACTGCACATAGCCCATACCCGTGCAATTCGCGCGGTGGAATGGACGTCACCGGTGTAGACGTCATGTCGACGCTACCGCCCGCCACCGAGGCTGGCGCCGCCAGCAACAACGACGGGGATTGCGAGATCGTCAATGACGGCGCGGGCGATGGTGGTGTGGGAGAGAGCAAGGACGACGAGCCGGTTTCTGTCACATCGGCTTTGCAGCAAGCCCAGGCTGACTTCCAAGTACCTGAGGGCTTCAGGAGGTTGCATGCTAATAAGCACAACTCCTCGAACATGTACAAGCTGGGCGTACGTGTTGAGTCCACGGAGCAGTTGGGGGAACACGCAGTGCGCGTAGGGCGTTAGTACTGCTTGTAAAGTTGTACAATTCGGATTGTAGACGAGGAGCCGCCACAACGTTCGACCGCATCAAGAGCAACAATACCGCTCCTGCAACGACGCACCTCAAGGGCTGTCACGGGCTGACAAGCAAGAGGGGAGACGCCATCGTCTAGAGGTGACAATTAATACCACTACTGCGAGCATCGCGTGTATCTATCTATTGATACCTTTTCTTTCTTTTTTTTTGCTTCGCTTCATCTTCTTTTTTTACACAGGTGGGCATTCGGGTGTGCCTTGTGAATACCCTGCCAGTATCGACACCCTGTGGAGACCCTGTGAGGACCTCGCTGGGGGTCTTGAATCCTTTTGAGGTTCTATGGAAGCACCCTGTCAGGGTGTGGAACCTGTTGAGGTTATGAGGAAGCACCCTGTTGGGGTACGAACCCTGTACAGGGTACTGTGAACAGACCTTGCACAGGGTGAAGACCTTGGCAAGGTACTGGGTACAAACCCTGCACCACTTGGCCACCCTGTACAGGGTCAATCATACACACCCTGTACAGCTTCAGACCCTGCCAGGGTCGTGTTGTCTAACCTTCACAAGGTCGACCAGAAGGTCGACACCCTGTACAGGGTTAATCGTACACACCCTGTGCAGGTTAAGACCCTGGCAGGGTCTTGTTGTCTAGCCTTCACAGGGTCGGCACCCTGTACAGATCCAATATCACACACCCTGTGCAGGTGAAGACCCTGCCAGGGTGGTAAGGGTCCAACCTTCACAGGTTTGACACAATGTACAGTGTCAATCATACACACCCTGTGAAGGTTAAGGCCGTGGCAGGGTCTTGTGACAAGGGCCCTTCTACAAGGTGGGCAGACACCACACCCTGTTCGGGTCTCAATTTCTTACCTTGGCATCGACACCCTGCACGGAGTCGATGATCTAGACTCTATGCTGCTTAATGGCGTGCCAACATTGGAACAATAATTACGCGATCTAGATCCTATGTGCCCGTTTGCCTGGGTGGGATCTTTATGATCTAGATCTCATGTACCTGGTACATGTTTCTGTGTGCGGGATCTTTATGATCTAGATCTTACACACACGTTTGCCTCAACAAGCTGCAAGTACAAAGCTTCGGAAGCACCAAGCTTTGGCAAGCAGCAGCAGCAGCAGCGCGCCAAAACACAAGATACGTCGTAGACATCATCGCCATTATGGACGTACAGCTACTACAAGTATATATGATATGTATGTACGTATTTACACATGTATATCCATACATGGCGTATGTACCAGTACGTACCAGTACAGCAGTGGCTCCTCTACGATGCCCGTATGCGCCAGCCAACAATACCAGCACTCTAGCGGCAACCGGCACTACTCCGCACACTGCTACCACTGGTTAATTGCATCAATACCAAGCGATTTCACCGAACACACACCGGCACTATAGCGGGCAGTCGGCACTACTCAAAACCGGCAGTATACCGGGATACTACTACGGGGGACCATATTAAATAGGACCTATACGGTACACACAAAAATCTATATTTTGTGCAATTTTTACCTACAACATTTGGTCCTATTTAGGTTCATTCTTATCGGAGAGCGTTTTTTCCATAATTTCCAAAGTTTGGAAAATAATTGGAGATATGTATCAATATACGGAGGCGTTCTGTCACTATTCGTGAAATTCTCCAGAACCAAAAATATCAAGTTCGTTAACATTCCAATAGTTGGAAAAAAAAACCCAGGAAAATATGGAAGATTGAAAAATTGCGCGGAACAAATGTAAAAAATTTGGAAACAAAACTCTCCGATCAGAATGACCCTTACTATGGTCCCCCTTAATACAGCAGTACTGCTATATTCTACCAGTTATGTACGACATCTTCGTGCAAATTTGAAAAACGGACAACGTTCAAAATCAAATACTAGTACAATGTCGAAGGAAATTCCGCAAAACCACCTTTGGATACCACAACAAACAGCCGACGAATCAACGAAAGCAAGCAGTGGCGGCAGCTGCTCAGCAGCAGCGAGCAGCGAGAAGCGGAAGCAAGCAGCTAAGCAACAGCACAGCAGCACAAGCACCGGAAGCACAGCAGCACGACAACCTATTCAGCAGTGAAAAAATACGAATGCAGAGAAGCAAGCAACATCAGATGCTCATTTTATCAACTAAATATTACAGGACGAGGTATCAACAGATAGATACACGCGATGCTCGCAGTAGTGGTATTGTTAGTCACCTCCTGACGATGGCGTCTCCCCTCTTGCTTGTCAGCCCGTGACAGCCCTTGAGGTGCGTCGTTGCAGGAGCGGTATTGTTGCTCTTGATGCGGATGAACGTTGTGGCGGCTCCTCGTCTACAATCCACAATCCGAATTGTACAACTTTACAAGCCGTACCAACGCCCTTCGCGCACTGCGTGTTCCCCCAACTGCTCCGTGGACTCAACACGTACGCCCAGCTTGTATATGTTCGAGGAGTTGTGCTTATTAGCATGCAACCTCCTGAAGCCCTCAGGTACTTGGAAGTCAGCCTGGGCTTGCGGCAAAGCCGATGTGACAGACACCGGCTCGTCGTCCTTGCTCTCTCCCACACCACCATCGCCCGCGCCGTCATTGACGATCTCGCAATCCCCGTCGTTGTTGTTGGCGGCGCCAGCCTCGGTGGCGGGCGGTAGCATCGACATGACGTCTACACCAGTGACGTCCATTCCACCGCGCGAATTGCCGGGTATGGGCTGTGTGCAGTATCGTCCGTGTTGACGATGGGTGATGGTGGGTGTTGTGGCCGGTCGGGCGTTGTTGTGCGCGTGATCGTGTTCGTGGGTGATGGGGACTGACGTCCTTTCCAACGGATTCCTCCCTCCTCTCTCTTTTTTACTGTTTGTTCCGTTTATACGTCGCACCAGTGCAATTTCAAGCTCCTGCCTACCATGCACCTAATAACTGTGTTATATAATGCACCAGGGATGTCGGCGAAATTGGATAACGCGGCAACCTTATGTTACTCCGTCATGTTGCTTTACCACCAACACAGGTAACACAGGTTAGATCTTGGGAAGATCCAAAGGGTAACGTAGTAACATTACGTTTGAACGACCTTGGCCCCAACGGTTACACAGCAGTAACATAATGTTAGACCCGGATTGATTCTTATGGTAACACGGTAACGGAATGTTACATCTTTACTGACGGTAACACCGTAACATAATGTTACAGAGACCTCCGCATTTAGCCTATAACAACATCCTAACATAATGCTACGTATGGGTAGGCGAAGACTGTAACGTATCTAAGGTGTGTTGAATGTTACGTTATCCGAGCCTAAGGCAATCAGATGGGGGGCCCAGATAACGTAGTGTTAGTAGTGCTGGCCACTGCGTTATGTTATGTTAGTGTGCTATTTGTAACACAATGTTATGTGTGTTAGTGCTGGCGAACATGGTAACGTTATGTTCGGGTGTTATGTATAACACTCCTCCTAGGGGTAACACTACGTCAGTGCGCTATGTCTAACGCTGCGTCGACAGTAACATTGTGTTATCGTGTTATTAAAAGTAAATATGCGGATATCGATCTGGGCATGTTAGAGTGATAACGTACGTGTTTGGTCAAAGCCTAACACTACTGTGTTACAGTGTTGGTTCAAGGAAGGATCACGGCATAACATAATGTTGCTGTATCAGAGCTGGACGAGATCGAGCAGAAACATAACGTTAAGGCGTGTGCACGTTCGTGGGTTTCCAGCTAATACTGTGTAACCGTGTAACCGTGATTGCTCCTCCAGTGCTAACACTATGTTAGTACGATACCACGTCCCTGTGTTAGGCCCCAAAAGGTAGATAGGTGTTATCCGAGTGCTACGTTATCCGAGGTGTGATTTACCTATTTCCGTCTCCTCGGTTTTCGTCCTTTTCTTGATGTTCTTTGTCCTTTTTTTCTCTGTCTTTTGTGGGTGCTTTTCGTTTTTGTTTCGTCTTCTGATGTTTCTCGCGTGTGCGGGGGAAGGATGCTCGAGAATGCATCCATCAACCATCGTACTTTATGCCAGTTATTGGCGCTGCTGGGTGGGGCCCAAACAACAACTCGGAGGGACGGGCCGGCAAGCACTCGTCGAGAAACCGCATGCGATTGGGTCCAGACCCCTACCCAGCGGAAAGTAAACCCTAATAAACCGTTCCGTGATACAAGCGCCACAGGAATACACCCCCCCCCCTCCCCCACCCCGAACTCCCCCTCCTTCCTTCCTCACCATGATGCAAACAGGCAAGAACTGGATGCCCTGGATGTACTGCGTGATGACGTCATCGCCTAGGGCAAACCTAACCGCGTGGGATGCCAGCCATGGTGCGAGGCGGAAGTCGATGGGCCGCGAGGAACCAGGACGAGTAAAGCGACAAGAAACGAGATAAACGAAAAAGGCGTCGGGTAGGGAGTAGGTGAGGTATAAGGGGTGGAGTGGGCTGGAGTGGGGTAGATAGGGGTCGGCGGGCGGGGGGGGGGGGGGGGGGCGTGTACTCGTTATCATGCATGGTCGTAGTCGTATGACCATAGACCCTCGCATCCCTACAAGCCAGGACGGAGCACGTCGGGTCTCCACCGACCAGGCAGACCGTGCTTGCATCAAGCGCACAGCGCCGTGAGGTGTTGGGCGAGTCGCATGAAGGGTGGGTGGGCTGCATTCTACTAAGAACCGCTTGTGAGGCGGACTAGCATATGGATGGCAGCTTCAATGAGTTAGGGGGGGGGGGGGCAGGGCCGGATGGTTATGCACCCCAAGGTGAGCAGTAGATAGAGCACGATAGTATTCACAATCTTCTCAATAAAAAATACCTACTGCCGCTATGCAATAAATCTGAGTCTCCCCGAAAAACTAAATCTCGTCCAATGCGATTTCGGAAGAGACAAGATCAATCAAACGCCTCTGAACACAGTGGGGTGTCCGATTGAAGGGCGTCCCTAAATAGATAAACGGAGTTAAGACCGGTACAATCGGCTGCGCACATATAAACTGAACCAGGTTTCGCCGGGATTTCCCCGCGTTATGAGCCTTGTAGTGACCTCTTCAAGCAGGTACATATCTCGATCAGAGAGAGGAACATATCTCGATTTGAGCGCAAGTTTCGCGCTTACCCCCGGATAACACAAAAAGGTTCTTAAACTGGGGGGGTACGAGCGGTTCGGAGACAAGAACGGCAACACCGACCAGTTCCGAGGGGCTCTTAAATCGGGTACCCTAATGGACCAGGATTTCGCAACCCCAGGTTTAGATTAACTATCCTCTCCCCAGTCTGTCTGAAGCGGTCAGTCCGGACACGACCAAAGCAGAACCGTCTGTGATTGGCCTGAAGGCGAACGACCACCCATCCACATCATAGTATCTGCAGTCTGCACCAGACCACGAGCAGAAACTTGACGATAATGTCTGTTGAATCGTGAAAAGCCAAACACGCAAGCCACCCACACCAATCACAGGGACCGTCCCCTGAACCGGCCGCATATACCGCTAAATCCGCCGCATATATCTACAAAACGCCTTCGGGCATGGATAACTCCTACGTACGTACCGTAAGTCGGGCATATCTATCCATTGGTTAAGACGGAAAGTCAGCAACCAGCCGTCCACACCCACCATGGTAACCGTCCCCTACTTCTGTCGGATACATCTGCGGAACGCCTCCAGACAATGGAAAAACCTTCACGTGCGTACCAGATGCCCTGCAGGCCCATCCATCAGTTGAGGCCGACAATAATCAACCCGCGGCCCACATTAGTCAGAGTAACCGCCCTCAACTCCGCTGCATACATCTACAGAATGCCTGCGGGCATGGAAGCCATTCAAGTATCAAAAGTCCGGCAGGCCTATCCACAAACAATCAGCAAACCAGCCGTCTACATACTCACGTCATAGCAACAGTCCCCTTTCTCCGCCGCATGTATCTTCGGGGCGCCTCCGGACATGGGAAACCCTAAGTACGTACCAAAAGTCCGACAAGTCTAACCATTGGTTGAGGCCGAGACGAAGCTACCAGCCGTCCACATCAATCACAGCAACCGCCCCCGATCCAGTCGCATATATCTACAGAATACCTCTGGACACGAAAAACCCTTTGTACGTACGTACCAGAAGTCCGGCAGACCCATCCGTCGGTTGAGGCCGAAAATGAGCAACAGCTGCAGGCCGGAGAACACGCTGGTAATCACTACGCTCCACCCGTAGATCAGCCTATACTTGCGGGAGGGGGTGGGAGGTGGGGGGTGGGGGGGGGGGGGGGTGTACTCGATAGGAGAGATGTACTCGATCTCATGCATGGCCCTAGTCGTATGACCATAGACCCTCTCATCCCTACAATGCCGGGACGGAGCATGTCGGCTTTTCACCGACCAGGCAGACATTTCTTGCACCAAGCGCGAAGCACCGTGAGGAGTCCGGCGAGTCGCATGAAGGGTGAGCTGCATCCTACTAGGAACCGCTTGTGAGGCGGACTTGCATATGGGTGACAGCTTCAATGAGTTAATTTAATTTCCGGTGTAGGCAATACCAGAGACAGCAATAGGAGCACTATGTGACTGCCTCTTGGGTGCCTCACCTTGAAGGCTACGTGATGCGACCATTCTCACTTGTGCGGAGTAAAGGCTCTTCACGTCGCACAAATGATCTAACCCGACAACCAGCTGTAGGTGACCGTCAAAAAAAAAAGAAGAAAAAAACGGTACCCTGGTTGTAGTGAGCGGCATGTTTTACAGTGTCGCTGCCAACCGACGCCAACCCAACCTATATAAAATAGGCCGATGGGGGGGGAGGGGGTACTCATTATCATGCATGGCCGTAGTCGTATGACCACAGATCCTCGCATCCCTAAATGCCGGGACGGAGCATGTCGGCTTTTCACTGACCAGGCGGACATTGCTTGCACCAAGCGCGAAGCGCCGTGAGGTGTTGGAGAGTCGCATGTAGGGTGAGCTGCATCCTACTGAGAACCACTTTGAGGCAGATTGTCTTGAATATAGATGATAGCGTCAATGGATGTATTTAATTTCTGGTGTGGCCACTTCCAGAGAAAGCAATGAGTTTTCTACTGTATGTAACTGCCTCGTGGGTGCCTTACCATCTACACACTACGCGATACGACCATCCCCCTAGAGCGGAGTCAAGGTTATCCCCGCACAGATATGATCTAACTCGACCACCGGTCATGGGAATCGCCAAAAAAAACAAAACAAGAAAAACGGTACCCTGGCTGTCTAGCTCACGCAGTGAGAGACGTGTTTTACAGCGTCGTCGCCAACCGACGCGGCGTTCTCATTTGTAGCTTGCCTTAGTCATTTGACCATTGACCACGCATCCCAATCGAGACGGAGCACCGAGCACCGTTCCTACTCCTAATAGAGACACCTCCAACGTTTGGGCGCTCATTACTTTGTCTCCATATATTACACATTTTTTTTTGTAATCTCATCCCCTTCCTGTTTGGCCGCCTGTGGCCACCTCCCATCGCCTAGGATAGCGATCGTTTTCTGGCTGATATCTCGTGTACCAATATTCTCCACGTCACATTCGTCTGTTTCCCTCATCTCCTCCTCTGACACATTCCGTTCCTCCTTGTACATTTCACATTATCCTACCATGTGAGTTCTACTCTCTATTGCTTCGCCGCACTGGCACATCTGTGCATCTACCTCCTCCTCCTCCTCCACCTCCCGGCTACTGGTAAACCTCTTTCTTGTTTCCGGCAGGTACAGGTCTCCTGGTAGAAGGGGTGGGGGGGGTTGGAGGGGTGGGGGGAGGAGGTTCGCCAAAGGATTGACCCTTCTAGGCCAGACTGCAGTTCCGTTCTGGAGACAAAACCACTCAAACTCTACGTAAGACAGTTTGCCCCCAAAACGGGACTGCGGTCCTAAAAAGCACATTTTCGGAAGACTGACGTACCTGATCACAGTAACAATAACATGTACCCGGTGCTGTAGAAGTAATAGCGTTCACTTCTTTTTCTTGGCAGTAGAACGTTGCAGGGCACATCAGACTGGTCAGACCCCCCACTCTGTGATCCACTGTAGCTACTATTAATAAGTCCTACCGTAGCTCAGGGCAGACATATCCCAGGATAATATATTATATATTTATATATATATATATATATATATATATATATATATATATATATATATATATATATATATATATATTATAGACATATATAATCATGTTGCCGGGTTGGGGCCGTACGATCTGCATGGCCTAGCACACGTTTTCCGACAGCAGCAGGAGGGATCTGCGACGGGAACAAACCGTGCACAGCATCTCATACCCGCAGATACAAGACCTAGATCGTCCACTGTAGACCGTGGTCCTGTACGACCGTGCAAAGCATCTCTACATGGTCCGTGCGGCGACGCATGGCAGAGGCGGCGGCGGGCGGGGGTGGCGGTACCCCACCCAACTTCTCTCCCCCTCTCATTACGTGACACGCCCGTTGTGGCGCCGTTTTGTGGCATGATTTGTGCGATTTTTGTATGGCTTTTTACGCACCGCCAGGAGACGTGGAAGAAGAAGTTCTTGTACGCCGTAACGCCGGCGCAAGTCATTATAGACCCCGCCGCCGCCATGAAGCCCAGCATGTACGGCTCGAAACCGAGCGACAGCTGGAGGTAGCTCTGCCACGCGATGTTCGGAACTGTTCTTGTCGTGTAGTCGTTGTTGGCGATTGGGGCGGGGGGGGGGCGGGGGATGGGGAGGGCGGGGGGGGGGAGGGAGGAGAGGGGCGGGGGAGTGAGGAGGGGCGGGGTGTGGATGGGAAAAGGCGGGGGGGGGGGGGGGGGGGGCTGTACTCATTATCATGCACGGCCGTAGTCGGGGGAGGGTAAGGGGGCAGGACGGGGAGGGGCGAGGGGAAGGGAAGGGAGGATGGAAAGACAGGACAGAGGGAGAAAAACGCGTTCATCGCCATATGTTTTTCAGAGAAAAATCCTCGCCGACGAGCGGAAAGCGCGCTCCTGTTTATATTATATATACGAAGTATATATATTATGATGCCTTCTTGTGCACGAGCACGCGAACACACTAATACGCGATCCCACGAAGAATATACATTTTCGTGCCACCGGCCAATGCCAAAAAGTCGAGGAGGGGGAGGAAGCGAAGGACATTCTCGTCGCAAGCGGCAAAATCGTAGGGGGTAGGGCCGTGCAGCTTCCCAACGCTGCTTTGATCTATTTTCATTTTTATAGCGTGTGCTGTTTTTCTCGTTCCGTTCCAAGCGGCGTCGTGGTCTGCCGTCGCCGTGATCGACGGGGCGTCCATAGTTAGCGACGGGAGTGAGTGTTGTCGTCAACGCCGTCCGCGCGGTTCAGGTTATCCGCGTAGTTTTGCATTCGCGGTGCCGTTGTGACCGACCTTGGAAAATGTTGAAGATGTACACGAACGCCATGGGTCTCCACACCGCTTGCAGCTGAATGGTGTCCCATATGTCCCGCACCTGTCACTCGACAACAACAAGAAAGCATGGTATGAAGACGCGTATTGACAACCAGGCATACCGCAACAATGCGGGTAAACGCCCTCATCACTAGCAAACGCCCAGGGACGCTGTTTTTAAGGAAAACGGGCAACATATATAGAGTAAACGTCCCCCCCTTAAAAACCAAAACGAGGAAAACACCCCGATATCACAAAAAAACGCCCTCCCCCCCATCAATTTTTGGGGTAAACGCCCCGGCGCCGAGCTGGCAAGTCAATTTGAGTGTCGGAAATGGGGCGGTTTCCGAAGCAGGCCAAGGTGTGCTTCACATAGGAAACGCTACGCCTGGTATGCGGGTAGGTAAATGTTGTGTGCAACTACAGCAAAACAGGCAAGACGCGGACAAAGAACCGAACATGTTTTATACGTACTGCCCTGAAAAAATAACTGCCTCCCAGCCCCACTCGAACGAGTACCGGGGTATTGATACCATTCATTGGGGTGTGGCGTTTATACCAAACAGCTCTCGATGATGATGATGGGTTCTCGCTTCCTGGCCAGATAAGACAACACTCCATATTCTATCGATGAGGCACGAACACTTTCAGCCAGAACAAAAACACAACAGCTCCAATATCACATTATCTCCAATCTGCCAGAACTGCTGCTCCGGGCGCGAGCTATCTGAAACCCCAGCCCCCACCATTGCGGTATCTTCTGTGCCAAATCTCAAGAGAGTAGCACCTCGTCGGTGCTGCTGGGTCGCGACGTGACCAACGCTTGCCGCTCGCTGTGCTGTTTGCGTGTGCGTTTGAGAGGCGTGCGTTCTTTTCTCGCTTTTTTTGTATCTCCCCGCGTGTGCGGTGTGTGCTTTACGTTTCATGTTCTTCTTCTTCTTCTTTTCGTATCGCCCTGGGGGGGCCAAAAGGCCCGAAATGTTTTTTCGGAACATGTCCCGGTGTCACATAAAACGCCCCGGGGCGAACTTTTATACCTGAAAAATCGTAGCGCCCGGGGGGGCGTGATTACTCGCATTTTTACGGTATGTATGTACCTGGTGTACAAAGTATGTAGAAGGAGGAAGAAAAATAAGAAGATGAAGAAATGGACACGATACTGATAGAAACAAGAAGAGCACCAGCACCAGCACCAGCACCGGCAGCAACACTAACACCAACAACGTCGACTACACGCAATACCACCACCACCACCACCACCAATAACAACAACAACAACAACAACTTCGAGGGGAACTATGAAGTCAAAATACTAGCAACACCGAAGCAGAAAGAATGTAAAGTTGACGAGAGGACCGGGCTGCGTCGTCGGAATTTCGGCCAAGCCCGCGGCGACCAAAACACCACGCACAATTTCACAAAGATAATCAGGACGTCGCACTAACGCGTGTCAAGCCGACGCCTTGGATTCGGACACTAACGCCCACCACACCCACCACCACCAGTTGGAGCAACAGCAGACCTCCAGCCCGAGTGCTAGTAGCCGTCAAATTAAACAAACTCCCTCGCAGCAACGGCGAAAATGAAAAAAACAATAATACCTCAGAAACGTTTTTCGGAACAAGCACGTACACCGAATAATCTCCTTTCACCTTTCCGCGGCTGCGGAAGCTTTTCTACCGGTAAAAACAGCTGGCGTGACAACGATAACCTTGCGCCGCCCCTCACCTGGTTCTTGATACTCTTCGGGCCTTTGTTGGGCCGCTCCCACAAAAAAATCACGGCGGGGCCTAGCACTATCGCCGGCGTCAGGCTCATGATGAAGCAGATCTGGACACCGAGCGAAAGCACAGAAGAATACCGGTATGATGCTGTTGCTGTTGCTGTTGTTGTTGTTGTTGTTGTTGTTGTTGTCATCACTTTTACTTTTCAATTCAACTCAACTCAACTCGAGGGAGGTCCCACAACACTCGGCGGCCTCAACAAACCGGCCGCGGTCACAGGTAGTACGGCAGGTGTCATCCCTCCTGCCCCGCCTCCGGGAACCCTGCCATCGATCGCATTGCTCGTACGGTTCAGCATTCCCACGGCTCACTAAAAAAGCGAGCACGTTGGCTTAAATTGGAATATACTAGTACCAGTATACTACAGCAATCACACGAAGAGACAAACGTTTTCCGGAATTCCCCCTCCTCCCCTCCCCTGTCCCTCTCCCCCCCCCCCCCCCCCGCTCCTCCCACCCCTCCTCGCGCGCAGCGCGTGCGCGCGCTTGGCGTTTGCATCGCGCGTAGGAACGATAGGGTACAACCGTCAGCGCCTTCTGGTACGGTCCCGTTCTTAAGGCGCCAGCAAGTCTCATGGACCCCGACAAGAGAGCGCCGGCAAAAGTCGCTGCCAATGGAAGCTCTTGACCCATTTAGAACTACACTCCCGTATTGGGGACAAAACCAGTCAAAATCTGAGTCGTTTGCTCCCAAAACGGGACTGCAGTCCTAAAAGGGTTAAAGGGCTACTGTAGGTGCCTAACCGTGCGTGGATGCGAGCGCTAAGAGCAGCAAAGGCAGCAGCAGCAGCAAAGAAAGCGGCAGCGGCAGCGGCAGCAGCAGCAACAGCAGCAGCAGTGGTAGAAAAAATGGCCGGCGCTCGACACTGGCCACGCTGCGGGCACCACCACCATTCGCGCCCCCTCCCTCACCCCCGCCTGATCTATCCTGGAGTTACGGCCGTTAAGCCCGAACTCCCCCAACCGCAACGCTGACTCTTCGATGACGAGAGGGCCGACCGACCACCGTCCTCACCACAAGGCGTCTGAAATCGCACCCCGGCTAGACCAAACACCTCGCGGCGCCTCGCGCTTGGGGCGATGAATGTCTGCCTGGTCGGTGGCAACCCGACGTGGTCCGTCCCGGTGTTGTGGGGATTGGAGGGTCTATGGTCGTACGACTACGGCCATGCATGATATCGAGTATACCCCCCCTGCCCATGACAAGAGTACACCTTCCCTCCCTCTCAGAGGAAACCCCGCCGCGGCATCGGTGGCGGCGGCGGCAGCTGGGGCGGCCGCAATGGGGTATTTTCCACCGATCTTACCTGGCGAAAGGTGAGCCCCCATCCCCACACTTCCCTGTTGTAGACCAGCGCACCCCCCAGACAGCCGACCACGCTGCCGACGAACCTGATCGCGTAGCAGGAGGCCTGCATCTGCCCCCTCGACTCCTCCGCCTCGCTCCTGGCGCGCTCTACCACCTTCCACCGAGGAAAGGGTGGCACGCCCAGTAAAAAAAAAACAGACGTGAACGGCGAAAGGGAAAGCGGTAGCGGCGGCAGGCGGTGGCAGCGGCGGCGGCGGTGGCGGCGGCGGCGATCGAGGCGTGGCGCGCCAGCGTTTGTCAGGTAGTGTGAAACGTGGGCCGGGAGACTACCGCCGTGCGTAGCCGTGATAAAAAAGGCGCGGCATACTTCGGAGCTTCGGAATCGGCTTATTTAATCGGGGTGGGCGGGCTGCAGCACAATACAGTAGTAGCAGTAGCAGCTGCAGCAGTAGGATTCCGCGATCAAGAATATGTTTTTACCTCCATGTCACCACATTGCGCGTATTGCGCCATAACGCTCCGACAAAAAAAAAACACGACACCCTCTAAGAAGCCGCCTACGCAGCTACGTTTCGCGCCGCATGATGCAGACAACGGTGGCAGCAGCAGCAGCAGCAGCAGCAGCAGCAGCAGCAGCAGCAGCAGCAGCAGCAGCAGCAGCGCCACCTCCAAAGGCAACAGAAACACACAAAAAAAACGGATTGGCACGAAAGGCGGGGGGGGTGTGTGCACTCGATAGGAGATATATACTCGATCTCATGCATGGCTGTAGTCGTATGACCATAGACCCTCTCATCCCTACAATGCCGGGACGGAGCATGTCGGGTTTTCACCGACCAGGCAGGCATTGCTTGCACCAAGCCCGAAGCGCCGTGAGGTGTCCGCCGAGTCGCATGAAGGGTGAGCTGCATCCTACAAAGAACCGCTTGTGGGGCGGACTTGCATATTGGTGACAGCTTCAATGAGTTAATTTAATTTCCGGTGTAGGCAATTCCAGAGACAGCAATGGGAGTACTATGTAACTGCCTCTTGGGTGCCTCACCTTGAACACTACGTGATAGGATCAATTCCCTTGTGCGGAGTAAAGGTTCTTTACCTCGCACAAACGATCTAACTCGACGACCAGCTGTGGGTGAGCTGCATCCTACTAAGAACCGCTTGTGGGGCGGACTTGCATATGGATGACAGCTTCAATGAGTTGATTTAATTTCCGGTGTAGGCAATTCCAGAGACAGCAAATGGGAGTACTATGTAACTGCCTCTTGGGTGCCTCACCTTGAACACTACGTGATAGGATCAATTCCCTTGTGCGGAGTAAAGGTTCTTTACCTCGCACAAATGATCTAACTCGACGACCAGCTGTGGGCAACCGCCAAAAAAAAACAACAGTACCCTGGTTGTCTAGCTCACGTAGTGAGCGGCATGTTTTACAGTGTCGTTGGGGGGGGGGGGGTACTCATTCGTTGCTTGCCTTAGTCATTTGACCATTGAGCACGCATCCCTCGCGAGAAAGATCCCCGTTCCTACTCCTACTAGAGACACCCCCAAAAGTTGGGCGCTCATTGGACGGGGGGGGGTATAAAATGCGCACGCTATTAACAGTGGGAGCAAAAAGGGCGGCAGTCTACAATATACCCCAAGACCCTTTCCACATTACCAGGGTGTCGGACATGACGTCTCCCATGATCTGTCCCATCGTAGCCAAGAACAGCAACCCAGAGAGTCCTTGGATACTCACCTGCGACTAAAAATAAGGGAGGGGTGCGTGGAGGCGGCGGGAGCGGAAGGCGGGAGGGGCATAAGGTGTCGCCATTACCATAGTCACGGTACAAGAACCGCAACACACCTATCTACCCACCCACCCATCCACCCACCCATACGGGCATCGCATCGCACCGCATCACATTCGGAAAGTATGTGGGGTTCAAACAACGCTTCAACCCCTCCGCCCCCCCCCCCCCCCCCCACGGTACTCCGTCTCGAAAGGGATGCGTGGTCAACGGTCAAATGACTAAGGCAAGCAACAAATGAGTACCCCCCCCCCCTCCCTCCGTCTCGACAGGGATGCGTGGTCAACGGTCAAATGACTAAGGCAAGCAACAAATGAGTACGCCCACCCTCCGTCCCGGCATTTAGGGGATGCCGAGGGTCTACGGTTATACGACTACGGCCATGCATGATATCGAGCACATCTCTCCTATCGAGTATCCCCCTCCTCCCCCCCTCCCCCTCCCCCCCTGCCCCTCTCCCCGCCCCCCCTCCTCCCTCCTTTATCGCCGCAGTTTTATGTGGGAAACCTGCGGGGTGAAAGCGAGGGCCAAGTAGCACAGTGACGACAACAGGTGGCCCGCCACCAGATAAGGCTTCCGCCTGAGGCCACCAATGGGGCACACGTCCGAGAGGAAGCCGTACACCAGCTTGAAAGACCATGGGATTGCCATGAGGACAACCAGGGTATTCTGCTGAGACGGCTGGGCATTGAGAGTCTGCACCATGTAGATGTTGAGGGGGTTGGCGATGAAGCTGGAGGGGTTTGGGTGGCGGGACCGGGGGAGGGGCAGTCGGGAGGAAGGGGGGGGGTGTACTCATTGTCATGCATGGCCGTGGTCGTGAGGGGAAGGGCGCGGGGGGGGGGGGGGGCGTGTACTCATGCCATGCATGGCCGTACTCGTATGACCATATACCCTCGCATGGAGGGGGGGGGGGGTATGCTTATGGAGGAACAGTCAACAAAAAAAGATAACCAAATAAAAACAATAATGAGTAACTCCGAACAAGGAAGCGAGTGTGAAAAACGATACACCACGTGACCGGTAGAGATGGTGACAAGGCCGACCATCGTAGTTCCATTCATTGGGTGGCATTGCAACCGGTGGGGTTACCAAGTATCCGTCTATGTAGAAAGTGGTTTCGTACTGGTATGTATTCCCTGACCAAACATTGCCTTCCATATATGTCAAGATTCAATGCCGATCTAAAAAGCCCCAGATATATCACGTTCAATCTTGCACCTCTGGTTCGCGGGACTCCCGCGCGAAAAAAAACATAACACCAGCTCCGTCCGCACGTACCCCCGCCCGCGGCGCCGCTCGGTAACAAGCGAACTGCTGTCAAGAGCAGTGACCACGCTGAACCGACAAAAAGGGCCCCAACAACTGCAGGTTGGACCGCAAGCGAGCGCCTTCACAGTGAACGGGAAACAACGCTAGCCCTACTACAGCTGCTGCTGCTGCTGCTGCGCCCCCTCCCACCCCCCGCCCCGACATCCGAGCCCTCAATTTTCCTCGGACATCGCAGAAGAACGGCCCTAGGCTGCGCGCTGCGCTCTACACGCTTCTGAAGAGGCGCGGCGCAAGACATTAACAGATTTGGCGCAAATGGAAAGGCAACCACCTCGCAAGAAACCCGATGCAAAAGTAGGACAACGGTATCGCCACGTGGCGCGGGCTGGTTAGGCACACCACGTCTGCCACGCCCTCCGATGGTTGTCGCTCGTGGAGGTGGTGGTGGTGGTGCTCGTCGTCCCCGCCGGCAACGGACGCGTAAGCGTGTCCGTCCTTACTCTCGCCGGAGCCACCACTACCACCGCTGCTCTTGCCGCCGTCGCCGTGACGCCCCACGTCCCGGGTGTCGAGAGAGGAGTAGTCGCGGATGGTGCCATGCAGGGCTGTGGTCACCGGAGCGTCCTGCGCGATAGTACAAAAGCAGCAAAAATAGTGATTTGAGGTAGGAGTAGAGCGAGCACTAGGTACAACTCTACGGGAGTAAGACTTCGTGCGTAGATAGGTATCCTGTTTGATCTTGGCTTCCCTCGATTTTTTTATTTGGAGGAACGTTTATGCGTGACCAGCATTGAAGGTCATCCATGCTGCACATTGTCGGATGCCAAAACTCAACAAAAGATATTAACAACGTTAATGCTATACCAGGGAAGTTGTACTACGTAGTTTTGATAGGCACTAGATATGGTACATATTATTATCAATGCCAGTTGTGAGTCAGCAGTATTAGCAATAGTTGCCGTATACCCTCAACGTTCGGTTAAGGCGCCCGTCCTCCTCGCGGTGTCGTTCGTGGGCGCTGACGAAGGACCGGAACTACATAAAAAAATAAAACATATCTACGTAGTACGAACGGTTACACGACGAGCTCGTTTGCGACTGACGCCCACCGCCCAGCATTCAACCAACCAGCAGGGTACGATATTCATTTTTGGGGCTATGCTATACAAGCCAAAAGTTCATATAATATATCGGCCTGTTTTATTATAGGGTTAGGAATAAGGATAACAGTAAGGGGTTCCCCCAGAATGCGGTCTGGGTATATAAGGCGGTATCCCGATATAAGGCGGTCGAAATCGCTTGGCGTGACTGGGAGAGTGCAGTCATAAACTGGAGGTAATAAGGCAGTTTCCCTCGATAAGGCGGTAATATTGCTTCGGCACACCATCACCTTACTAGAGGGATAGGGATAGAGATTAGAGTTGCACCCCGTCTGCCTGAGAACCGGGTACCCGGTGGCGGGTACCCGGAACCGTCCCGGTCCAACTCACGGAATCGCGGGTATTTTTACCCCGGGTACCCGTCAATTGTTCTATATGGAGCCCCCAAGACTAGCGTATGCGTTGATTAGTACATACACTGCAGCGGCTGTGCCTCTAGACTCTTCTTGCCTCTCGCCCCTGCAGACAACAGACCGAGAATAGATAATACCCCTGTTCGTACCGGCCTTCGCACAACACGTTACACACACACGATACCCCTAGCAGCGTAAATAAGCAGCCCTGCTTTACCACGAACCAGGAGATAGACCAATCACGAGAAGTCCAAGCCTTTCGATCTTTGTTGCTGTGCGCAGAGAGACTGATGTGCTTGCGGCAATGAGCAATGAGAGATCGCACACAATGGTTCACGCTCCCGGTTGATATATTGGATGTTTGATGGGATAATTGGACGGATATCGGTCTGTGGGTCCTTATTTTATACCAGGTATGCAATACCTGGTATAATAATAATGTGTTTCCTTTGCTGTAGCGGTATGCCTTGAGCCTTCTTTTTCTCTTTGGCATGATTAATCGAGAGCGGCGAAATGAAAAGCCATGTTTTCCCACCTTTCGCCTTTTACCACCCCGCCGCTCAAAGGCTACGAGGAGAACAAATATTGTATAGTGATCCGGGTACCCGGGTACCTGGGTACCCGTGCCCGCCTTACCACGCCGCCGCTCGAATGCAAAAAGGGGAGCAAATAGTACATGGTAAGACGGGTACCCGGGTACCCCGATACCCGTGTCCGCCTTACCCGCCGCCCCTCAAACGCTAAAATAGTGTATGGCAACCCGGGTACCCGGGTACCCGTGTCTGCCTGGGACCCGGGTACCCAGTTCCGGTTCCGCCTCAACCGCCTCCCACCCGATCGGGTACCCGGTTCCATATTTTGTGGCCGGGGTGCAACTCTAGTGGAGATAGGGATAGGAATAGGGTTTCAATCCCCGTAGTATTGCTGTTGGGCGCAGGAGGGCGAGGGTGTGAGAAATTTCCCAGAAAATGTCGCCACAGCAGCGAAGGCTTATTAATCACAAATCAGTGTGTCAGTTTTTATCGTCTTGCCACCGCGGGCGACGAAGGCATCAATAGCGCTGAGAAGGCCCAAATACTGAGAGTGTACTGAGAGTACTGAGAGTATGGGCAGTACAGAACCCCGAGAGTACAGGTAAATATGTACCCGAAGTACGTATGAATAGGTGAGTTGCCCACGTACTGGCAGGTACAAAATAAATCAAAATTTTGGAAAAAAAAGGCGAGCAAAGTGGGAGTCGAACCTCGGGAGTAGAAATAAATATCAAGTGATGTCATTCATCTAGCATATGGTACTCGTACAACATGCAAATTGAGTTTTTACGCCATATGGCAGGATCTCTTGGAGTAGCTTATACGAGTAGCTTATACTGTTATGACTGCATGCACAGCAGTACTGCTGTATAATGGCATGTGATATGATACGACAGCAAAAGATAGGCGTACTGCGACAAAGGAAGGCGTACCGCCGCCCTTTCCGTTGGCTCTAGGATCTATCGGCCGGCAGCACAGGACACACAGGAGCCGGTACTATGTTTTATACGACTACTGCTGTACACGGTGATTGCGCGAACGATTTATTGTACTCGACTCGTACACTATATCGATCCAGGGATGATCGCTACAAAGAAAAATGCCGGTCACACTGCGGCAGGTACGTTCATAGGTCAGTGTCAATGCCAACAACAACGAACACTGCATTAGATAATGAGAGTACAGTGCAGACCTGCCATGTGTGCACAGTACATTGCGGCAGTTGGTGCACTGTGCTGAGCACAGCCGGAGCATTGGCAATGTCGAATCACACACACCTTGCAAACGTATGATATCATAGATACATGAGTGTTTCATTATGTCTGAAAATGGGGTCGTAATTGGATATCTTGCAGAACACTACACGCACTACTACAGACAACACAACGCAAAAACACCGTGACTGTCACAGAGTCAAGACTGCTGTTGTGTAGTACGAACTGTGTACTGCTGTACCGTAATGGACTTGCTTACAGATATCTTTCTCCTGAGCGTGCTCGGTTGGGACATCCCTGGCATCTCAAAGCTCCCACTGCCTCCTGCTACTGCTTGCCGGCGAGAGCCTTTTTTCCTTTATTCTTGTTTTGTTTTGTGTGTGTGTGCGTGTACCCAAAACACGGCACCGCGGGCGAGCCCGGCGCCATCGCGGGTGGCCGCGGGCGCTGGCCGGTAGACGGGGGGTCGGAAGGAGCGCGGTCGCCGTTTTGGTGTGGCGTCGCGTGTCCATCGAGACGTGAGGGAAGCATGAATGGGCTCTGTCTGGCCCCCTACTTGTGGGGTTGGATATATTATGCACCAGTACGAGTCTACAAGGGTCATTTTGGCGTGCGAAAGAATATTCAAGCGGTGCTTGTTTTGCGACCGAGCTGAATTTCACAGAGAGAGCTCCGCAGTCTGAGCACCAACATTGTCGAGCTGGCGAACGACGGCCACGGTGAGCACCGGGCTTCACGCGAGGCAGGCGACGGGGCTCACTGCTGTGGCAGGGAGGGAGGGAAGATTTGCCTGGACCGAATCGGTGCGCCATGTATAGTAGCATACGTAACACAGCTCTGTTTGATCTCTTCCTGGGAAAAATGTTGCCGTGACTGGGTATCCTGGTGAACACTGCACACACAACTGCAGTAACTACATTCGCAACAGAAACAGGATCACCGTGGCTGTCACAAAGACAAGACTGCTGTTGTACGGCCGCTGTTGTGTACTGGTATGTGGGTGCACGGCGCGCGGCTGTTTTGGTATATATACATGAAAGAGGCGTTCTACGATAGAGGTCCACCCTAAATTTTCTGAGGCTCCTCACTTGAGGAGCTTCACACCTCACCCGAAAACTGACTTGAGCAACACTCAAAGTAAATCGCGGCGAATAATCCCATGGCCCGAGTCTACGAAACGTTTTTTTCGAAATCAAGATTGGTATTCCGAAGATTTTGGGTCAAGGGCCCCCCGTCTTCCAGAAACAAAATAGCCGAAATGTGCTACGTCTACCGTAGAACGGGTCGAGATCGGTAAAATACGTTTTTATTGTTAAATCTAGAAGATGCGTGGGTTCACGGTTCACCGAGTAGTATTAATTTCCAAGACCGAAAGCAAATGCCCCGCAATCTGAGATCGTGTTCGTATGAACGTATCTGGGGATCTGAGAATGACAGGAATCAAAAACATAGCCTGAACACACCAGCACACGCGAATGCGCGGTCGCACGGAGCTAGACCTAGACCTCAACGCCGTGCGTCACCACGTTCCGGCGGCCACCCTACCTGCCCCGAACATATGTCTTTGCTGTGACGCTCACGGCAAAAAAGGCCTCTCCCGCACAAAACCGAGGACTGTCGACAAGAAAAAAGTTCGAAAGCACTCCGCGCGTGACACACGGAACACAGCAGTACAGTAGTGGGATAACTTACCGGGATTGCTATGTTACCCTCCCCCCGGGGATAATTTGTAGGCGCCCCCTACGGGGATCTCGGCGAAATTGGATAATACGGCTGCATTATGTTACTTCGCGACCCGCCGCTTTACCACTAACACAGGGAGCCCATGTCAGATCTCGGGAAGACTCAAAGGGTAACGTCGCAACACAACGTTAGAACGACTTCGGCCACAACGGTAACTCAGTAACCTGATGCTAGGCCCGGGTTGAATATTGTGGTGGTGATAGAATGCTAAAATCAGGTCTTTACTGACAGAAACACCGTAACATAAAGTTAGAGAGATGTTATGATACTGCCTTGAATGAGGTTGAAAGCCCGGTAAATACCTGGGCTCAGGCACTGGGATCGTATATGTAGCACTTGGAAGGTGCATCTTAGGTGGAAAACCAGGGGTTTTCCAGAGATGCACGAGCTTGATCTCAGTCTCCCCGTGCACGAAAGGAATAAAGCTGCTCTCCTCCTATCTCTAAGCAATCAAGACACGCGAGTACCAACGAGTGCCGACTTAATAGGCAAACCTGTCCAGGGATGCAAAGTGTCCCGCCTGCTGATCTTAACAAGTGGCGTCGTCCGCAGGTCGACTGCACTCGATATTTTTTTCATGTCGTTTTCCTGGACTTCGGGAGGTGGTTTTCCTGCTAGGTGTGCCTCTGGTTCGTTTTTTTTTTAGGCTGGGTTGGAGATGGTTTTTGCGTATTTTGTCCTGCCCACCCCGCCGCTCAGTGTCGGGGCTGGTCTGGGCAATCGAGCCAATCATTTGTGGCACAGGACACGTTTCCAGAGTTGTGGGCTGGGTTTAGGTGGTTCTTGGCGTATTCCGTGATATTTTCCTTCTCGTCCTACCGACCCCCCCCGCTCGGGAGCTGGGGGCGATCACGACAACGTTGACAACACCTACTGGGGAACAGGACCGTCGTGTTTTTAGTGTCCACATTTCGCTTTTCCGTAAACACTTTCTCGCCCCACCCACGTTGCGGGTGGCATGGCGACGACTTACGTTCACGATTTATTCCTGCCCCTTAAGGCCAGGCCTCCTGTTCTTTCTCATTTTTTTTACGTGCCTTGCCGGATAGGTTGCCTCGCCGTTCAGAGGTGTGGGAGTGAGTTTTTGAGGAGCCGCATCTTCGACTAATGTTCTAGTTCGTGGAATCGGGGTTTTCATGAATTTTCCATAATTCTGCATATACGGCTCATCAGAGTGGGCTAGTGTTATGGTATTGCTTTGAATGAGGCTGGAAGCCCGGTAATTACCTGGGTTCAGGCACTGGGATCGTATGTGTAGTACTTGGGAGGCGCATCTTACATGGAAACCAGGGGTCTCCACGTGCACGAAAGGAATACAGCTGCTCTTCTTCTATATCCTGGTATCTACAAGCAAACAACACACCAGTACTAATGAGTACCGGCTCAATAGGAAAACTTGTCCAGGGATACAACGTGTCCCGATCTTGATCTTATCTCAATAACACTCGCATTCACGGCCTCAATTTGGCTACATCCCCGATCATGACCAGCATGCGCGGAGCCCCAGGCGGGCATCAGCCCGCCGCGGCGAAGCCGGCTTGTATTTTATATATTTTGGCTTTTGTTTTTTCAATCCCATCGATCCTCTTCGCCCTGCTTCTCCAGCTCCCTTCCTGACGTAACTCAGACTCCCTAGTATGGTCACACAGCAGACACTCCTCCCCCCTAAACGTATATATGTTGACGTGCTCATACTAATTAACTCTATTTTCCAGTACGATTTTAATCTTGCCGCCACTACTTTGTTAGTGTAGATTGTGCGCGGGGCGATTTTTTTTTTTACGCATGTTTGGTGAGCATGTGAGCATAGCGAGCTCCGCCCGGTCAACGTTCCCCCCGCCCGCGGCATAATCTCCCAAAGGGCAGCCTAACATCTATCATGGATGTTTTGGTGCGTGCGTGTGTGCTGGGGTCGGAGGTGTCAGCAGGGGACCGGATGGAAGACGAAAGTCGGAAGGCAGCCAGCCACCACCCATCAACACCACAGAGCTCTAACGGGGGACCATAGTAAATACCAGGTAGGACCTACGCAAAACCCTACTTGGTACCTGGTATATATTTACCAAGTTTGACCAATACTATTTGGTCCTGTTTACTATGACCCCCCGTAATAGCAGCAGAGCCTACCGGCTGAGCCGCAGGCTATCGTGAGAAGAGTTCAGCATTTCCTTTTTTCCCTCGTCGACAAGCGTCGCAGAATCAACCTTGCTGTTGGACTCGCGTCGAAGAATCAACCTTGCTGTTTGGCTGATATTGGGAACGAAGATACACGATACATACAATGCACACCAACAATAGCTGCAACTTGGCTGCAACAAACCTCGTGAGTTAATAATATTACGGGGGACCATAGTTAACCCTTTTAGGACCGGACTCCCGTTTTGGGGACAAATTACTTATAATTTAAGTGAATTGTCCCCAAAACGGGGCTGCGGTTCTAAAGGGGTTAATAGGACCAAATATTGTTAGTAGAAATGGTCAAATATATAGGTGTTTATGTATACCACAGGTCCTATTAACTATGGTCCCCCGTAATAGCTGACCTCAGTCGACGGCCGTTGTTACGCTTTGTTTCATAAAACATCATACCACTGGTACAAGCAGTAGCAGTATCAGGTACCAAGGTGGTACACTGCTGTTTTTGTGCTGATGGTACCTGGGTTTGGACGATGGACCAGTACTATATCGTACGTAACGCTTGTCCCCAAAGGTATCCGACACGGGTGAGCCTTCAAAGGCAGCCGCATTGGCGACTCTGATGTGTCCTCCGAATACCACAAAGTGTGGACATCTCGCCGAGGCTCTACAACTCGCTGAGCGGCATCGACTGTCACCCGGTCGCTCTCTGCACGCGATGCCCCCTTTTCAGTTTTCTCGGGGCAAACTGCAACCTGGATTGCATCTACCTCTGTACCAGGTATGCAGGTGCTCGAATTCAAGGGGGGGTGTATCTTGAAATTATGATGGGAAGTTTCAAAATCGCATTAGGAATTTGTTTCAAGGAACTCGAATAGGCAAAACCATCTCTGAAAGAAATGCGCACCTCTTGTACGAGAGGAAACTCGTGGTCCTTCATCGCGGCCACAGCTATACCCGAGCCCTGCTGCCAACCAGGAAGGTGGGAAGCAGAATTCGGCTGCAGTGGAGTGTCTGCCACCGTGAAATTGGCAGCCAGCACAGGCCCAAGCTGACGTACGTATGGCAGGAATACTGGTGTCCCCTTCTAAATAACGCTTCGGCTACGATACAAAACCATGGAAACACAAACGCGCAAGAACAGCGCGAGTCTAGCAGTAGCAAGAGTGGCACACTTCTCCACTTTGCTATACCACCACTACCACCATGATTGGCACGGCAACGACCGTAGCAGGTATGGGAATGGCCCTGTACATCTCTTTGGAGGCCTATAGCCAGGGTGGTCGGTTTGCTTGGCATCCTTTCTGCATGTCTCTCGGAGCGCTCGGCCTGAGCACTGCGGGAATCCAAGCTGTTCGGTCACGAAGGACTGCGGAGGGACTGCAAGCCAAGACTCGACGCACGCAGGTATTGTCTACCATTGCCTACTGCTGTAGCCTGCATGGACCTAACACCGTTTCTTTTTGCGCGCACATCACCACCACTTCTTCGTGGCGTTGGGATACACAGGAGCAGAGCTCACGCACGAGCTGGTCCAAGTCGTGCATATCCAGATCTCTATGTACGTCGTACGTGACTGGTCGACTATTGTACGACCGAGCTTTTCTTTCACGAGTTTTGAATTTTGAATGCCAAACACAGCAGCAGCTGCAACAGATCCCACCACCAGCAGCAAAGCAGCAGCAGTAGCAGCAGCAGCAGTAGCAGCAGCAGCAGTAGCAGCAGCAGGTAGGAGTAGTAACAGCAGCAGCGCCAGCAGCAGCAGCACCAACAGCACCAGCAGCAATAGCAGCACCAGCACCATCAACAGCGAAAGGCAACAGTAGCATCAGCAACACCAACAGCAATAGCAGCGCCAGCGCAAGCACAAACAACAAACAGCGAAAGGCAGAAACCACAGAGCACAGCAGCAATACTCCTAGCATACTCGTAGTAGTGTTTGCGGCTTGACCCAGCTTCGACAACACGGTTGACACGTTGACACGTCCCCGTCCCCCGTCCCAACTAACCCACGTCTATTCTTGTTCTTCGTTCCGAGAATTTCCTCGGGCATGGTGGGTCAAGGGCCGGGGGTTACCTTTTACTTTTTACTATTACGGGAGGCCTATAGTAAATAGGACCAAATAGTGTTGGTAAAAAAATGTAAATATGTAGGTTTTTGTCTCTACCGTAGGTCCCTACCAGGTACCAGGTATTAACTACGGCGGTTCCACCGAAAAATACTGCGAGCTGCATAAGAAACACCATTATTCCACACTACTTCCAAGTACTCTGTGCGAAAACGACAAAAACCACTGGTACAAAATACAACACGAGCAAAGGGTACGGATGTTCTACTGCCTGTGTGACACGCGAGAAGGTACACACATAGGGGTAAGGGCGTGTGCGACGGTATATAGTCCCGCATCAAGTTATACTTCTTCCTGTGATGTGGGTGTGGGGTGTGGAGACACACCGAGGTGGCTTGTGTGTGTTCTTCACATTAAACCGTTATTTCCCCCCCGTCGACATCCAGCACAACCAGTGTCCGTGCCGATTCTTCCATCCTATTATTAAAATAATATCATAGAGATATACAAGTTAGTTCTGTGGCCACAAAACTACGCCACAGAGATACTACTGTACGTTGCCACGTATGTATGTATGTACAAGGCGCTTCGCTCCGCGGGCGGCCTACGCCGCCCGCTACGCTCGCTCAGGAAGGAAAAAAGTACATCAAATTATGCGAAGCGAACAGAGGTCCACGATACCAGTTTAGTGTTTTCAAGGATCGTAATTGCAAACCGGCGACTTGATAATGCCAAGAGTCCCGCCGCCATGCTTCAGGAAAAAACAGCTCCGACGTCAGCTTGGATGCCACATATACGCTTCGCGTCGCGGATGTCGTACGTACGTACATACACCCCAGGTAGGGTACTACTGTCTGTACTTATTTTCGTCTTTCGATATGCTCTATGTCTGTACTGTATGTACGAAGAGAGCGAAAGCACAGCACGGCACAGCAGCAAAAACAATGGAAATGAAACCGAAAACTCGGAAAGGAAAAAAAATACCCGTCCCCTCTCGTGTAATATTTTTCTGCCTGATTGGAACACCTTACACCCGGTCGAAAAGAAGAAAAGAAACAAATCGCACAGAAGAGCTTCTCTCTCAGCCTCGTACGCCGCCCGCCCCTCTCGCGACCACCTCGCTACCGATTCGGTCCGGGTAAAGCTTTTATCACTCTCCGCCACAATTAGCCCCGTCGCCCGCCCCGCGTGAAGCCCGGTGCTCACCGTGGCCTTCGTTCGCCAGCTCGATAACGTTGGTGTTCAAACTGCACACCTCCCTCTTCCAACTTCAGCGTGGTCGCAAAAATAAGCACCGCTTGAATATTATCTTGCCCTCCCGAACGATCTTTATAAACTCGTACACACTCTATCAACAATCATAAATCGAAGCCAGACGAAGCCCGTTCATGCATCCCTCGTGTCTCGAGGCACACGCGACGCCTAGGCACGAAAGCGGCGACCGCGCTCCTTGCAACCCCCCCTCTACCCGCCAGCACCCGCTGGCACCCGCGACGGTGCCAGGTCCTCCCGCGATGCCGTGCTCGGAGAACACGCACGCACACGAAACGAAAGAAGAAAAAAGGAAGAAATAACCGAGAAAACAAAGAACTGCTGGAAAGGTCCGGCAAGTAATGAAAGGAGGCGGTTTGGAAGTGGGAGCTCTGAGAGGCCAGGGATGCACCAACCGAGCACGCCCAGGGGTTGTGATCTAAGTATGTAGTTCTATCTATGTATGCAGTATGCACAGCAGCAGTGGGCAATGCAATGCCATGCCATCGTACTGGATACGACAGGCACGTAACCCGTTATTTCCCACCCGTCGACATCCAGGCACAACCAGTGTCCGTGCCGATTCTTCAATCCTGAGAGAGATACAAGTTCTATGGTCACAAAACTACGCCACAGAGATATTACGCACGTTGCCACGTATGCAGTGAGCACAGCAGTCAGTGGACGATGCAATGACATGTCATCATACTGGATACGACAGACACGACATACATATTCTATGAAATAGAGAAACGAAAGAAAAAAAGATGAAGAAAAAGACAAAAACAAAACCAAGCGAGACAGATCTAAAGAGAAAAAGAAGAAGAAAAAATAGAAGGAATAAACTGTCGTTCTCCCCCCCCCCAGGGGATGTGGCAGACGCTTGAACAGAACGAGCTGGAAAAGAAAGAAAAGGGAGAAAACGCCACTATTAATATCAATACTTGTTAAGTGTGGCGTTATCTCGCTCTCGAGTGTCAGGTCAGTGTTACGGTACGGCTGTCTAGGGATACGAAACGTCCCGACCTTTATCTTAACAGAAAATATCAGTAATATAGGTAATCTCAAAGTGCCCCCGAGGAACCAGGATGACCTTGAACGGTGTGTGTGTTCTTCACATTAAACCGTTCTTTCTATCCGTCGACATCCAGCATAACCAGTGTCCGTGCCGATTCTTCAATCCTAGAAGAGATACAATTCCCTTGGTCACAAAGCTACGCCACAGCAGAGATACTTGGGACCTACGCTGGTGGGGGATAGAGAATATATGGCCTGGTATCCACATAGGTGAGCAACTTAGAATAAACAACTTGAGAGCTACCTGGTGCAGCAGTAGTACTCGTAGTGCGGATTGATATTTTTTACCAAAAAGTGAAACGAGATACGAGATACTACCAGGTACGTATGGGCCAAGTGTGGGCTATGACCCTCTAAAAAAAACATTCATAGGGTACGGTATTATTTATTTACGTCGCCCATAGAATACAACAGGATGACTTTCGACGAAATCCTCGTCTATGACAATGGGAACGAGTTTAAAAGGTTTAGTTTAGAGATGCTGCTTTCAAGAAACAGCCGGAAATATTCTCGTACCGCCGCTGCGGGGAAAAAAGGGGAAACAAATGTTCGATTTTTTCCTTCTTTTCTTCAAAGGGTTGAGCACAATCAGTTATTTCTCGTTGCATTTTGTGTCAGCACGCTGATAAATATCAGCTCGTGCGACAATAGACCTTCGATATCGACGTAAGCCTCGTAAGCCTCAGCCCACGGCCAACCCGCTTGGTGCCGGGCAAGGTCCACGAGTGTAGATGGCGGCCTCGAAGATTTTGAGGTGGATCCATGGTCTAGTAGGGGGCGAGGGTTTGCCTGTCCTGCGATATACGGAGCGTTCGGATATCGATATACCAGCTATTACAATTCAAATTTCATCCAAACAGCCCTATTACGGGGGACCATAGTTAATAGGACCTATGGTATTCATAAAAAACTATATATTTAACCATTTTTACTAACAAAATTTGGTCCTATTAACTACGGTCCCCCGTAATAGTATTTAGAAGCGGAGCGGTACCGCTCTGGAAGGAAATATAGGGATCCCTTTACACATTAATATGAATACCAAACGGTTCTTATATTTACGGCCATAGTGGTGCCACACCAGTACAAACGCACCGATCGCGGCGAATTCGTGTGCCGCTCTTGTGTATGGTGTGCGAGGGGTGCTATTACGGGGGACCATAGTTAACAGGACCTATGGTACACATAAAAACCTATATGTTTAACCATTTTTACCAACAATATTTGGTCCTGTTAACTATGGCCCCCCGTAAATAGCACCTGTTAAATTTGTGGTGTGGGATAGAACCGTGCCTACAACAACAAAACGCCCGGAAATTTACACCTCACACGCACAGCGCGTCCCCGTTTGTGCGTCCGTGTCTGTGCGCCTGTGTGTTTTGCGTGTGTATTTTGTGGCTGCTGGCTGATCCGCCCGGGACATAAAACGCCCTCTTTACACACGAACGCCTCCTCTTTTTTTTTGTTTTGTTTACACGTTTGCCCCCTTTTGTTTATGGCTGTGTGGGCGATCCTCGATTTGTTCGACAGTATAACCCTCGATTTTTTGTTGTTGTGGCTGTGGCGGACCAATCGCCTAGCTCTCTCTGATGGCGGTGAAATGTGCCACTTTTGTGTCCACAAGTATGAGGGCCGTTTGTATGCGATGTTAATATGCAAATGTTCCTCTTTTTTTTTTCGGGACACAGTGTGTGCCATACTATATACCTGGTACTATATAATTGTACGAGTACCCTTGTTAGTTTTTTTCTGGGGGGGGGGGGGGGGGGGCTTAGGTTATAGGTCCGGGTGGCACCAGGTTCGGCTTGAGACCAGCGTGCCTTGTCTAAGCAGGGTGGTCGGCGGCACAAAACGTTTCAACAGCGGTAGCATGCATGCACATACGTGTGGTAGGACGTGAACCCCCGAAAGCAGGCCGTGTACGGCATGTTCGGGGGAATGCACCTCCCTGCACACCCGCGGGTATAATAGGCAGAAAAGTAAAATGCACACACCTTTCACCCTGGTGCTTCCCCGCTTGCCACCCTTATCCGATCCGGTCCTGAGCCCTCCGAACTGCCCCCGGGGGACATAACTAGCCGCCGGCAGGGCCCACTTTGGTATCCTGATCCCACACCGACCTGATCCCGCCAAAATCGAGGAACGCTCGAGGTAGTTTTCCGCGATTCTTCCCGGGCTGAGCGCGTTTGGGCTGTGGTCCCTATACGCACGAATCCTGGCACAGCTGTGAGACCCGAGAAATTCGTCCAAACTCGTGTTCTTGTGGCAAGCTGCGTGCGACACTGTGTACTAAGACAGAAGCGTGTTACGAGGGGGTTTTGTGTCTTTATGTTGTGTCGCCACAACGTGCTGGCACTATCTTCAGGCTCTACGTCTAAACCCCCACCCCGCGGCTGCTTCTGCTGTGTCCCGTTCTTTCCTCTTTCTCTCTATGTACCCCCCCCCCCCGGCTATGCGAGTACGACCATGCATGACATGAGTACTTCCCCCCCCCCCCCTCCCGCGCCCCCCCCCCCCCCCCCCTCCCTCCCCAGCTTCACAGCGCTCTGAGTAACCTGGCCCTAGTATCAATGCTCGGTGGGCTGTACGCCATCTACTCCAACAAGAACCTCATGGGCAAGGACCACTGGACTTCATGGCACGCCTGGGGCGGGCTGTTCGCGCTGGCCCTCTGGGTGGCCAACGTGGCGCTCGCGGGGGGCAACACGGCCGACCTCGGCAAGAAGCGGCTGGTGTTCTTGTGGCAGTCTAGGAAGCACAGGTGTATACGAACGAGTAGATCAGAACTAGCAGAAAGTACCAGAGGTTATTTTCCATCGTCGTAATACTACGGATTGCCCAAGGCCTCTGTACCGTACGATGTGCGCGGCAGCATATATCAGATGTACTGCCAGCGTTCTCCCAGTATACCTGCCAGTATACTGGCAGTACTCCTGGTGTATGTTGGGCCATGCCAGTACCTCAGACTTCAAGAGTACACCCCGGTACCTCAGTGTAAGCAGGTTGTGCCCATATCACTGAGTACACTCCTGTATATTACAGTACAACATACCCAAAGGAACCTATATAGCGTAGTGTGTAAACATTCATAAGCACACTACAGTAGTAGGGGGATACCATGGTTTTTGGGTCCATCGTCATTATGTGGCCTCCCGTATCTGGCCTGTTCCGGGTTGCTGTTACGACCTGTACAGTATTGCCAGCTACCTGGTACCTGCTGTGTGGTTGTGTGTATGTGAACTACTGTATGCCTACTTACTGTAGTCACGATAAGGATCTTCCGTCCTTCCTTCCTCCCCCCTCCCTTTCTCCGTGCCCCCCCTCACCCCCCCCCTCCCCTTGCCTCGATATTTTCTTGACCTCGGTTTGTTGTACGTCCGCAGATGGCTGGGCGCGGCGGCGTACACTGCGACCCTCGCCACTGTCTCATCGGGTTTCCACAGCGGCTGGGGTCTGCGTTCTCTCGGGGGAGAGAGAGGGGCTTGGGCCATGACCGCAGGAGTTGCACTTATATTCTTGGGCGTTGTTTCTCAGGGGCTCGGGGCGACCCCGACAAGGTCCGTCCGCAGCAAAAGATCTTGATATTTACCTTTTTATTTCTCGTATTTTCCCCTTTTGAGAACTGCACACCCGATTTGGGGGATATCATGTATCAGTGGTATTACTTAAAAATAGAGAAGGATGGTTTCTGCACTATGTCGCGGAAGGATCGAACCAGTCGGAGGGGTTCGCGCCTCGAGACAGATCATCTACATAATCATGGTATATATTTCAAGGCGGGCAGATCATCCATCCTAGATATTGCATGATCTGTGTGATCTAGCTCATGTTGCCGAGTGGGACCTGAACGGTCTGTGGGATCTACGGTAGCGTATGTTTCCTGGTTTTGGATCGGTACTGTGCGATAGATCCGTCACAACATTTCACAAGGGCACGGGAGGGACTAGATCATCTACAGTAGACAGATCAGATAGATCATCATCTGTCTGTCAGAGGTGTGAAGATTTTTGTTTTGAGTTTTCTGCCCGGGGGGGGGGGGTTCTTCTGTCTTGAGGTTTTCTGTAGGGCTTCTTTTTGGTGTTGTGTGTTGTGTTTCTTATTTTTTGTTTTTCTGTTTTCGGAGGTGTTTCGTCGGGAGCCTTTTTAATCGCGCTGGGGGGGATGTCGTCAGAGACTCGTGCCGGAACCTTTCTTGTCGACGATGTTTTTTTTTCCTTCGTCCGAGGTTTTGCCGGAGCTTTTGTTTTTTTCTACGAGAAGCTTTATTTGGCGACGGAGCTCCAGCTTTTGTCGGATCTTTTTTTTTTCTGAGCTTTTGTGCCGTTGGATATTTCGGTGAGGGTGGAGAGAGCGGGCATGTCTCTGTCTCTGCCTCTGTCGCTCTTGGAGAACTGAGCTGTCGGGGGGGGATGGGGGGGCAGAACTCTTGCTACCCCCCCGTTTTCCACCGCCACCTGAGAACCAATTAATCGGCCGGCGTAAAAATCAATCAACCGAAGGTCCATCCCAGAGTTGTGTTCTAATGGTTCATGTATACTCTGGAGGTGCCCGGATTTCTACCCAAAGTATGATAATAGCTACTAGCTTTGGTACCCGGGTATAAGCAGGGTATATTCTCTGGAAGTACCCGGGTTTACGCCCGAGTATGACCATAACAGCCAGCTTCGGTACCCGGGTACTCGAGAGCATGCACTCTACCGGTACTAAACAAGTAGGGTATATTCTCTGCGAGTACCCGGGTATCTGCCCGAGCATGATCATAACAGCCACCTTTGGTACCCGGGTATATACTTGTTGCTAATATTAATATTAATAGTAAGCACACCCTTTTGGGTTGGAAAAGCATTTCACTGACTGGAAACCCCAGAGTATTTACCCTACTCAAGTAGGGCATATTCGCTGGGAGTACCCGGGTATCTGCCCGAGTTTGACCAGAACAGCCGGGTTTGGGTACCCGGGTATTCCGGAGTATCTACCGCATGTGCCATTCTGGCCAGGAACATAGTCCCCATTTGATATTCGTTTCAGAGCCCGAACGGAGATTACATTCCCGGCCGGAGTGGTATCATATATATACTGCAGCAGCACACCCGTCTTTCTTTTTTTTTTTTCCTTTTCTTTGCGAGGTCTCCACCATGAGAAAAAGCACAGATGGAACTTGACCAACGTAAAGTGATGCGACCGAAAAAAATGTGTCGCTGCTGCCTCTCGGTTGCTGCTTCTCTCGAGTCTTGGTCTTGGGAGCGCTTTTCCAATTGTGCTGGAAACGAGAATCGCGGCAATACGTCCGGCGTTTCGAGAAACAAGGCGGGGACAAAAAAATACCAACAACACCAGGAATATCCGTTCCAGAGATTGCCCCAGTGTACCGCTGTGGGGAACAACATCAGAAAGGGTCGGTGAGTATCGTCACAAATCACGGCAGTCTTTCGGCGGGAGTGTACCCGGCATATTGTTGAGTTGTCGTTTGTAATATTAATAGTTACCATACTTATATTACTGTGTTGTACCGCACCGACGCCCAGCTACTACAGCAGCAGTACTCATACTATTGAGTTAATATGTACGCGTTGTGCTGGCTGTTTGTCAGGACCCGCGTGGGAGGCACGCAGTTCCCAACATTAAACAAAAATGACACTTCATTGTGCCCCCCCCCCCCCCCACCCTCCACTTCCTCCTCCCCCCCCCCCCACCCTCCACTTCCTCCTCCCCCCCCCCCCCCCCCTCCTCTTCCTCCTCCCCTCCCCCCTCCTCCATCCCCTACCCCCCACATCATCATTTTCCCCTCATTTGGTTAACCGATTAAAGGCAACCCTTGTACACTAGGCTCAATCTCGCCTCAAAAGACAGCCGGGGTGCTTCATCATATCTTGTTCAAACCAATAAACAATAAAACAGTAAAAGCCATAAAAAACAAAACAAAACAAGAAAACAGCTACGAGGAACCAAAACAAAAGAAAGCAAAACACGAAACAAAAACACAAAAACAAAAGGACTTGAAGAAAAAAAACAAGAAACAGAAAAACATGAAGGAAAAGAAGAAAACGCAAACAAACAAGGGACAAAAAAATGCAATGAAAATAAAAACAAGAACAAAAAGAAAAACGTTCTTCTGATCCGCAGCGAACGGAAAAAAAAGCCGAATCATCCCCATTGAGCAAAGCAATACGGCTGCGTCCTGGGAAGCGCAATCCCAGAGAAGAGTAAAAATGGAGAGCAACAAAAATAAAAACAAGAACGCGGCTTCCGTTACCGCTGCTGTACAACAGGTAGCTGCTGCTGTCAAGGCATCCCCAGCTCAGCAGCAACACAAAAAAACATGCGCACCACGACTTCAATGCGAGGCGGCTACTGCTGCTGCTGCTGCTGCAATAATGCGGCTGCTACGTACGGCATCCCAAGCAGTAGCACAGCACAAAAGCCAAAGCGCGCGACACCAACAATTCATTGCGCCCACTTCTGTTTTAATCTCGCCCTGTCACCCTCCTCTCCCTTTCACCCTCCCTGCCCCCCCTCCCCCTCCCCTCCCATCACACCTTCATCGATCTCATTCGGTCCCCAACCTCCCCCTCTCCAAACGGATGCGTGGTTAATGGTCGAATGACTAAGGCAAGCAACAAAGGAGTGCGCCCCCCCCCCCTCGCCGACATGATTTTACAGAAAAAAACGTCATGCGCAGGTGGGCTGACGGTCGACGATTGCCACGACGATCACCACTAGAAGAACTGTGCAATATTACGGTGGTGATGCAAGTACTGCTGTAAGCAGTAGTATCGAGTGTTGGGAGGAGGCCGAAGGCTTCAGCTGGTGGGAGGAGGGGGCGGGGAAAAAAAGGAAAATAGGGAAAAGGCCGGGGGGCGGGGGGGGGGGGGGGTCGAAAGTGCGCACACATATCATGGACCGAAGACACATCCGCCCCGAAAATTACAGGCTGCCAGTTCGCGAATACGAGCATTAGCAAATAGCAGCTGTTTTTTCAAGGGTCCGACCCACTCAATTATGGGGTGTCTGCTTTGTCTGTCTGTCTGTCTGTCTGTCCCGTGACCAAACAAAATATCACAACAAACACACACCCACAAGAAAAGAAGAACACTCAAGTAAAAAATATATATACGAAAACACAAAAGAAAGTAGAAAAAAGCGTACTACAACAATATATATACCGTACTGTAGTACTGCGTAAAACATACCTGTACGAAGTAAAAAAAAAAAAATCAACGCCTTTTTCCACTGCCAATGAACTCCACTGCGGCGTCGCAACGGCTTCACATCAGCGCGAGGGCGCCGGGGCGGGGGGTGAGATAAAGGGTATAGAGGAAAGGGAGGGGAGGGGGTGGTACTTAAATCGGGGGTGGGGGGGGGAGGGGGAGGGGGGGGGGGGAGGCAAAAAAAAAGTACACTCACGTAAAATTCCACCCATGCGGCGGCCTCATCATGTAAAAAACAAACACATACAACAACAACAAAAAAAAAAAAACACAGCAACTGAAACGGGTGTGCAAGCTACCGCCGCCGCCGCCGCCTACGGCCGCCGCCGGCAAAAGCGCTACCTGCGATTTAGCCACACGACCTCGGAGCACTGAGAGGATTATACCGCACCCGTAGCTGCTGCTGCTGCTGTGCGCATCTCTCTCTCTCTCTCTCTCTCTCTCTCTCTCTCTCTCTCTCTCTTGCTATAGACGAGGAGGGTGGGGGTGGGGGGGTACGGCGTCAATGAACTCCTCCAGGCCAATAACGGGGTACCCGCACGCCGCAACCCCCCGGTAGCTACCGCAACAAAAGCGAGAAAGCGCCCAGTGGAGGGTAGGTAGGTTAGCAGCCCCCCTCCCGCCCCCGCCCCCGCTACCGCCTCCCCTCCCGCTCCCACCCCCGTCATATAACACAGGGCTATAATGGGAGGCGGGTGACAGCACAGCTAGCAGCAGACACCCATCGCCCGCAGCTGCCCCCCCTCCCCCCCCCCCCCCCCCCCCCCCGGCCCTCCCTACCTACCGACACCCCTGTTCCACCCCCCCTCCACCACCCACCCCACCATCACCACTATAAATGTATAGACAAAAGCAACCTCACGCACAACACGGCGGGACAGTGCAATTTCTTGGCGTACCAGTAAGGTACGCGGAAGTGCTGGTATGGCATGGTACTTATCCACCAGGTATGGTACTCACAAGAGCATCGTACTGATGAGAGTATCGTACGGTAACGGTAGGTGAAAAGAGTCCGAAACCAACAAGCGCGACGCCGACAGCGCACCGACAACACACCGCAGCTGGCTAGCTAGTTCGGTCGCACCGGCACTACAGGAAATAAAACGGCAACATCGCGGCAAATCTACTTGTGTATAAAATATCGCAAATAACCCCCCCCCCCCTACTCCGTCTCCAAAGGGATGCGTGGTCAATGGTCAAATGGCTAAGGCAAGCAACAAAAGAGTACGCCCCCCCCCCCCCCCCTCCCCCGCCCCGCTGCCCTCCCACCGCCCCTTCCCAAATGATATCCCCAATCACACGAGCCCACCCCTCCCCCAATAGACCCCGCCCCCTCCGAACATTACCCTCCATACACAATACCCTCCCCCCCCCCGCCCCCCACAACTACAACCATGCATGACATAACTGCACCCCCCCCCCCCTCTACTCTCCCCTCTTCAAGTATCATCTTCAAACAATAGCGCGCCCCCCGAGCCCCCCCCCCCCCACCACCACACACATCCCCTCCCAACCCAGCGCAACACCCCAGCAAAGCCGACCGGCCCTCCTTGTACAAGCCTCACGGCAGTGCAAACGCCTAGCCGGGATAAGTACCCCCCCCCCCCCCCGGCCCCATCTCTCCTTGCGAGAAAAACATATCTGGAAGCAAAACATATCTGGAAGCAACTCCAAGCCGAGCGCCGAGATTCAGGTCATCGCTGTTTTTTTTGTTCATCAACTATTAATAGGTATTTCGGGGGAATGCGCATCTCCCTGATCTGCACGATCTGCATGATCTACATACGTAGAACATGCTTGCGGGGTTGGATCTTGTACTACAAAAAGATCTCGCACAACATCGGAGTAAACGGTAGGATAAGATCTAGATGACCTCTCTGTAGATGGTGTATCTGCTGTAGATGATCCATCCCTCCTTAGATTATGTGCCTGACGTGTGCAAGGCTTCCGAAGCGCACGCAACCCGAGCCCAATGCAGCAGCGACAAAACCATGGGCAACACGTCTGCGAGCACAACGCGAGAGTTTGCGATCCTTCGACCCCTCCCTCACCCCCCACCGCCGCCACCACCGCTGCCGCCACGGCCGCTTGCCCCGTCCCTACGCTCCCTTCCCCCCCATTCTACGACTCCGCTAGGGAGCGTGGTGGAGGGCGGGGCGGGGCGGGGCGGGTGGTGGTATGGTGAAAGAGTCACGGTAGACGCTGGGCAAAGAGGGTGCTCAACCTTGCACCTGCACCGATGCATGTACCGGTGCCGCCACTAGCACTGGTACCGGCACTTGCACCGGTACCGACACTTGCACCGGCACTTGTACCGGCACCTGCACCGGGGTGGGCACCGGCACTTGCACCAGCACATGCGCCGGCACATGCACCGGCACTTGCACCGGCACTTGCACCGGCACCGGCGCTTGCACTGACATCGTCACCGGTACCGTCACCGGCACCAGTACCGGTACAGGCGCCTACACCTCTCCCTCTCTCTCGCCCCGCCTCCCCCCCCCCCCTCTTCTCGCTCTCTCCACCTCCCTCCCTCCCTCCCTCCCTCCCTCCCTCCCTCCCTCCATCTCTCCATCCTTATCGAGGCTCCCGCTGTCTCTCTCCCGCCCTTTCTGGTAGCTATCAATAATCAACACACCTACCGAAGGAGGTCCATTTTTATCGAAAAATACTCGACGGCAGGAACCTGCAGCGAAGAAAAAAAAAAAGCGGGGAGATATATACATTCATTAAACATGCGAGGGAACGAGGGGGAGAGGAAGGCGGACAGGTGTAAGGTTATTTGCTGTTTCAAGCAAAACAAAAAAACGAATCATAAAAATAAATAAATTCATGTATGTATGCTTCGCACTTCGCACAGATCACGATCTATCTATCTGCCACAGATAATCTAGACCACAACCTGCCGCCGTGAGGTGTTCTGCATGATCTGTGTGGTACAGCTCCTCAACACAGGAAACACGTCTTTGGACCGTACAGACTATACGGCCCCCGCCTCCGGGACCCGTTGTAGCTTACTGTCGATCATACGAGGTACATGTCAGGAATGTATCTGTTCCGAAAATTCTTGGGGCCGGGCACCGGCACAGTATGTACTGGCCAGTAGTAGTCTACTGGCAGTGGTAATCTACTGATTGACCTGGCCAGTATATTTACCGGCAGCTTGTACATCGCGTACGCCCAAGAAACACGCCATATCATAGTACGGAAACCCACCGGACGCTATTTTGGGAGGGGGGAGAGGGGATACAGTATAAGTATACTGCTGCAATCGAGTACGAGTATACCGGCCCAACGGGTGGGGTGGACCGTGACTGGACCATGTCCTGCGGTGAAGGCCTCATAGCCTCGGTTTTTGTTAGTGGGTGAGCTCGCGCAAGTCCCACACTACTACCCGGGAGAGATGACTAGAGCTCCCTGGTGGCTATCTATCTCCACCGCACCTGCCCCTCTCGGGGGTCAGTCAGGTCGGGTCAACGCGCCCAGGCGCCAGTAGCAACAGCAGCCTGTCTGTGCTGATGCTGCAACGGGAGCTATAGGTTAAATTGACACACGACACGAGAACGTGGAAGTGTGGGGAGCTTTATTTTTACCAACCCGCCGGAGGATCAAATTGAAAAAAAAAAAGAAAGAAAGTACACCGGTTTGATTTTGACGACAGTGTGGATAGTCGCCACTGGCTGAAGGCTGATTCAACCAGTCCGGTGGCAGAGCCCAAAAACATTTCATCTATGCGCCCGGCGTGTGAATCAACAACGTTTCAGAGCCCCGGAAATCGTAACACTCGGGCAACCTCAACCTCTGTCCCACCTTGTGGGGACGGCGGCTAGGCCACGTCTCGACACAGCAGCGCTGCGTAGCGCTGGAGGAGCAATC
>JARUPZ010000003.1:9680535-9739621 GCA_031213475.1 Nereocystis luetkeana
TAAAAAACGCCGCTCAACCAAATACCGGCTACTATACCGGTATCTGCGCACGCACGAGCAATATACAGCAGTAGTTTACCCCTTAGCAAACCGTGGGCGCCGGCTTCGAAAAAAAAAAAAAAAACACTGATTGGGAAAAAAAAAATGGTTTATCCTTGAAAAACAATGGTGGGTGCAGGCTTGAAAACACGCATCTGCGTGCATACACGTGGGTGCAGAGATAATAAAAATAAAAAGCACCTGCTGACGTACGTACATGTATTTTTTTATCCTCAGACCTTTCCGGGGGTGCTGTGTATACTATTACGGGGGGACCATAGTTAATAGGACCTACGTATGGTACACACAAAAAACCTATATGTTTACCTATTTTTACTAACAATATTCGATCCTATTTAATGTGGTCCCCCGTAATATCAATGACAGCCCTAAAAGGGTTAAATACGTGGGAGCAGACTTGAATAAAAAACAAGACATCTGCTTACTTACGTACAGGTACAGCAGTTGTCATTTCTAAAAATGGGGCGCAGAGCTCCCACGCTGCAAAGATGACCCCACCCATCTGTAGGGCGTGCATGACGTGTATCATAAGGTGGGTCCCTCCTCCCACTAATCTATCTATCGGCACGATCTATTGATCGGTCAAGCAGAACATCGACTCGTGTGACAAGCTTGCAGAAGGTTTTCCCGGGAAAAAAATATATATATCGCCACTGCTGCATGCACTCGATGAACATCAAACAGCACACTGACCTGCAGAGACATGCATGACCTACTCGTACATCACACACATGCCATAACCCGTTGATCTGTGCGATCTATATCCGGCAGATCATCATCTCCTGCCCGGCTTCTTGTGTGACAAGAAGCTTGCAGAAGGCTTGTTCTCCCAGAAAGGGGAAAAAACAAGCGCACGACAATCATCAGGACACTGACCTGTCGGACCTGCATGGTCTACATCATGCTGCACCTGGTTTACAATTTTTCCCCCAACTCAGTGATCTGTGAGATCTACGCCCGGCAGATCATGATCTGCCCCCGCCCTGTGAAAATCTTGCAGAAGGCTTCTTATTCTCCCCGAGGAAGAAAAACAAAAGCACAAAGCAAGCACCGCTGCAACTTCAAGCGCACAAATCAGCGTACCGATCTGTAGGACATGCACTACCTTTGTCATTAATTTATATTTATATATATATATATATCATACATACATACCATGCCATAAGCCCCAACCCACTGATCTATCTGTTACGATCTAGGCCAGGCCGATCACATGATCAAATCGCTGTCACTGTGGGCCCCAATTTCATACCACAAGAGTTCCACCGCTTCGGCGAGCATTATGGTGCATCGGGGCAATGACCACAAGGCCCACCAATATTCGCGAGATTCGGAGGAAAAGGAAGGGGGGGAGGGGGGGGGGCACCGGCTGACAAAAAACGTGGGCGGGTCTGGAGGGTCGCGAGGCGTGGCTAGGCAAAGCACATCAGTACCCCTAAGGTTTGAGGGGGAAAACTGATCTACATATGCGTACAGATCATGCACGCCGTATCCTATGTCCCACAACCCACTGATCCATCTACCTGTTACGATCGATCTACATCGGCATGCCCGACGCGTGGAACTAATCGCTAGAACACTCACCGCTGCACTTGATGCACATCAGCACACCAAGATTGAGGGAAACCCAATCCGGATTCGGTGGTCCCGCAGTCCGCACACTCAGGATTCGCCTGCAGGAGGAAAGGTAAAAAAATGAGGAGGCCGCAGGACGGGGGGAGAGAGATAGGGGGGGGGGGGGGGGGGGGGAGGTGTGTACTCGATAGACGTACTCGATATAATTCATGACTGTAGTCGTATGACCATGGGAGGCGGGGGGCGGGGTGTACTCATTTTTTGCTCGCCTTAGAGTCACCAGACCATTGACCCTGCTTGCTCTAACGTTTTCGAACAGTTGGGCGCTCAATACCTTGTTTCCATAGATTACACGGACATGTTTTTGTTTTATTTTTTGGGAGGGGGGGGGGGGGGGGGGGGGGGGGGGGGGGGTGGAGGGCGAACCAGGTTACGGGGTATAGGTAGGAAGAGCGCGGGAGTAGGGGATATGAGGAGGCGTTTTGTGGTGGTGGTGTGGTTTGGTGTGGCGTGTGGTATGGTATGGTATGGTGAGGTATGGTGTGATATGGTATGGTATGGTATGTTATGTTATGGTGTGGTACGGTATGGTACGGTATGGTATGGTATAGTATGGCATGGCATGGTATGGTATTGTATGGCAAGGTATGGTACGGTATGGTTATGGCACGGCCGGGGAGAGAGAATCAGTATAAATATAGGATCAGAGGGGTGGGGATAAGGACAGGGGTAGGGACAAAAGGGGAAACCACAGGGGACGGGGGGAGAAACACGCATAGAGGGAGAGAGGGAGCGGGGGGGGCGAGAATGTATCAAACACAGAAGGTAAAAGATAAAAAAGAGGCCAGAGAAGAACGGAAGATAAAAAAAGCAAGAGGCGAGACAGACACGAGACCGGGACAAGAGGGAAAAAACAAAACGAACAACACACACACGCATACCGGTAGAACGGGAGGGGAGGGGAACAGGGATAGACGGGGAGCGAGTTGAAAATACAAAATGAGCTTAACAGTAGAGCGCGCGCGGCCAACTGCGGAAGCCGTAAAAGAGCAGCCCCCGGCGAACAAGCTTCCAGCTACGCCAAACGCCTCGACACCGATAGATGGACAGCGCCCCGCGCGCTGGTGGTGGCGAGAGATAATGAGGTGAAACACGCACGGAAAGCCGAACCATTCTTCCTCCTTTTGCCCCCTCCCACCTTCCTGGGGGCCCTCCTTCTCGCGACTGACCGGGCGCCGCCGCAAGCCGCCTCCGCGCGCCCCCCGCCAAGCGATACGCCGACACGACAATGTTGCCCAGAAAAAAACAACAAATGAAAAAAAAACAAAAAAACAACGACAACACCAACAGGAACGGTACCGTCACCAACACCGACAACAGCAAACAACAACCGACACCAACAAACAGGAAAAACAACGGCACGCTCACGCACGCAACGTACACACACAGGCCCAATAGAAAACATCTAACTGAACCTCGCATGAATAAGAAACGAACACGAAAAAAACAAACAAACAAGACAAACAAACCAAATCCACAACTACTGCCGCCGCCGCCGCCACCACCACCACCACCACCACCACCGCTACCACTACAACCGAACAACCCCCCCCCCCCCCCCCCACCCCCCCCCCCCCCCCCGTTCTCACCCTCAATACCATGGAAAAAAAAAAACTAAGGCAAGCAAACAAATGATCACCCCCCCCCGCCTGCGACCGCCTGCGACCCACTCACCCTCATCACCTCCGCCACCAGAGGGTTTCCATGCCCATTCCCAACGCCGGTGCCCCCGGCGCTGCCACTATTGTTTCCGTTCGACCGGCTCCCCTCGAGGCTTCCCCCATTGCTGACGCGGTTGAGCATGTCCTCGTCCGACGTGTCATCGTTGTCCATCCCACCTCCCCCCCCCCCCGCCACCGCCTCCTCCCCACCCCGCCTCCCTCTTCGCTGGTTGCCGAAATCGGCGCGCTCCCTGTCAAACTGCTCGCACCACAAGATACATAGAAAAGGCGGGGAGGGAGGGGGGGGGGGGGGGGGGGTTGGTAGGTGAACGGGGGGGGGGGGGGGGGGGGGGGGGGGGGGGTACTCATTATCATGCATGGCCGAAGTCGTATGACCATAGACCCTCGCATCCCTACAATGCCGGGACGGAGAACGTCGGGTTTTCACCGACCAGGCAGACATTGCTTGCACCAAGCGCGAAGCGCCGTGAGGTGTTGGGCGAGTCGCATGAAGGGTGATCTATAATAGCTGCATCCTCTACGAAGAACCGCTTTATATATGCGGATTTTCTTCATCAACTTATTTGATTAAATTTCTGGTGTGGTCACTTCCGGAGACAGCGGTGGGTGGGGGAGGGAGAACACAACGCCGGGATCGGCACGCTGCCCATCAACTGCTCGAACTGCAGATGCGTAGCAAAAAGGGGGCTAGGTATAAAGGGGGCTCGGTGGGTGCGTGGGTGGGTGGGTTCGGGGTGTACTCATGTTATGCATGGCCGTGGGGGGCGGTTACTCATGACATGCAACGTCCATACATACCCACTCGCATCCCTATGTTCCATGCCGGGACGGAGTACGTATCACGTCGGGTTTTCACCGGTACCAGGCAGGCATTGCTCGCACCAAGCTTTGCGAAGCGAAGCGTGAGGTCTTGGGGCGAGTGGCACGAAGGGGCGAAGCTAGCTACAGTAGCTGCATCCTACTAAGAATCGCTTGTGAGGCGCACTTTTTTTGCGTACGGATGCAGCGTCGAGTGCATCGTTTTCTTTTTGCTTTTGGTGTGGACACTTCGAGAGACAGCAATGGGTATACAATGTGTGTGTGTGTGTGGGGGGGGGGGGGGGGGGGGGGGTACTGTGCAGAAATTGGCGGGTTCCTTGTCAACTGCTCGCATGAAAGATAAAGAGAAAAGGGGGACGGGGTGGGTGGATGGTTGGTTGCTGTGGGTGGGAGGAGTTGAGTATAGGGGGCAGTTTGGGGGGGGGGGGGGGGTAGGAGGCCGCAGAGTACTGCTACCATTCACATTTCTTGGTCCTGTTTTAGTACTTAGCATCTCATCTCCCTAGCTCCCTCCCCCTGCCCCCTTTCCCCCCTGGCTTTTTTACTACGTTTCTCTTAGCCCCTGCCCTGCTTCTTGCTCCTGCCTCTGTATCTCTTGCTCTGCACGTTGTCTGCCCTTCCCGTCTGTCTTGCATGTATGCACACGTTCAGCAGATAGATCTACAGACAAATCATCCACAGATATATCATCTACAGATATATGATGTACATATATATCATCTACAGATATATAATATACAGATAGATATTCTACAGGTAGATCATCTACAGATATATCATCTACAGATAGACCATCGACAGATAGACCATCTATAGATGGGCCATCTACAGATATATCATCCACAGATAAATCATCTAGATACTACACAGCCTGCCGTCCGTCATGATGACATGCTGTGCAGGATCTGTATCGTACAAATCCGACTCAGGACACATGTCCTACAGCAGTAGGTCATGCAGATTAATCGAACAAGACTCCAAACCGGCAACAGCACACACCTGGAACCCCTCTCTATTCCCTACAAGGTCTAGATGATGAAAGAGAGGAAAACATCGATGACCTGCCCGACATTGTGATTGCTTGCCTATCTTTCTGGCTGGCTGGCTATCTGGATGGTTCGCCTGCCTGCCTGCCTGTCTCGCCTGTCTGTCCATCTATCTGTCTGTTCAGGGCTGCTCACAGGTCAGCTCAAACCTGGCGGATCGGGTCGGGTCGGGTCGGGTCAAGGTGACCTAGCCCGACCCGTGGGATTTCAAAACCTGCTGACCCGACCCGACCCGTGATATTTTTTTCAAGTCCTCCTGAACCCGGCCCGCGTGTGATGATGTGTGATCTGGTCACGACCCGTGAAGGGTCTCGGGTTTTTTTTTTTTCTCTTCTCTCGCCCACCTGCGACTCGATCGTTTTTCGGATGCAGTTGACCCACGACTTGAGCTCGTCGGGTCCCTCGGCTTGGAGCATGTAGTTCCGTCGGTTCGCCGAGAATATCTCAAAGCAGTACAGAGCGTCCGCCGAGTGGACCTCCTGCAACAAACACACAAATAAAACACCCGAAAAACACGCCACAAAACCCATACAAACCCATTACAAAAAAATCAAGGAATAAATCCAGCAAAATTTAGAGACAACAAAGAACAAGACAGCAGCGAAAAAAACCGCCAAAAAGAAAAAAGCGTCAACAACACAAAGGACAGAAGGGAGGGAGGGGGGAGGGGACGGGTGGGGACGGGGTAAGGCGAGAACTAACGCGGACTGCAGCGATATACCGGAGCATGCTCTCAATACTCGTATGCACAAACCACACCTGTTCGAGTATGTCAATATCAGAGTCGGAAAGGGGATAACATTTCCGGCCAGTGTGGTATTTATAGCTGCTATACAGCACCGGTATTAATAGACGGCTGGCCGACCGACCGACCGACCGACCGACCGACCGACCGACCGACCGACCAACCGGCCGACCGACCGACCGATCAGTCGTTTCACTGACCACCCCACACATCGACCGTTTCACCTTGTGAGGGCTAACTAGCCACGGGACGCGTGCGCATACATTGTAAAAAAATAACAAAATCCTCACAGTGACGATCGATGTAAACAACCGAAAGACCGACCGACCAACCCACGTACATACCGATCTTCAAGCGGACCGACGAAGCAAACACTCATCCAACCTAGCATCCAACAAACCAGCCAACCGACCAACCAGCCAACCCACCAACTAACTAACGAACGAGAAAACAATAAATCGGTCGAGTGACTGATCAACCAATGATCCAACCCACCAACCAAGCGAGCAACCGACGAACCAACAGCCCGAACAACCAACTGACCGACCAACTAACCCGAACAACCAACCAACCACTCAACCGATCAACCAACTGACACCCAATCAATCAACCGACGGACCTTAACAGTGCAAAGCTTGACGTCGCAGATGAGCATCTTCTGCCGGCTGGCGTCGTCCTTGAGGTAGTACAGCTTAGACCCATCCAGGACGAACCACCGACGATTCCAGTGCTGCGCGCAGTTACAAAAACCGAAGTCGATATCGAAATCGAGTACCGGAACGAAACTATGAAAAAAAGAACCGAGACACAAAAGCTTCACTGGCTACAGACCTACGAACGAACGAGGCATGCAAAATAGACCAAGACAGACAGCCGCACGCAAAAACCACGCGGCACATAGTGTACATTTATGTGAAAAAAAATGCAGGTGAGACCGACGCTGCTCTATATTACAAAAAAAAAAAAGCGAAAACGAAAACGAAAACGAAACGCACGCTAGAACACGCGAAAGTAGAAACAAACAAAAATCAGGAAAGAGAATTCAGGAAATAAAAGTCCGAAAACGAAAATCCGAAAACAAAAATCAGAAAACAAACATCACAAAAGCTCAGTCTAGAAGACTACTACTATTACTGTACTGTACCTGATTTCGCTTTAACCCTTTTAGGACCGCAGTCGCGACTTGGGGACAACTTCCTGAGAATTTGAGTGAATTGTCCCCAAAACGGGACTGCGGTTCTAAAAGGGTTAAGCGATCTCAGACGAAACCGTGACGACCAAACACACACTTGCACGAAAAGCAGAAAAAAAATCAAAAAACAAAAACAGTTGAAAAGCTTTTAGTCTAGACTGCTACTGACTGTACTGTACGAACCTGATACGCTTTAGCGATCCGAGACGAAAACTTGAGGACCGTAAAAAAACCCCCATCAAAAACAGCGAAAAAACGATTACATTGACGACGGCGAAAAAGCGGCGCGGAACGAGCGAGCGTAAGGGAACAAAACCACGATACTTCGAAGAACACTAATGCTTGTACAGTACACATTAATAGAGTTCGTGGTAGTATTATAATAGTAGTGGAAATAGTAGTAGTAGTAGTAGTAGTAGTAGTAGTAGTAATAGTAGTAGTAGTAGTAGTAGTAGTAGTAGTAGTAGTGGTAGTAGTAGTAGTAGTAGTAGTAGTAGTAGTAGTAGTAGTAGTAATAATAGTAGTAGTAGCAGTAGTAGTAGTAGTAGCAGTAGTAGTAGTAGTAGTAGTAGTAGTAGTGGTAGTAGTAGTAGTAGTAGTAGTAGTAGTAGTAGTAGTAGTGGTAGTAGTAGTAGTAGTAGTAGTAGTAGTAGTAGTAGTAGTAGTAGTAGTGGGAAACTTTTGGTCCAGGCGAAGAAAAAACCAAGCGGGTTATCTCGAACAATCAAGAAAAGAGAAAAACAGAGAGAAGGAAACAAGAAAAAATGAAACAAAGCGAGGCGAGGCAAGGCGAAATACAAAAAACACGAAAACAGCGGAACGTAAAGAAAGTGTTCGCGATTGTGCGGCCAGTCGACCGGTCGGTCGCCGGTCGGTCGCCGGTCGGTCGCTATAAAACAGGCCACTGTCGATCGCGTGATGGACTGTTTTTGCAGACGAGCATTGCTTCTATTACGAAGTTTACAGGCTACCAACCACTCTCTGTCCCAGTCTCAAAAATGTTACGAATCATACCGAATTTAATCCACTCTGTCTCGAAAATGTACGGAAAGTTTGTGAAGTACCACTCATTCAATGTACAGTGCACGGCCCTTCAAGATTGCGAACAGAGTGCTATGAACAAGAAACGGTTCGAAAAACTCTGTATCTCTGCTGTGCAACGCTGGACTGGACTGGACTAGACTGGACTCCACCGCGCCGCGTACAGCACATCAACATCGCTGAAGACCAGACCAGACCAGACCATCCATCACCCACCGTTGGCTGTCGCGGAACGAGGGAGGGGCAAAAGGCGGGATTAAGGCGGGGTTAGGCCTGAATTCAATCGCCGGAGAAAGGGTCATCACGCAAGCGCACAGACACACACCACCAAGACAAGACAAGACAGGACACGCCAAGCCAGGACAAGACAAGACGAGACAGGACAAGACGAGACAAGATAACGCAATGAAACGCAACGCAGCGCAACGCGACCCAACTCAACACCAAAAGACGACAAAATATCACGAGAAGGATCGCTCAACCGCTGTTGAACGTGACTTAAATGGCTTCAACCCAGACACGGATGAACGGACGTAACCCGCAGCGTCTGCTGCAACTATTAGCCCCAGCCCGAAGAAAAACTGACCTGCAGCATCTTGGAAGAGCTCTTTTTGAAGAGGTAGCCTTCCTTCACACAGCCCGGAGTGGACAGCTTCGCGTACACGTCCTCCATCTTCCTCATCTGTTGAATATCAAGCACGTTCCGCACGTCATCAAATTAATCACAACCTAGATCCTCCATAGATCATCCATAGATCCCAACCGGCCGTTTCGAGTTTTGCAGGATCTGTACACCAGGTACCAGGTACAACGGTAGCACAGATCCAACGCAGAAAACATGCCTTCCAACCGATAGCACGAGCTGTAGATCATGCCTGCTACAGACCATACAGATCAGGGATGTATCTGCCGTCAAGACTGTTTTTTTCCCCCTTTTTCCTTTTTCTAAAATTCACTTTCACTTCCCAGCTTAACTCGTAGGAGGCTTTACCCTCAGCGAATCTTCTTCTTGTGTCGTCCCTTCCCCCCCCCCCCCCCCCGGTACGTGCCTTTTTTGTTTTTTGTCGAGCGTAGGGTTCATTCAGCATTCCCACCGCTCGTCGATTTATGGATCACCAAGGGGGAATCGATGATATTGTCCCGTGTGTTAACTGCCGTAGTACTGGAGGAAAAGGGTACAAACAATAGTTGGCAGCATAATAGTTGATAGAGGTGACGACATCGTCACATGACGGTAGTTGCGTGCGTATCATATCGACTAACGGTATGATTGGATACCGAATCATCCCGAGTATCACAGCAATGGCATAACGGGGTCATATTATCATAGTTTCAACGCATCACACGATAATGTACTATTACGGGGGACCATAGTTAACAGGACCTATGGTATACATAAAAACCTATATGTTTAACCATTTTTACTAACAATATTTGGTCCTGTTAACTATGGCCCCCCGTAATAGTGTAACGACTATCATATCAATGGTATCGTACAGACAATGCCCCCCCCCCCTCCCTTCTCTATGCCCCCAGAGTCCTACAATACGATAAAAGATAGACAGAGGGAGTTCGGAGAAGTAGCAGTAGATGCACAGAAGTATAAGAGGCAAGGAGAAGTAGTACTAGTGGGAGATTTTAATTCAAGAATTGGGAAGGCAAGCAAACTGAATGAGATCATCGGACGATATGGCGAAGAGATTTTGAAGTTCCTCATCAAAGACAACGAGATGAAGACGTTGAACGGCAGAGTAAAAAATGCGGAACCGGAATGGACTAGACAGTGCGTACAAAAGGGAGAAAGCTCTATCCTTGACTTTATAGTAGTAGAAAATGGAAGTGGTAAGGAAACAGAACTACAAGTATGCGCAGCGGACGTACGAGGAACTGCGGATAACTTTCTATTATGCACAGACAGACAACAGACGAGAGTTATCAAACAAAGACGAGGTACGAAATTACGGATGGAGAATGGATAAACTAGAAGCAAAAGAGAAACGGGAAGAGTGCCAAGAAGAGATAGCCAAGACGGCAGAGCAATTTTCCGAGCTAGCGAAAATAATAGGTACAGCAAGGAACGATACAGCAGTATAGAAAGGGAAGATGCCGGAGCTAGGATGATAGAAGGATGGGAGCAGTTGGTCAAGACCACAGCAAGTAAAGCAATAGGGGAGAAAATGATAGTATGCAACAGAGCAGTAAAATGGTGGGATGGGGAAGTGAAAGAGGCTATACATGAGAGTAAGGAGAAAGGCACACGCGAGATATACATCGAGTAAAACTATGGCAGGATGGGAGGAACATGCTATAGCTAGAAAGAAAGTAAAAGAGATGGTAGAGAAGAAGAAGAAAGGGATATGGAAAGACGTAGTAAATAAAACGAATGAAGACTTTGAGGGCGGGATGGAGCAGATGTGGGGAGGGATAAAAGGGACACTGGGCAAACAAGCAGGAGAGGCTGGCACGGGAATAGCTACTTTAAGAGCACATAACGGTAAAATGGTTAGTAGTTCGAAGGGAGAAATGGAAGTACTAGTCGAGCATTACCGTAAGCTAGGAAGCCCACAGCCAACGAAACGTTCGACGCAGAATTCGAGAAGGAGGTCAACCCGTGGGCAGAGGCGAACGTAGATACGTCAGAAGCGAAGACAGTGGTTCGGAAGGGTTACAGAGAGAGTTCACAAGGGAAGAGGTAAAAAAATGTGTACCTAAACTTAAGAATAGAACGGCAGCAGGGGCAGACCAAATAGTGCCGGTCGCCCCGGTGGTTCAAGTGGTTAACCTCGAATTCTACTTGTTTGAGTCCTGGGTTCGAGCCCCAGGTGGGTCGAACAATTGACTTTATTTGCAAAAATCACAATCAAAAGGATTCAATTGTTGAGAGCGCCTTGCAGCGTGGGTAGGCACAATTCGATGCGAGTCGACGAGGGAAGAAAAGGCTGAAATCTTCTCGCGATAAAAATGAAGGCACGTACCGTAGCGGGAAGGGGGGAGAAGAGCCTGCTATGTGACCCCGGATCTGAGTTACGAGTGGGAAGGAGAGAGAGAAGAAGATGTGCGAAGATAATGAATGGGATGAGAAAACATAAAACAAAAAAAAATAGCGAATGAATTTATGAAGTACGGGGGAGAAGGAATGCTTACCATGATGGTTATGTTGTATAACTGGATATGGAAAAACGAGTACGCACCTAGGAGGTGGAGAGAAGCAGTAGTAGTAAACATATTCAAGAAAGGGGATTAGGCTGACCCGGGGAACTATAGAGGAACAACGCTACTGAGCACAGTAGGCAAAACATTTTGTAAGATTTTGAACGATAGAATGGGAACGATGATGGAGAAGGAAGCCAAAATGAGCGAAGGGCAAGCAGGGTTTCGGCCAAACGGTAGCTGCGTAGACCATGTATACACCTTAGGTAAGATAATCCAAGGTAGGAAAGACGCGGGCCTGAGGGCCGTTTTCAACGACGCATATTTAGCAAAAACACTTGCTAAATTTCCAGAATAAGGATTTTTTGTTTGCCAAAATAGTAAAAAACTTGCTAAAGTTTTTTCTGGATATTTCCGGTCTGCTTCCTTGGCAAGTTTGTAGAAAGTGATATTTGCTATTTTGAATTGCTATCTGAGCCCAACAACGCCAACACAAGGTTGTACAAACCAGACCACCCCACGACGCCCTACGCTTAAGTCGGTCTAACTTGTGTAGTAGAGGGAGACACGAAGGATACCCGGTAGCATTGATCACAGCGATGATAGGGCTGGCGACACTGGCCGTGAGCCCCGTGTGGATCCACCATGGGTGTCGTTTTGTGCGGGGTGCCAAAACAGAATCACAAACAGCATCCGCCCCAGCTTTTCCCAAGGGAATTTGGCCGCGCTGGAAGGACTGCCGATCTCTGAGGTACGTGGGCTGTGCCTGGAGTCCTTTCTGCGGCAGCATTTACTCCATGGAGAGCGTCGGCGTGCCGTCGGCTTCCTGCTGCTGCTGTAAGGTGTTTGAATAAAATCTGAGGGCGTTAGACTTATGCCAATGGGAAAGCGACGTATCAATACAAAGTTTGACTTTCAAAGATACCCTCCAAAAATATTTAGAACACGCTTCCTATAGGTTTAGAGAAACAAAAAGTTCCAAACTTTTGGGAAGCCCGAAAAAAACAAATCTGGGGCCGATGTTGGGCCAACATCGGCTTCAGAAAAACTCAGGCCGATCTTTGGTTCGAAGCGGCAAGATTCTGAGTCCTTGACAGACATCGATCGACAACGACTGCGTCATGAATTCTGAACCGAGTGCGCTCGTTAGGGGCTCCAACCCACCCCAGGGTCACCGTCTTCACACCATGGCCGGTGTCATGTGGCGGGAGCTGACCAGGCGTATGATAACAAAACAAGTGGCCGCTGGTGTGCACGAAACAGAAAACAAAAATTCTTCATCCGTCTCGAATGGCGAACACTTGGTTTTTTTTTCAGGTTTGGGAGGATACCGTAGGATGACGCCGGCAAGCTCTCGCCTCCTAGACCATGGATCCACCTGATATCTTCGAGGCCTTGATCTATATTCGTTGGCCTTGCCGGACACCGAGCGGGTTCGCAGTGGGCTGAGTTTATGTTGAGATCGAGCGTCGATCGTCGCACGAGCTGGTTTCTATCAGCGTGTCGACAATTTGCGACCAGAGAAAACAAATTGCGCCGCCTGCATCCGTTGGAGGGGGGGAAAAAAAGAAGAAAAAAAGTTTTTTTTTTTTTTCCCACAGCGGCGGTACGAGGAATTTTTCGGCTTTTCTTTGAAGGCAATATCTTTGAAACAAAACTTTTTAGACTTCCGCGTTCCCATTGGCATAGGTCTTGCGATGTGAACATTCGCCGAATATTGCCACATATGCAGCGTTTTACGATAGGTCATGGCAACTTGACCGAATTTTTTGCTATTTTATTCGGTCGTCCCAAACGGCCCTAAGAACGTTCTGTTTCTCTCCAAGTACAGAAGGCGTACGACACAGTATGTAGAAATGGATTGTGGGAAAAACTGTGGGAAATAGGAATCAGGAGGAAATAGGCGGAGAATGACGAAAAAGATGGCGGAATGTGCGAGAAATGCTGTGATGCTGGACGGGGAAATATCGAAGTATGTTGATGTTTTACAAGGAGTTGCACAGGGCTGTACGATGCCACCTAACCTATTCAAGATATGTATTAACGACCTGATAGTAGCAGTCGAGCCAGCAAGGCAGGGAGTCCCGGTAGGGGAAGATGCGGTGTCGGGATTGATGTTTGAGGATGACTTCGTGGGGATATCAGAAACACCCGAACGATTGCAGAAACAAATAGAGAAGGCGCTATTACGGGGGACCATAGTTAATAGGACCTATGGTATACATAAAAGCGTACATATTCAAACATTTTTACTAACAATATTTGGTCCTATTAACTTTGGTCCCCCGTAATAATTACACTAGGAAATGGAGAGTACAGGTGTAACGAAGATAAGGTAAACCCGATAAATTTCAGTTGGAAGTGGGGAGAGGATGAATTGCCGATCGTAGACCAGTATACGTACCTTGGCGTAGAGATCCCCAGACTGCTCTTGGGATACACACATAGCAAAAGTAATAGGAAAAGGGGAAAGCGAACGTAGGCAAGATGGATGCGATCCTAACAGACTCGCACCTTGACACCAGGATTAAGAGATGTATCCTGATGAATGCGATAGTACCAAAGCTAGGACATGCAGGAGAACTATGGCAAGAAAACGCGAAACTCGTAAAACAGTTGGAAACAGTACAGACGACAGCAGCTAAAAAAAAAATCCAAGACGCTCACGTACGACTAGTAATACAGTATTAAGAGCAGAAGTGGGGATGCACCTACTCCAAGACAAATAGACATGAGAAAGTTGAAACGGCAATATAAAGTACGAAACATGCCAAAAAAGAGGTTGCCAGCCATAGTTGATAGAACCGTACTGTATGGGAAAAAGTAACAAAAGGGCGAGCTGGAATAAGGTGGGATGGCGTAGTTGAGAAAGTATGGAAGGATAAAGGGGGAGCCAGGAAGAGGTGATGTCCGTCGGGAAGTTTGGGAGGTACAAGGCAGAAGTAGAAGAAAGGACAGAAAGAAGGGAAAGGCTAGCGCTACTAAACAACGTGGGATCGGGAAAAACACGAAAGAGGTATACGGGGGATTGAGGGGAGGAATAGGAATGAAAAAGTATCTGCACGGACCAATTGCCTTCGCGAAAACGCTGAAACTGCGATTTCGTGTAGGTGACCTGGACCTGCCAGAAAGAAGAAAGAGGTATACCAGTAGCCGGGAGGAGGAGGAGGAAGTAGATGCACACATGTGCCCGTGTGGCAAAGGAGTAGAGAGTAGAACTCACATAATAGGCGAATGTGACATATACATGGAGGAACGGAGTGTGTTAGAAGAGGAGATGAGGGAAATAGACGAATGTGACATGGAGGAGTTTGATACACCAGATAGCAACGAGAAAACGATCGCTAACTTGGGAGATAGATGGTGGCCAAAGGCGGCTAAACAGGATGGGGATAAGATTAGCAAAAAGTTTCTATGAAATATATGGAAACAACGTAATGAGCGCCCCAAAGGTTGGAGGTGTCTCTATTAGGAGTAGGAACGGTGCTCCGTCTCGAAAGGGATGCGTGGTCAATGGTCAAATGACTAAGGCGAGCAACAAATGAATACGGCTTCCCCCCCCCTCCTGTAGGAAGGGGATAAGACTAGCAAAAAGTTTCCATGTAATATACAGAAACAACGTAACGAGCACCCAAACGTCGGAGGTGTCTCTATTAGGAGTGGGTACGGTGCTCCCTCTCGAAAGGAATGCGTGGTCGAAGGTCAAATGACTATTAATAAGGGAAGTGAAAAATGAGTACGCGCCCCGCGCCCCCCACTCCCTACTCCCTACCCCCCCTCCATGTTCTCGCCTGGTCGAAGCAGAGATGTCGAGCCTCCGCCGTCGCCGCCGCCTGCCGCACAGCCGCCGTAAGCTTGCCTCCCTCCAAGCCCTTCAGCGACACCCGGTGCACCATGGCGGGGCGCGTTAGCGTCTTCGGAGACGACGTAGAGGTGCCCCCCATCCCCATCCCCCCCCCGGTGGAAACGCCGCTCAATCCTGTGGCTTTCCTTGTCACTTCTACTGTCTCCTGTTATCATGCACCCATGCATAAGTGGAAGCGCGGGGGGGGGGGGAGGGGGCCGGCGGGGGAGGGGCGGGGGGGTGGTCGGTTACAATATCTGCGGTTTTGTATGTATGTACGGAAAGCATTCATGGAGGGGGGGGGGGGGATCAGATACGTTGCCTCCGGTTCTCATGCGCATGAATAGGGGGGCGCGGGGCGGGGGAGGGGATCGGCGGGAGAGAGGGGTCGGGGTAGGTTTATGTTATATGCTGTTTTGATGCATGCACGGAAGGCATGCATGGAAGGGGGGAGTCAGTTACGTCGTCTCCTGTTCGCATGGCTGCATACATAGAACGGGGAGTCGGGGTGGGGGCAGGGGGTTGGATGCGCCTCACTTTATCTGTGATGTGTCTTGTAAAACGCCTTCATGGAGGGCGGGGAGGGGGGGCGTACTCGTTTGCTGCTTGCTTTAGTCATGAACCCATTAACCACGAATCCCTTCCGAGACGGGCGGGGAGGGGGGGGGGGGGGGGGGTGATACTCGACAGCAGAGATGTACTCGATCTCGTGCATGGCCGTAGTCGTATGACCATAGACCCTGGCACCCCTACAACGCCGGGACGGAGCATGTCGGGTTTTCACCGACCAGACAGACATTGCTTGCACCAAGCGCGAAGCGCTGTGAGATGTCCAGCGAGTCGCTTGGGGGGTGAGCTGCAATCTACTAAGAATCGCTTGTGAGGTGGACTTGCATATGGATGACAGCTTCAATTTTATTTTCCGGTGTGTAGCCATTGGGCGGTGGCGGTAAAGTGAAGCCCAGTGAGGTTAACTAAACAAAATGAAAGTACCGTGGGCAAAATTTTGGTAATAGTAAATAAAACGAGCGGGCGGGGGGGGGGGCTGACATTGGAGAGGGCGATCGCCGAGTCGAGGTTAGCCTTCTGCACATCCCAAGGCCCTTCCGAGGACGCCAGCGAGGCGCGGACGCGCTCCGTCTGATCCTCCAGAGCGTCCTGTCGTGTTAACAGAGAAAATGAGGAGGCAGGGAAGGACAAAAGGCACGAAACAACGGGGAAGAGGGAAAGTGGGTGGGAGGGAGGGAGGCAGGGAGGGAGGGAGGGAGGGAGGGAGGGAGAGACATGAATGCACAAAGCGAGGGAACGAGAGCGGCATATACGAAAAAATAGGGAGACACAGATAAAGACATGTAGGGCTCTCCTTCTACCTCCACATATACCTCAACCCTCGCACCCCCCACCCTCTCCTCATCCTCCTCATTGTCTCAAAACTTGATCCTGCCCTCCCCCCCCCCCCCCACCCCCCCCAACCAACCTCCTAAGGTCTCCATTTATCACCAGTAGCGTACCTTGTAGGGCGCGTATGTCTCCACGAGCGACGTCGACTCCCGGAAGTAAGATCCAATCACGTTCACCGAGGAGAGCACGCAGTCTGCCACCTTAAGGTACTTGTTGCTCTCCGCCGCGCTCAGCTCTCGTACTACGGCAAACCTCGCCTGTTTCAACGTGGTGGTGGTGTTGGTGTTGGTGTTGGTGGAGGTGGTGTTGGTGTTGGTGTTGTTGGTGTTGGTGGTAGAGCTCATCTTATGTTGTTCGTGGTGGTAGTGGTGGCATTCGGTGCTATCAGCGTTAAAACGGTGTCGGGGGTGTTGCGACGCGATGGTTGTTGTGTGTAGTACCGTTGGCGTAGCAAGAAACGGTGCTGGTGCCGGAAATATCTGGGTCGATCGTGTTGTTGACCGCTACGATGCTGACGTCGGCGTTCACAAATGTTGGTGTTGCTTCGGTGACGCTCATGTTGATCGATGGTGCCCATGTTTCGACGATGTTTATATTGATGCTCAGAACTGTTGATGTTGGACGTTTCGATGTTGGTGCTGGAGCTGATTTTCGCTCAGATGTTGGTGTCGATGTTTTGATGCCGATGCCGACATTGACGCAGCAGTTGTTGGTTGCTTTCGGAGGGACGCAGGAATCGAGAGGCCAAGTAAACGGTGAGCAGCGAGAACAAACAAAGACAGAAACCGCCTCGGTCGGGGCCTACTCTTCGACCATTTCTTCAGGATTGCAGGTAGGGTATGTTAGGATTGGATATCGCCTGACAAAAAATCGAAACTTCGTATATACATCATTTCGAGCTTCCGACAAATCGATCTCCCCTGGCATCCCCCGCGTTTTTCGTGCAGATACTGGACTTGACGAATCGTATCGACTAACGTACGTATCGAACTCGACTCTCGTTCGATATCCAACACTATTCACAGCGCAGATACCCTGGGGGTCCTCCGGTACCAAACCCGGTCGCGTCAGTAGGGGCTAGGGGCATACTCCGGTACCTCCAGGCACCCGAGTGCAAATACTTGGTTGTTTCGGTCATACTCGGATAGGTACCCCAGTACCAAACCTGGTTGTTTTTGTTATACTCGGGTAGGTACCCGGGTAACTCCAGGTACCCGAGTACTAAACCTGGTTGTTAGTATACTTATGCTCGGGTACGTACCCTGGGGGTACTCGGGTACTAAACCTGGTCACTATTACGGGGGACCATAGTTAATAGCACAAAAAATTGTTCGTAAAAGTGATTAAATATATAGGTTTTTATGTATACCATAGGTTCCATTAACTATGGTCCCCCGTAATAGGGATATCCTTCGAGTAGACACTACACAATCAGTACACGTACTGATTTTCCTTTCGCCGGTCGTTACGTACGTACGTATGTCTTTCGTGTTTTTAGGGAAAACGGTCGGTATATACGTTCACCTCAAAAAGTCAACGGCTGGTGGGCCTTTTCGTTTTTCGTTCAGCTTCGCAAAAATCGTCATCGAGTTTTACCTTTCTTAGGAAAAACTACAAATACGTCAGCTGTGAGGTCTCTCGATCGGTCGATATTCAACGTCGCAAGACACATGACACATCGGTCGCTCATTTCATACTCCGAAGAGGAACACCTTTGTATACCCTACTAGTACGTATTAATAGTAGTAGTACTACTATTACTACTACTACTACTACTACTACTACTACTACTACTACTACTACTACTACTCCTCCTACTCCTACTCCTACTCCTACTCCTACTCCTCCTACTCCTACTACTACTACTACTACTACTACTACTACTACTACTACTACTACTACTACTACTACTACTACTGCTACTACTACCACTACTATTACTACTACTACTACTACTACTACTACTACTACTACTACTACTACTACTACTACTACTACTACTACTACTACTACTACTACTACTACTACTACTACTACTACTACTACTACTACTACTACAGTAAGCCCATCCTCAAGTCAAACTTCCAAGACCGAGGTCCCGTTTCGTGGACAAACCACTCAAATTCCAAGCAGTTCGCCCCCCAAACGGGACTACTGCAGTCCCGAAAGGGCCAAGTTAAATCCTTTTACTGGCGCAAGGGGACACCCCGAAAAAAGACAGCAGCGCTAAAGAGGTTAAAGTAAACATCCTTAGTGGCATACCCTACCACTACATTAACCCTTCCAGGACCGCAGTCCCGTTTTGGGGGCAAACAACTCAAATTCCAAGTAACTTGTCCCCAATCGTTCCCAGAAGGAGACTGCAGTGCTAAAGGGGCCAATCACATGCCTTAACCCTTTTATTAATAGTGCTGATGTAGTCCCGTTTTGGGTACGGACCACTCAAACTCAAAGTAGTCTGTCCCTAAAACGGGACTACAGCAGCACTAAAAGGGCTAAGAGAGAGCACTGAGGAACTACTGCCACCCGAACATTGCTTGATTCTGAGAGTATTTTTCGAGATAGTATACCTGTAACGTATACCACACTCTGCCCCCGACAGACAACGACCTTTTGCCTTAAATAGTAGTATAAAAACGGTAACAATAATTAGGGGCAGAGTTGACATATAGACCATCCAAGTGGTCGTCCTTAGAATGGGACTGCGATCCTAAAACGGTCCAACTTTAGACCTTTTTACCGGTGCACTGCCGTACAGGAACAAAAAATCTCAGTCTGATTCCAAGTGGTTTGACCCAGAAAGCGGAGCGTTAAATGTGCTACATATCCCACTACAGGCCCGTGCGTGTGCCCTCTTATGACGGTCGAATCACACAGTAGGCAGTTACAACCAAAAGTATGGTTCACAAACATATATTAGGGCGGGTGTGTGGCTTTGGGGTCCAACGTGGGTTGTTTCTGACTATTAATAGTCAAGGTCAGGGGAGCCATACCGCCCTTTCCGGAAATGTAAGGAACCGTTTGTATTTATATATATAGTTGAACCGCCGCTATAGTTTCGGACAGAGACTTCCGGGCATAGTGGTACCTGGTAGTAATTAGAACCGTATCGAAAGATGGTTCATAAACAGACAGTACGAGTACGGGGGATATGTGGTTTTACGGTCCAACGTGGTTTCTGATTACCATGACCGGGGGGAACGTCCCACTCTGTCCGGAAATGTACCGGACCGTTTATCTTCATATTTATACTTGAACCGTCACTATATTTCCGGACGAAAGTGGTACGTACCAGGTAGTAATTAGAACCAAACGTATGGTTCATAGACATACATCAGGGGGGATGTATGTCGTTCTACAGTAGGTTCCAACGTGGGCCCTGACTACTCGAGGTCAGGGGGGAACATAGTGCTGTCCGGAAATGAAAGGAACAGCTTAGCTTCATTTTTGTGCGTGAACCTTCCCTATATTTTCGGACAAAAGAGTGACCGTTTATCTTCTGAATTTATGGTTGAACCTTCCCTATATTGTCGGACAAAAGAGTGGCCGTTTATCTTCATATTTCATCCTTTTAGGACCCCAGTCCCGTTTTGGGGACAAATCACTTGGAATTGGAATGGTTTGCCCCCAAATCGGGACTGCGGTAGTAAAGGGGTCAAACTTGAACGGTCTAGTTATTGGGACAAAACAGCGGTAGCAATAAGAACATTTTTTTTTCTTCATAAACATACTACAGTTGTAGCGGGATACCATTCATGGCCAAAATATAAGAAACCCCTTGGTGTTCATATTACTGCCTCCCGTAACAGCGACACCTGCCACCCCCTCGTGTCACCCATCGAAGAGAACCGACACGCCTCCTCCTCCTCCTCCTCCTATTCCTCGCATGATACACGTACACATATACCACATACCTTCTGCGCGTCGTGGTGGGCCTTCGCAAGCTCCGCGGCCCGCTGGTCGATCACCTCGTCCGTCAAGTTTTTGGCCTTGATCGGTCCGTGCAGGTACTTCTCGAGCGACTATTGTTATTGTTGTTGTTGTTGTTGTTGTTGTTGTTGTTGTTGTTGTTGTTGTTGTTGTTGTTGTTGTTGATGCCGCGTTTCGTCCCGTGAGCGACCCGGTCCATGAAACAAGAAACGACACCAAGAGGACGGAAACAAAAACACGAGAAAAACGTAAGATGAGCACGCATCGATCAGGAGCAAAACTTAACTCGAGTACATATCGACTGCAGAAAAAAACACGCGGAGGACGGAAACAACAAGACCAATACGGACGTATCGATCACGAGTAGAATGCAAATTGACTTCGTATCGGCCGCGAGCAAAAACATAAAGTACGAGCGCCGCGACCATGAGCAAAACCTTCGGTATAGTATCCACCGCGAGGAGAAAACGGAAACGAGAACGAAAACGCGAAGCCAGAAACTACACTATTACGGGGGACCATAGTCATTAGGACCAAATGTTGACAGTAAAAATAGGGAAATATAGAGGTTTTTGTGTCTACCGTAGGTCCTATTAACTATGGCCCCCCGTAATAGTTGAGTACCTGGTATGTATCGACCTATTAAGAGCGAAAAGAAAAAAGAAAACATAAAAAAACGAAAACACAAGCAAAAAATAAACGTGCGAGTGTCTACCTAAATCGTAGTCTAGAATGGTAAATCGTGTGTATTTAACAAACGATTTTAACAAACTATTAATTACCATAATTCTGGCCAAAAACGCCATCACCGTTTTCGTGCCCACATACACCAGCCAGAGTGCTGCATATCTATTGTTTGGTGCACGAGGTGTGTGAGATGGTTACGCTGTAATCGTCTGGGAATAGACAAGAGAAAAGAGGCGTATTTCTCCCGGGGACAACGCTTGGTATGTTCCACATACACATCGCGTTAACCTTTATAGGACTGCAGTCTCGCTTTGGGGACAATTGGGGACAAGTTACTTGGAATTTGAGTGGTATGTCCCCAAAACGGGAAAGGAGTTCTAAAAGGGTTAAAAGTAAATACCCGTTACGGATTGAACAAGGCGAGTCGCGAGAAGAAAAATAACGCATACGGCGGCGGTGGTGGTGGCGGTGACGACAACAACAGCAAGAGCGACAACAGCGTCAACAAACAGAAGCAATAGCAACAACAACAGCAACAACAACACCACCAGCACCAACACATTGACGAAAAAAAAAACAGACCATACGAAAGGAAGACAAACAAGGAAGGAGCAAGGAAGAAAACAAAAAGAAAGAAAAAACAATGCCGCCTCTCACCGCAACGTACAACTCCTCCGTGGCCTCCCAGGCCTTCTTGTTCTCCGCCAGCTTCGCGTGCTCCGTCTTCGTGTAGTGCTCCATCGGCTCAACGAAGCTCTTTTGGAGCCCGCTCATGAACATGTTCTGAGCCGACGCCTGCTCGCGGAGTAGACGCCCAAACTGCACCTGCAACAAATGAACGATAAAATACGAAAAAGGTTGTTTACCCAGGGGAAAACGAAAAAAAGAATAAGAGAACTCGGAGCCACTCTCGCCACGTACGTCGGAATCAAAAACAAATATAAACGTAGCGGGTTGGGATCAATTGCCAGAAAATAAACACACAAATAGATATATTTTTTTTCCCGTCAGTTTTGTTTTACTCGAATTTACTCTGTGTAGTATACCCCCCCTGTCTGGGACTTGAAAAAAAAAAGGTGAGACCTAATATGCCAATGGAAACGCGAAGTTCAAAAGTTTTTTTTCAAACATATTGCTTTCAAAGAACAGCCGAAAATTTCCTCGTACCGCTACTGTGGGGAAAAAAAGAAAAAATGTTTAATTTGAAAAAAAAAAAAAAAAACCAACGGCTGCAAGCGGCGCAATTCGTTTTTGTTGTTGTTGCAAATTGTCGACACGCTGATAGAAACCAGCTCGTGCGACGATCGACGCTCGATCTCGACATAGACTCAGCCAACGGCCAAGCCGCTCGGTGTTCGGCAAGACCAACGAATATAGATAACGGCCTCGAAGATATCAGGTGGATCCATGGTCTAGGGGGCGAGAGCTTGCCGGCGGCGTCCTACGGTATCCTCCCAATCCTGAAAAAAAAACTCTATATTTTGCCACGCGAGACAGATGGAGAAGTTTTGTCTTCTGCTTCGTGCACATCAGCGGCCAATTGTGTTCTATCATACGCCTGGTCAGCTCCCGGCACATGACACCGACCGTGGTGTGGAGACGGTGACCCTAGGGTGGGCCCAAGCCCCTAACGAGCGCATTCTGTTCAGAACTCATGACTCAGTCGTTGGTTTTGTCGATCGATGTCTGCCAAGGACTCGGAATCTCGCCGCTTCGAACCAAACATCCGCCTGAGCTTTTCTCACGCCGATGTTGGCCCAGCATCGGCCCCAGATTTGCTTTTTTCGGGCTTTTCAACAGGTTTTGATTTTTTTTTTTTCTAGATGTGCCCATAGGAAGCGTGTCCTAAAAGTTTTTGGCCGGTATCTTTGAAATCCAAACTTTTTGTTGATACTTCGCTTTCCCATTGGCCTCGGCCCGAGGAGTCGTTTTTTTTTGTTTCTGTTCGTGTACTCTTGGTCTATAACTATTTTAACATATTACATTCCTCGGACAGGGACATATCGTGATCCATCTATGTACAGATCCTCTACGGATCATCTAGATCATGATGAGTAGTTTCTCACCTGCCGCTGTGAGAGGTTTTGCAGGATCTGAATAGCAGTACATATCCGACCCACGGGAAACATGCGCTACATGGTACAGATCATACGGGTCCCACCCGTCGAAGACGAGCGACTGCAGATCATGTGAACGATGTCAGGAATAGATCTACGGAACTAGAAGTAGGAGAATCGATGATCTGCCCAGAGGTGTAAAGGTCATGATCAAAAATACTTACTGTAGCCCTGGTTTACACTACAAACACAACAATTATAACAGTACTAGTCAACAATGAAAACAATAGCCCTACAAACAGCAGTACGTACGACGTATAAACCGCCCCCTTCCTGTGTCTCTTTTCGTAACCGAGAGCACAACAAGGAACCAGGCACCCACGCCAGCGGCTTGGCGCCGACTGCTGCGTCTTACCCCCGACCTTTACCTGAGCGGAATACCAAAAGCAACGAAAATCGACACGGCCATGCATGATATCGAGTGCCCCCTCCCCCCCCTCCCCCCTCCACGTCTATGGTCGTAAGACTACGGCCATGCATGAGATCGAGGACATGTCTCCTATCGAGTACACCCTTCCCCCCCCTCCATATATTACATATAGGTCGGGTCAGCGTCGGTTGGCAACTGACACCGTAAAACATGTTGCTCACTACTTGAGCTACTGTAGACAGCCAGGGTAACGTATTTATTATTTTTCTTTTTGGCGGTCGGTCGGTCACAGCTGGTAGCCGAGTTTCATCATTCGTTCGAGGTGGAGAACCTCAACTCCGCACAAGGGGAATGATCGCATCACGCAGTGTTCACGGTAAGGCACCCAAGAGGCAGATACATAGTACTCCCATTCATTGCTGTCTCTGGAAGTGGCCACACCGGAAAATAAAATTAACTCAATAGACGCTGTCATCCACATGCAAATCCGCCTCTCAAGCGGTTCTTAGTAGGACGCAGCTCACCGTTCGTGCGACTCGCCGGACACCTCAAGGCGCTTCGCGCTTGGTGCAAGCAACATCTGCCTGGTCGGTGAAAACCCGACGCGCTCCCTCCCGGCATCGTAGGGATGCGAGGGTCTATGGTCTTACGACTACGGCCTCGCATGATATCGAGTACCCCCCCCCCCCCCCCCCCCCCCCCAACATGAACACCAACCACCGCGAGCCCTCTCACCAGGACTGGCGCAAGGCTTCCCAAAAGTCGCTCCCGGTCCCTATCCGGCCCCGCCCCCCTCCCCATCGTCGCCGCTGCCGCCGCCGCCGCCGCAACTCCCCCCCCTCCCCCAACCCCACCACCACCGCCACCACCGACGCCGTTGTCACCATTCGGGCCCCACAAGCCGCTCTCCCATCGCGGCTCGTCGGAGCTCGTCTCCGTCCGGGGTGGAGCATCAACCCTCTCGGCGCACCTTACGGGGGGGTGGGGTGACGTTTTCGGGATAGAGGGGTGGAGAGGTGGGGTGGGGTCGGGTGGGTGGGATGGGGTGGGGTAGGGTCGCGGGAAAAAACAAAATCAACCCCACCGGCTCAACCTCGCCCCCCCCCCCCCCCCCCCCCCCCCCAATATTATGTATAGGTTCGGTTGGCGTCGGTTATCAACGACACTGTAAAACATGCCGCTCACGACGTGAGCTAGACAACCAGGGTACCCCTTTTTTTGTTTATTTTGGCGGTCGGGCACAGCTGGTGGTCGAGTTAGATCGTTTGTGCGAGGTGAAAAACCTTCACTCCGCACAAGGGGAATGATCGTATCACGTAGTGTTGGTGGTAGGGCACCCAAGAGGCAGATACATACTTGTAGTACCTCCATCGTTGCCTCTGTAAGTGGCCACACCGGAAAATACATCAACTCATTGAAGCTGCCGTCCATGTTCAAATCCGCTTCACAAGCAGTTGTTATTAATAGTAGGATGTACTGTAGTAACACCTCTCATGCGACTCGCCGGACACTTTACGGCGCTTCGCGCTTGGTGCAAGCAATGTCTGCCTGGTCGGCGAAAACCCGACGTGCCCCGTCCCGGCATAGTAGGGATGCGAGGGTCTATGGTCATACGACTACGGCCCTGCATGATATCGAGTACCCCCCCTCCCCCCCCCCCCTTTAACCCTTACCCCGCGCTCGGCGAGGAGATGACAAAAGCCAACAGATGGACACAACCGCCTTATGTAGCCCACCTTCCACCTCCAGGCCAGGCTACCCCTCTACAACAACAGCGGCTACAAGCCCTCGCTACCCCCCCTCTCTTCTCACCTCCACGCCCCTTCCAAAAAAGGGATGCGCAGTCGATGCTCAAATTACTTAAACCCTTTCAGGACTGCAGCCCCGATTTAATGACAAACAACCTAGAGGTTCGTCCCCATAGCGGGAGTGCAGTTTGCCCTCACACGGCTAAGGCAAGCAGCAAATGACTCCCCCCCCCCCCCCTCTAAAAACTACAGTAGCATAAAAAAGACACCCCCCCCCCCCCCCCCGATTTGTTGCTGTTGCTCCAGCAGTGGGACAGGCAGTACCCTTTTCTCACATGAGGTAGTTGGCGAGGTCTTCGGAGGCCTTGGCCATGGCGAGGCCGGCCTTTCGGTAGTTGAGGGTCTCCCTCAGGGTATTGTTCAGGTACACGGTCACCAGCCTCAGCCGCTCGTGGGCCGCGTTCACCGAGTCCAACACGTCCGGACGGTTTGCCACGAAAGGAATCTAGTGTCGATGTTGTTGTTCCGTTTCGATTTCGATTTCGGTTTCGGTTTCGTTTTTTTTTTTTTAATATGTTCCGTTCCATTTATTAGGTGTGGTTTGGTTTGGTTTGGTTTGGTTTGGTTTGGTTTGGTTTGGTTTGGATTGTGTTGTTTTTGGTTAGGTTTAGGAGGGACGGAGGCACGTAGGGAGGGAGCAAGGGAGGGAGCAAGGGAGGGAGGGAGGGGGGGGGGGTGGGAGGGAGGGAGGAACGGTGGGAGAGAGGCAGGATGGATATGCCACGTGAAAAAGAAAGCCTGAATGGAGTACGATGTAGCAGTGGCAGGTGTTTCATGCACTATCATGCATTTCAAGCTCTTTGGAGGCTTGGGGGCTGAGCAGGGATGACGACCGAATCACGTTAACCATAACTGCAGCCTCATCGACCATCTGGCAATGCTCTCGGGGCCCACCAACAACCTATCAACGTTACGAGGGCTTACCAACCATTTACTGCATCAAAAATTCTCGGGGCCTATCAGCCATCAATCAAAACTATTTGGGCTTACCAACCATCCGTCACTATCGTCGGGGGCTATCAGACATTAATCAAATATATATATATCGGGGCTTACCAACCATCTGTCAATACTGCCCGGGCGTATTTACGACCATCTATCAATAACATCGGGTCACACGAACCAACCGTCAAAGGTATCGGGGCATACCAACCATCTGCCACTAGTGCCGGGGCTTATCTACCATCACCTATCCATCAAACTATCATCCGTGTCGAGGTCTATCAACCATTTATCAATCCTATCAGGGAGCACCAACCATACACGCGTCAACGTTGCCCGGTCTCACCAGCCATCTCTCAGTATTTTCAGGGCTTCCCAACCATCTGGCAATACTTCGGGGTCATCATTACAATGGGGGCTCACCAACCATCCGTCAATGAAATCCGGGCTTACCAAACATCTACACACCGTTACGGTCGGTGGCTTATCACCCACTTATCAATATCGGGGAGGCTGATTGACCATCTGTATACCACGTTCGTCGACGGCTGGTGGGTGTATGTATAGTTGTACCGATTTATTGCCGATGGTCGTTACTCTTATCGTCTTTGGGCTGTTCCAGACTTCAAAACGTCAACGGTTGGGGCAGGGGCCACGCGCGCTACCATATCGGTCGGAATAGAAAACAAGCTACTGTAGCGAGTTGGGGATTTTAGACAGAAGAGGAACAAACAAGTTCTCTATTCAGTTTTTTTTCTTCTCTTCGATTTTAATAACGCCCCCCCCCCCCCCCCCCCCCGCACTGTCCGGGGCTCAAAATAAAAGTGGGGGTATCGTTTTTTTTTTTCGTGTACCCTTGGCTGGGGGGGGGGGGGTGGGGGGGGTGTACTTGATAGGAGAGATGTACTCGATCTCATGCATGGCCGTAGTCGTATGACCCTAGACCCTCGCATCCCTACAATGCCGAGACGGAGCATGTCGGGTTTTCACCGACCAGGCAGACATTGCTTGCACCAAGCGCGAAGCGCCGTGAGGTGTCTGGCGAGTCGCATGAAGAGTGAGCTGCATTCTACTAAGAACCGCTTTTGAGGCGCACTTGCATATGGACGACAGCTTCGATGAGTTGATTTAATTTCCGGTGTAGGCATTTCCAGAGACAGCAATGGGAGTACTACGTAACTGCCTCTTGGGTGCCTTACCTTGAACACTACGTGATACGATCAATTCCTTTGTGCGGAGTAAATGCTCTTTACCTCGCATAAATGATGTAACTCGACAACCAGCTGTGGGCGACCGCCAAAAAAAAAAACAAAAAAAAACGGTACCCTGGTTGTCTAGCTCACGTAGTGAGCGGCATGTTTTACAGTGTCGTTGCCAACCGATGCCAACCCAACCTATATAAAACAGGGGGGGTTCAAATTTTCTCAGCTGACCGAACAAAACGTCATCGAATTGTACACCTTGCTTGGGTCGCCCCACGCCCAAACGCCTCCGAAAAAGGAAACCTTGCAGTACCGCAAAGAGCCGTTGAGTTCGCACAGATGTGCGTGCGATCGTTTTGAAGCACCCGATTGTCCCAATAATGCCGAACAAACTACCCTCGGGTAAGAGTTGTTCGCAAAAAAAAAACTGGGCTGGTCGAGGGAGAGCCTTTTTTCCCGAAATTAAAGTAATGTTCGACATTAATTAGAAACCTTTCACCGTTGGGTAAGAGGGGAAACGAGGCGCTGCTGAAAAATAAAACCGATCGCAACGCTGCTGTGCGAACTCAACGGCTCTTCACGGTATAGGCCCGTTCTTTTTCTCTTTCTTCCATTTTTTTTTAGGTTTTGCGCAGGCTAAAATTCCAACTACAGCAGTAAACCCACATTACGGGTGTGGGGGACAAAACTATGAATACCTGGAATTTCGTACGTATTGCAGGATGTGTGTGCGTTTTAGCAGTGGAGGCATTCAGTGCCGCCCGGTTTTCACGCTTCGCGCTTCGCCCCTTCACGATATCGGACCGCTCGTACACAAAAACACATGGTGCATCGGAAAGACAGGTCATGACCTATCTATCTACTGCAGATCATCTACAGATCATCTAGATCATCTACAGTAGTTCCTCGCCTACCGCCTCGAGAGGTTGTGCAGGATCTGCACATGAATAGTAGAGATCTAACCCAGGAAGCATGTGCCACTGACGGATGATAGAGAAGGTAGATAAGGTAGTGCAGACGATACGGGTCTCATCCGGCAAACATGAGCTACTACTGTACTCGTACATACTGTAGATCATACCGGACCCGGAATAGATCTGTCTCAAAATATCTAGATCGTAAAGTGGGAAACGATGGTCCGTCTACAACAAGGTGTGAAAACTTTAAAACAAGTACTATTAGGGGGGACCATAATAAAAAGAACAAAATATTGTTAGTAAAAATAGTGAAATACATAGGTTTTTGTGTGCACCGTAGGTTCTACTAAATATGGTCCCCCATAATATCAGGTATGTATGTGTGAACATACACCTGGTACACGTCAGCCGTGACTTCGACCGATTGGGAAACTGAAGAGTTCCGGAGAACCCCCCCCCGACACACCAGGGACGCAGCAGTCAGTCAGTCAGTCAGTCAGTCAGTCAGATGACCAAAACAAAAGTGGGGGATCGCTCACATATAGTATGTGTCCTTGAAGAAAGTTCCGAAAAAATTCCAAGGAGAATACACCAGTACATCGATCGAAAAAGCACGGTCTGAAAAACCGTCCTCAATAACAGACGTGTCAATGAAACAACAACGCATGGGCGCGCAGTACTTTTGAATTCCACACCTTAAGAGAGAGAGGGATCATCGATCCCCACTTAATGATCTACGGTAGACCTTTCAAGGCAGACAGATAGATCTATTCTCTCGCTCTTGTATGATCTGCATGATCTATTAAAAGCTCGTGTTTCCCTTGTGGGACACGCGTAAAAAATCTGCATGATCTACCTATTGTAGCACGCGTTTCCGGTGGGTTGAATCTGTACTACCGCAGATCCTGCACACAACCTCTCACGGCGGCAGGTGAGGAACTACTGTAGATCATGATCCGTCCCGAGGTGGTGGGGTAGATCATGGTCTGCCCCGACTCGTACAATAATATCTTGCTGCGCGTACTTATCGAAGTACTGTAGTCCGACTACTATCACGGGGGATCACATTAAATAGGACCTATGGTATGCTAAAAAAACTACATATTTTACTATTTTTACTCAAAATATTTGGTCCTATTTACTATGGCCCCCCGTAATACCACTGCTTCTACTACTACCACCCCCATTCAAACCTTATCACACGGGTTGATAAGATAACCCCCCCCCCCCCCTGGGATGAAGCCAATTCCCTCTGAAACCAGGGGGGGAAGGAGGCAAAACAACGAAAACGGTGGTGCCTTTCGAGATATCTCGTCGAGAGCGTTTCATAGATATAGCAGACGCATGCACTGCTCGGGCGTTTGCACGCCCCGCCCCCCGTTGTCCAAGAAAATCCGGGTTAAAGTTTTGTACGGGGGGGGGTGGGTTATCTCATCACCCGTGTGATACGGTGTGTTACATCATCTCGCGTGCTGTATATACGGTGTTATCATATCACAGGTGTGGTGATATCTTACCACCCGTGTGATACGGTGTTACATTATCACCCCTGTGATACGGTGTTATTTTATCACCCGTGTGATACGGTGTGATCTTACCACCCGTGTGATACGGTGTTACATTATCACCCCTGCGATACGGTGTTATGTTATCACCCGTGTGATACGGTGTTATCTTATCACCCGTGTGATACGGTGTGATCTTATCGCCCGTGTGATACGGTGGTGTGTTCTCTTATCACACGTGTCCTATGGTGTGATATCTCATCATCCGTGTGATACGGTGTGTTATCTTATCACCCCTGTTGTACGGTGTTCTCTTATCGCGTGTGTTGTACGTTCACTGGTTCCCAGAAGCAAAGATGCCACATTCATATTTTGCGGGAGCGCGTCAAGGCTTCTACTGCCTTGTCACAACGACCTTGTGTTATACTATGGGGGCGTACTTGACTAGTTTCATGTCGAGTGTAGGGAGGCGGTTAGCCAAGAGGGGTCAAACCGCGCTCTCCTCTACGACGCTAATATTTGCCCGGCAGCCTCGCCAGCAGCCGGAAAATGAATCTGATCGGGTGGGCGGGAACATCACTGCAATCGTCACAAATCAGATTTTAAGGTTGCCGTTTCATGGAGGGTGAGTGCCCCATACAGCCTTTTTTTTCACACGCTCCTTACTTTATACAGCGCCCCTCTTTCGAAGACAATGTGCGACAGTAAAAAACAACCCTCCACGTGACAATACAAAACAGCAGCATAGGCCTACAAGAAAAGAAAGAGCCTACTACGGGGGGCCATAGTAAATGGGATCAAATATTGTAAGCAAACATAGCAAAATAGAAAGGTTTTTGTGCATACCGTAGGTCCTACTTTTAAGAACATTGGGCCCGCTTTTTTTTTCTCAAGGCGCTCAAAAAGCTTGGTTTCACAAACCGTGTTCAGCGACGAGCGCAACGCCAAATCCAATATCATACAGCAGTCAAACATCAAGGTTGAACAAGGGTGGCCTCGAAATAAGATTCTACAGGCCGGCTCAGATCAACCAAGTGTCTCTTCTTGGCGGACCCATACTGCATACAAACCTGACCAGGACTGCTCTAAGCCCCGTCCGAAGGATGACATGAATACCAAACGTACCTCACATTCCCGGTCAGAGAGGGATTGCGTCTCTCTTTTGGAAAAAATCAATGAATGATGACCCCCGTCTGTCCTTTACACACGAGTAAAAAGGCCTCCGTTCCTCCTTTAATATAATAACGCCGTATATATATATATATATATTGATATTTCAACTTTCTGACGTGTCTATAGGCCTGGGGCGTGGTACCCCACGACGACACATTCGTCACCGCTGTGGCATGTGGGATTCCGGGGGGGGGGGGAGGGGGGCGGGGGACGGTGATTTTTTTGTCTGATGTCGTAAGACAAACGAGCGAAAGCTGAGCGGGCGAGATTGCCCGCGGTCTCCCTTATACGTAGCATTTGCAAAGTGAAAGTTCCTTGGTCCATTTCCGTCCAAGTTCTCCCCCGTGGTTAGACTGGTCTCGTATTTCGCCGAGAGCTTGCCCACATCTCGTAGCACCATCAAGAAATTAAACGTCAGCTGTGACACCGAGGACTTCGTCGAAACTCGTCACTGCAAGCTGTGTGTCATACTTCGATCGCGCCTACGACGAACCTGGTATGTACGGGTTTTAAACTACGCCATGCAGAATATACACCACCCCCAACGCAAGCGTTACTGCTCGTGCAGGCGCAAAATCCCCTGCCAGCTCCTCTCGAGCGCACCCACCCACGCCTGGCCGTGCAATCGCCGATTCTCGGGACGCACGGGCGGGCGCGAATAGGTGCGCTCGTGAAAGCTGCCAGCAGAAGAGATAACTGCACTTGCACGAACGAGAAGTAATTCTACGTTCGGGCGGAGTGAGCAAGAGGCGTCACCCGGACCCCCGCCAGACCTTCCGCCAGACCAAGACCTTAATCTTTTCAGTACTGCAGTGCACATAAACCTAAATCTCAGTCTAATTCCAAGTGTTTTGGCTCCCAAACGGGGGAGCGTGTGCGGTCCTCAAGGCCTAATGGGGTTGAAACAAAGGTGTACCTACGAAGAAATGTCCCCATGCCACCTGGAAAAAGGCGAAAAGGAACCCCTATCTCCAGCGCAGCTTTCAACTGCTTGGGTTTGGCATCACCGCCCCGCCCCCCCCCCCCCCCGCCTCGCTTTTCCTCCTTCCCCCCCCCGCTACTCTACCCCCCCCCCCCCCCCCCCCCCCTCCCCCCCCCACCCCCCCCCACACCCCCCCCACACCCCTCCACCCCATAACGGTGTTGTTATTACTGTTGCTATTGCTATTGCTGGTAGTGGTGGTCGTTGTTGTTTTTGCTGCTGCCTCTGGACGTAAATGTAAGGACCGTTCAGTAGTCATATTGACACCCCAACTGTCCTTGCATTGCCGCCCAAAGCGCTACTACGGGGAACCATAGTAAATAGGACCAAATATTGCTATTAGTAGTAAAAATAGCGAAATATATTGAAGTACCAGGTATAGGTTTTTGTGTGCACCGTCGTACGTAGGTCCTATTTACTATGGTCCCCCGTAATACTAAATATTCCGATCGAACGTCACAACGCGTCACACCTTGAAAACACAGCTCGTCGATTCCAACGCCATGATCTATCATACCGGTCGCCCCGGTGGCTCAAGTGGTTAACCTCGAATTCTACTTGTTTGAGTCCTGGGTTCGAGCCCTAGGAGGTTCGGACTTTGACTTTATTTGCAAAAATAAAAAAAGGGATTCAATTGCTGAGAGCGCCTTGCAGCGTGGGTAGGCACAATTCGATGCGAGTCGACGAGGGAAGAAAAGGCTGAAATCTTCTCGCGATAAAAATGAAGGCACGTACCGTAGCGGGAAGGGGGGAGAAGAGCCTGCTATGTGACCCCGGATCTGAGTTACGAGTTGGAAGGAGAGAGAGAAGAAGATGTGCGAAGATAATGAATGGGATGGAAAAAAAAAAAAAAAAAAAAAAAAAAAAAAAAAAAAAAATACTCTATAAATAGTGCGTATTTCAAGACGTACACACTCCCGATCTTGTGTACGATCTATTGTAGCTCACGGCGGTGGTGCCCCGCTGTAACCCGCACGATCTGCATGAGTGGTTGCGTCGCCTACCCCTCTTTACTATCTACCCATGGGACAAGACGGGGGTGAAACGCTCTGCACCGCGAGACCATGATGACATCATGACTCATGACAGCCAGACAAGACAGAAAGACAGACGTGAGCGCATGTTTTCAGGACTACTACTACTACTACTACTACTACTACTATTAATACTACTACTACTACTACTACTACTACTACTACTACTACTACTACTACTACTACTACTACTACTACTACTACTACTACTATTAATACTACTACTACTACTACTACTACTACTACTACTACTACTACTACTACTACTACTACTACTACTACTACTACTACTACTACTTGTAATACACTCGTACATACAGACTGTAGTACATACAAACAGCAGTACCTGGCATCAAAGACGTCAGGGGACACGTCAAGAAGGCGAAACGTGCGCTGTCAAGGGTGTAGGGGTGACTGTCACACACTGAACCCTAGTAGTCTGGTGTCAGTAAAGGCATGTCAAGGCAAAGTTACTGTCCGTCAAGGGGTGAAAGTGTGGAGCAGTCGACACCCTTGACAGCGCACGTTTTGCGTTGCTTGACATGTTTCCTGACGTCAAAGAAAGGCAAAACGTAAAACGTGCGCTGTCAAGGTTAAGGGCTCAGGGCTGATTGTACTCTGTACGTAAAACCACCTACCTGGTGGTAATTTGGCGACACAGAAGCGCCAGGAGACAGCGCTTTCACCCCTTGACAGACAACAACTTTGCCTTGGCGTGCCTTGACCGACACCAAACTACTAAATAGGTTTTCGATGCCAGGAGACATGTCAAGCAATGCAAAACGTGCGCTGTTCGAGATTCAAACCTACCTGGTAGTTTGGTGTCAGTTAAGCCATGTGAAGGCAATGTTGCTTGCTGTCTGTCAAGGGCTGGACTTGCTGTCTCCCGACATCCTTGCCTGAAATTTTCTGTACAGAAGTACCGGTGTAATATGAAACTCCAACTTTCTATACGTCTCCATGATACGTACATATATCCCCACCATACTTCGTCCTCTCCATTCCCCGGCATCAGGCCTCTCTCCTCTCATCAATTTAATATTTTCCACAATTTTAAAGCTATCATGAGATCTCCCTTTCACAACTTTCAACTCTCGCGCAGCAGCAAGACATTTACCTAAAACTAATTGCTGCTGCCGTGAACTTGTGTGCGTCGGTGTAAAAAAAGCAAAAGAGTGCCTGCAACAAACAGCACCAGGGCAGAGTTGGTCTCTTTCTGTTCGGAGATCAAACTTGAATGTACCGCGGTCGGTCGGTCGGTCGGGCGGGCGAAGATTCATGCTATTTGATACGGCGATCTCGAGTCTCGAAAGGGGTACGTACGTACGTACTGTTTACGTGCGTACGTACAGCATTACGAGTTCGTACGTTCTGTTGGCGCCGTGGACGTAAGAAACTCGTCTGCGCTTCGTAGTACATACAGCAGTACATGCCTGCGCTTCGGGTGCCTCTACTACATGTAGTGCTACTAGCTGCTGTAAACCTCTTCATCTAAATTGATTTATTATCGTCAGTTTTACTTTCCAGCTCAGCTCGCAGGAGGTTTTACTCTCAACGATCTTCTGGACAAGCCGTGGCCACAGGTGTCGTCCGGTCACAGGTGTCGTCCCTTCCCCCTCCCGGTACGTGCCTTCATTTTAATCGCGCACAGGGGTCAGTATTCCCACTGCCCGTCGATTTTAATCGGATGTTGCTCGTAACTCACTCCCGCGCGCACCCCTCATTAATTATACACAAGAAAAAGTCCCTACGAGTATGCACTCGCTGAGACTCGCACCTAAGAAATTGATCTTAGAAGGCACCCGGACCACCTACCAAGCCACCGGGGACGCCGGCTTGGGACTGCATTCACTCCCATTTTTTTTTCTGTTCACTTCTACTTTCCAGCCAAACTCGTGGGAGGTTTTACCCTCAACGAGCTTCTGGACTAGAGATGGCACCCGGATTCAAAAATCGGAACCGAGACCAGTACCGCCTTCGGTGGGATTTGACCAGTACCGTCCCGGGTTCCCGCGGTACTGGGTATCCCGGGTACCCGGGTTCCCGGGTTCCCGGGTACCCGGGTTCCCGGGTTCCCGGGTACCCGGGTTCCCGGGTACCCGGGGTTACATGTACATTTTTGTCCACTCTTGTGTTTGAGCGGCGTGACCGGTCTTCAGGCGGGGTGGTGAGGCGGAAGGTGGGAGGTGGGAGGACAAGCCTTCAGGTCGTCTCTCTCGATGAATAAAAATGAGAAAGAGAGGAGGCTGTGCGTATTCTCGGTGCAATCGAGGAGGTGAGGCGTGGGGAGGTGAAATACAAGTAATCATACAATCAAAGTCAACAAGTAGAGTTAAAAAAACTACCAGGTATCAATCTAATTTACCCTTATTTCGCTCGTGAATTCAACTCCATCAGGAAAATCCTTCGAATATAATTGTTTGCATCCACCAAACAAGCCCTGCGAGATAAGCCCACACCCAGAAACAGCGAGCATATATATATATACATAATAAGCAGAGGAAGTAGGCTACAGCAGCCTCTGTCGGTTGCTCCATGAAGTGGGCAGCTTCCGCTGGTAGCTGGTAGGGGTCTCGCGTGTATGTGTATGGGTGTTGTGTGAAGGTAGGTAGGGTATGCTGTGCGCTGTGCGCTGTCTATCGGGGGCTCCGTGGAGCGTAACTAACGGGTACCCGGGTTCCCGGGAACCCGGGTACCCGGCATACCCAGTGCCGCGGGTAGTAAAAATGGAACCGGGACGATACCGGTACCGACGGTTCCGACGGTTCCGGGTACCCGCCTCCGGGTACCCGGTTCCCACGAATCCGGGTGCCATCTCTATTCTGGACAAACCATGGTCACAGGTGTCTACCCTTCTCCCCCCCGGTGGAGACGAAACGCTCGGGGCTTAGACTAGACTCAGATATGGGTTCCTGTACAATAGCTCCGTGAGTAAAAGGGCCAACTCCTAGGGCTCGGCACTGGCTGATTCAGCCACCAGCGATTGAACTCTCGTCAGAATCGATCAGAATATTGGATTGCAGCAGTATATTGCTGTCTCTCCTCTCTCCTCCCGAAACGCAATTGGTGGGTTTCCGTAGTATAACATGGCGTGTTTCTTGGGCGTACGTGCGATAAAAAGTACTGGCGAATGTACTGGCCAGGTCAATCAGTGGATCACCACTACCAGTACATTGCTACTGCCAGTACATACTGCTGTGCCAGTGCCCAGGCCTATTTTAAGTCCAGTATTACGGGGGCCCATAGTAAATAGGACCAAATATTGTCAGAAAAGATATCGAAATATATATGTTTTTGTATGGACCGTAGGTTCTATTTAATATGGTCCCCGGTAATAGTAAACACACGATAGACGCCTGTAAGGGTCGTTTTAAAGACCTAATGAAATAGCAAAAACTTGCTATTTGGGCAAGACAAAATTTCCATAAAGTTGCCAAAACCTTCTATCGTGAAACGCTGCATATATGGCAATATTTGGCAGAAATTCGCATCATAACGCCCTCGGATTGTATTCAAATCCCTTATAGCAGCAGTAGGTAGCCGACGGCACGCCGACGCTCTCTACGGAGTAAATGCTGCCGCAGAAAGGACTCCCATCACAGCGCACGTACCTCAGAGGTCGGCAGTCCTTCCAGCCCGGCCAAAATCCCCTATGAAAAGCTGGGGTGGATGCTGTTTGTGATTCTGTTTTGGCACCCCGCACAAAACGACACCCATGTCCCATCCACACGCGGCTCACGGCCAGTGTCGCCAGCCCTATCATCGCTGTGATCAATGCCACCGGGCATCCTTCGTATCTCCCTCTACTACACAAGTTAGAGCGAGCCTAGCGTAGGGCGTCGTGGGGTGGTCTGGTTTGTACAGCCTTGTGTTGCGTTATTGGGCTAAGACAGCAAACAAAATAGCAAAATAGCAAACATCACTTTCCATGCACTTGCCAACGAAGCAGACCAGAAATATCCAAAACAAACTTTGGCAAGTTTTTTGTTAAATATGCGTCGTTAAAAAAGGCCGTAGTATCATACATAGCCTGCGCACGTGGCGTATAACGTCAATTGTTTTTGTTCGGAGTTGGGATGTTCGGATGTTTGGATGTTTGAATGCACGCACGAACAGTTTAGCAGTCGGAGAGTGCCTGTTGTTGTAGATAGGACCTTTTGAACCCCTTCGAGCCTTTTGAGCCTTTTGAGCCTTTTGAGCCTTTGAGTTGTTGTTGAAGAATGGCGCACCAGGGATGTTTTTGTTGTACCAGGTATTAATACCAGGTACCAGTTATGTATTGATAGTTAATACCATGGTATTAATAGTAGCCTACTACTGCAGTCGACGGGTAGAAAGAACGGTTTCATGTGAAGAACACACACACGTACAGCAGTAGTAGTTTACCAGTTATTACCCTGTGTTTTTATTGATGAAATACCTGGAATGCGAGTACGTGTAGGGTTATCAGCTTTTCCATCTTCACCGATGGTGCTTGTGCAGAGTGCAGAGCACGGGACGGCACCCCGCGCCCACGCAGCAACATGTTTTAGTTTTCGTTTGAAGACTTCGAGCTAAGTACGGTTACAACTTCGGGACAAGAAATAAAACAGAAGGGCGAAGAGTTCTGCGCTACCGGTTACTATCAATATTAATAATACATACCAGGTACCGGTTAAATATATTAAAGAAAGTGAATGTATGTAGAATGGTCCATGGAGGTTCACGCTCAGCAGTTTGAAAGTCGAGTTTATGCTATTAATACTATTTGACCAACGACTTATTGTAACTGGACATGAGGTCCAGCTTTCGGTGCGATGTTTGCTGGACGTGGCCTCACCTTGCTCGCCCCTCCCGACCCTGCCAGGGACGGCCTCGGCCGGCTCGTACTGCGTCTGGGGGGCGAGTCCTGTCGTGGAGTTCCAAAAAGTTGGGTTCGAATCCCCCTATGGCTCAATTTGTTTTTGTCGCGTTGTATCGTATCGTACCCTGGTACCAGGTATGATTTAGGCTGTCGTCAGTACACTATTATACGAACGTTTCTTATCTATAGTATTAAGAGTGCTGTTGTTGCCGATGTTTTACGAATAGGTGCCAGGAAACAACGACAGCCTCAAGTAGACCCATGAAGGCGAAGGAACCAGACAAGAACCATACTACATGAGGGTAATATTCGAAACGTTCGAGTAGGCTTTTCGCGTTGCTTCGTGGTAACTCTCTCTCTCTGTTTTCTCTTTTTTCTTCCCCAATTGCTGGAAGGCAACATTTGTTGCTGGTTTGATGAACCTGACATCGTGCCGGTGTTTTCTTTCTCGCCACTCGAACACGATGAATTGTAGATGTACCCCGTGGGAGTGCTATAAGTACTGCTATCGCATTTACAGCCTCGACTTGCCAACATCCTTGACCAATGCGGGCGTCAGCCCTCCTTGTACACATGTATGAAACTGTGTCATGTTGCACACATGATGCATTATGTCACAGCAGTTTTGGTGGCTCTCGGCAGGAAGGCATTTTGCAGAGGGGCGCTACGTATAAAACAATAGCGGGGCTTGTACAAGGCGAAAGAACAAGGCGGCCAAAATCGGCTGTCACATCTAAAACTGCAAATAGGGCAGTCGGCCCTGTTCAGGGAGGACACCGACCGACTCCCGACGCAGCTTTGGCCTCGCTGGGGCTCGAAGTACGTTGGGCATGTGCGTGCGTGGACGCAGCCGAGAAACTGGGATCTCCCTCGTCACGGAGACTGAGATTATCGACGTGTTGGTGGACCTGGTTACCACCACGGGGTTGGCTCCAAATGGGGCCGACCCTAATCCTATCCCTTTGGGGGGCTCAAAATCGGCACGGGCGACGGTCGTGCGTTCGGCTCCGCCACGTGTGTCGGTGTCGTTTGCCAAAGAAATCCGCCCGGCCCAAAGGCCAGCCCCCACCAATCACACAGGCAGGGGTGTTGCACGAGTTCAGGCACAAGTTGGTGTTGGATTCAGGGCTTCTCTGCACTTGCTCTCCGGGCAGCTCCTATGGTTGCCCTAAAGTCGCCAGCTTCAGCAGTAGGTCCTACAGCTAGTTGCAGCGGCACCAACAATTTTGACTGTTTGGGTTTCATTGTATATGGAAGGCTTATTTGCTACCGGGTGCGCATTTGCCCGTAAGAGAGAGCTGAGAGCTCTACCGTAAATCATGGCGCATCCAAAACCCATCGCCATGGACGGTGCCTGTGCCGATGCCGTGTGGATAAAGACTAGTGTGTGCGTTTATTATACAGCGTAACGTATTTTGTATACACATGTATACGACTACTTGAGCCGAATAGCACTAGCCGGCTGGTCAACTACAGCAGTAAGTAAGTGAGTTGGCTGTCGTCCGCCAGCCAATTCATAACCTGCCGGGAAGTCCAGCCAAGTCACGGCCCTAACATTTGGGCTACACCGAAAATGTGAGCTTGCGTTGTGGCTCTACGACCTCCTGCAACATTGGCATGGCCACATGGCTAGCCGACAGGTCTCGGCACGCTGGTGTGCGCGAGAGCGTCCATCAGGCAGCCACAACACTCGGCGTGGCACGTTGCTAGTCATGCCGCACTGGGTGTGCTTTTCGATCCGATGAATAGCGGGGGTGTATCTTGAACATCCACTGATTATTTCGGTATTTACCCATAAGGGCGTCATATACAGCAGTATTCGCCAAACGTAAGACTTATGTCCGTACCCCGATATCGTTGACTACTCGCACAATATCTAAATACCAAATACTGCTGCACAGCTACTTTTACCCAAACACTTGCTTGCAGCCGCCACCACACACCGTAGCAGAGCACGAGGGGTCCTTGAACAGCAGCGTAGGTTGGGGGCCCACGATGTGTGTTCGCGGGGTCAGTTTGTCCACGGTGCCCCACTACATGCAGTACACACCTGGTGCGTTCTCACTAGGTCTACCAACCAGGACATTGATTAGCGCGCAGCATTTGGGTCGGAATCGAGGCTTTGCGTAACAGGCCCCGGAAGGCGTGTTGTTCGGGCCGCGCAAGCTCTTACCATGGTATCATTTTCGCCGGAGGCTAGAAAAAGTTAGTTGGCAACTTATATCGCCGTAGGCGAAAAAAAAAGAATTTATGAGTCTAGAGGCACTGTGTCAAGTGACCTTCGGGCACATATCAACGCATATCGGCATATCGCATTTTTTGGCCTCCGGCGGCCCTCTGGGGGTCATCCGGGGGGGCTCCGGGGGTCGCTGCGGGGGGCTAACACGCCTGCCACTCGTGTTGCGCTGCGAGCAACATGCCTTCGGGCTCCTGGTGCGTTTCGCGCAACTGACGCCGGAACCCTACTTAATGTCCCGCTACGAACATCCCTACTACAGGGGCCCAATGAGTTCACGGCCCCTACGTTCGCCTACGGGCCCCTCTCTCCTAAGGGTTCATGGGATTCACGGACCCTATTCCATCCGATCACGGACTCCTGTACCAGTACACCCCTCTTGGAATGCCTTGAAATCACGGGGTCCCCTATCATACCATTACGGGGGACCATAGTTAACAGGACCTGTGGTATATATAAAAACCTATATATTCAATCATTTTTACTCACAATATTTGGTCCTATTAACTAAAGTCTCCCGTAATAAGAAGAGCCTGCTTGACAACGGAACCCCATTTGACCACTGACCCCTGCGTATATACCGGTAGTAGGTACCTGTAATGTATGGCAGGGGGGTTCGTGGAGGTTTACCAACCCCTATCGATCGGGGTCCATTAGAATGACAGTCCCTGCAGGGGCTCGTTCCCCCCGGGCCCCTGTTCCAGTAGAATCCTATTCTACCTGGCTACCTGGTAGGTTGGTATGGGGGTTCGTGAATCCAGTGGACCCTTCGTAGGGGTTCGTAACCCTGCATCCCCCCATCTTTCCCCCGGCAAACATGCGGCAGCGTATCGGATATCGGACTATCGGGTATCGGATGCTTACCGGAAATCCGGACACTTTACTGTCCCATTCGAGACTACCCGATACGGTTTCGGTTTCTTTTTCTGAGCTTCCCGTTCGGTGTCCACCAGTCCTATACTCTATACCAGGTACTGTATTAGAAATCCGTTTGGGACTTCAAGGGGAGGGGGGGGGTACTCGATATCATGCGTGGCCGTAGTCGTGTACACGTAGACCCTTGCATCCCTATAATGCCAGAACGGAGCACGTCGGGTTTTCACAAACCAGGCAGACATTGCTTGCACCAAGCGCGATGCGTCGTGAGCCCGTGAGGTAAAGAAGGGGGGGGGGGGGGCGAAGCGTCGAAAAAAACACTGGTCACATGGACCAGCGGCCCGGGTCGCTCGAGGGAGAAGATACTATTAACAATAGCATACAAGCTGATCTCCGACACGCGCGCAACGCGACACTACTGGTGTACATTGCTTTAAGCCGTACATGCTGCGGCGCGCTCCCATTTAGGCGGCTAATGAGACCGCACCTGGCATAGTTTACAGCAGTAGGTCGCGAGGCTGCACCTGGACCCCGTAAGGGTTCATGTTAGGCTGTTCACGGGTCATGACCACGAATCATGACCCGACCCGCGGATCGGGTCAGGAGGTCTCCAAAAACTCACGGTTCGGGTCGGGTCGGGTCATGAGCCATGAGGTATCCGAAATCTTGCGGGTCGGGTCGAGTCGGGTCGGGCCTGGTTAGGTGACCCAATCCAACTCGACCCGCGAGTTTTGACCCGACCCGTGGACACCGCCGTAGGTTAGTGGTTTAATTCGAAACTTTAAAAATAATACCTGGTACATCGTACGTATCACGTATCAGGTACCTGGTGTAGTGGGCAAACCCGTCAACTCATCAACCAACTACAGGTACCAACAACAAGTAAGAGCCATCGACGCTATGATATGATTCATACGATGCGATACGAAAACAGCGAAGAGAAATGATTCTTCTCGTTTCTGTGAGACGTAGTTTGTAGCACCTTGGTACCTGACTGCCTGATACCTGTGGTAACTGCTACCAGTACAGCAGTAGTACCTGGCACATACCAGGTACATGGATACCAGGGTCAAGGATTGGCTTGTGCTCGCTTGAGGGTACATACCTGTACTCCTACCTCGTGCCACGCCGGACGGAAATGTAAGGAGCGTTTACACAGCAGTAGTCTTCGTATGTATACCCAAAATGCTCCTTATGTTTCCGTACAGACTGGTACATACGGCTGTACGGTAGGAGTGAGGAGTGAGGCAGGCGCGAGGCACATGGAGAGTAATTGGCATGCTATCGCCGTTATAATCAACGGGAATTGGTGTCGGGGAGGGGTTGTGGGGGGCGGGGCGGCAGCAGCAGTTGTTGCTGTGTTCGAGGTGCTGCTCAGTAGTACGATCCCGCAGAGAACAAAGCTTTTCGGTCTGATTCGTACGAATTGGAGGCCGAAACCAATTGCGAAGTGAAAAGTGACGTACTCATGTCTATGTGAAACATCATGCCGGGATCTCCCGAAGGGTGCAGGTCTGGTCTTTATTTCATACGTTTCAGCCGTTTTTTAGCTCGGCTTGCCAACATGACCGAGCAGAACAGAACACCACGATCTCTTTGTCCCGCCCTCTTGCATCCCGACCCAAGATGCACCCGTCCTCCATCCACCACCCACAGCCACTAACACAGGCAAATACACTCCATGCATCCATACCATGCGGTACGCTCATCGCCAGTCGAGGCAAAATAAAATCACGAAAATCAATCAAACTCAATCGTCGTCATTTTCAAGTCGTCCAGTTTGGTCCTCGCAATGCAGCTTGTTGATATTTTTACTTGTGAAAAAATTAAGATTGAGACTACTGGCGGAAAAAGAAAGGAAACAAAACACAACCAAGGTTTGCTGTATATCGTACAGAGCAGCACACACACACGTGCGCTGGAGGCGAACCAAACAAACAGGCCGCCTGTCCGCTGGATGAACCAAGACTGCTGTCGATATCGATGCTCGATGTCGCCCGTGTTACATACCTGGTACTCGTTTTTTATCTTCGTGATGCAATCTTTTTTTTGCACCGTGGATGATGTGAGAGGGACACCCTTCTCCGAAGGGAGGGGAGAGCAGGAGGCGACTCTTCTCAAGAGTACCACGCTCGGGTGCCGGGTGGGTTACTCTACTGATGGAAAGCTGGTTCTCACCTCAGTAATGGTGGGAACGGGGAGCGACCCCGGCTGTGGGGTACCTGACCCATCCATAGCCAATAGGCTGTCTGCTCCTGTCCCGTCTCCTGTCCGTCTCTCCCCTGGAAGTAACACCTAAAAACGCAAAGCAAGGCACTCTGAGCCTTTTCCTCCTCCCTCCTCCCGGCGGGCGCCCCTGTCCCCTGCTCTCCCCAGTTCTCCACACGCACAGGCAGTGGCCACGACAACTCTAGAAGTTCTCTCCACCGCGGTTCTCCTTCTCACTTAGTCGTCTCCCAGCTCCAAGCCCTCTCAATCACGAAGTCTCGCGTTCCTTGCGAAAGCAACACGAAGTCGGGACAAGCATCCTCTGGCGGTCAAACTATGTCTTTCTGCTGCCGTCTGAAGATGAGTCTACGAAACACATAAACAGAGAAATTAAAAAACACGTATTTCATTGGCTGATAAAGCCAGTCTTGTGGATCTATCATTGGCCAGTTCCTCCCGAGGGCTATATTGCGCCGCTCGTGCCCACAGGCAGCACGGGGCGTTGCTTTGCCTTGCGCTTTTGCTCGATCTCAGTCAGTGCACGCGCGTGTCTGCCTCTGAAGCTAGCGGGTGTGTGTGAGGAGAGAGAGCCAAATAATTTTGGGGGAGTGGTTTGCTTCGATCCCCCCGCCCCTCCGATCTCGCGGTGTGAAGTTGATCGGAGGGATTGGTCGAACGCCGCTGCAAAACGCAGCCCTACACTTTTTAGCCTTTGAATTTTTCACTGAGTGCCTTGTGGGCAGATTGTGGGCAGATCGAGAGGGGGTGGTGGCCTGTCTTTGCTCAAAGGCCTGACTTTGACCCAGCGAAAGGGAGAGGGAGAGCGAGAGAGAGAGGGCGAAAGGGATTGAAGAATCTCGTTTGCCCTGTTTTCACGTTGAGGAAGAGCAAACGCAAACAGCTTCCCCCCCGCGTTTCCCCACTACTTGGCGGTGCAGGCAGCTTGGTATATTGAGGCGGAAGGCAGAAGCATCATCAGTAGCAGCAGCAGCACAGAGCAACGAGCGACCAATCGCTGGCGGGAAAACACGCTGTCTGCTGAGGCAGAAGCCCCCTCCAGTTCGAGGAAGGCGGGGAAGGGAGAGCGATCTCGGGGGGAAAGGTGGAGGGCACGCGGAGGCAGAGGGAGCGAACGGCCTGCCCAGGGCTAACGAGTCCCACGACCTCTCCTGGCGCCAAACAAGCTATCGACCTGCCGGACAGTCAGTAAATAAAGGCAGGGGAGGTGGGGATTCCCGGAACGGAGCAGTAGCAGGAAGAGGAGGAGGGAGAGGAGCAGCAGCATGCCGTCTCAGTTCAGCTTTTCGTCGGCGCGGCTGTGCCGCGTCCAGAAGCTGCAATTCGGGATTCTCAGTCCCGATGAAGTGGTGAGAAGAGTAGTTGAAAGCGTTTTCGACTGCTTGTTGCAGACTACCTGGTAGATTGTACTGGCACCGCCGTATACATTCAGCTGTCAGAGGAAGGAAGACACCCCCTCCCGTGCGTTGAGTATGGTCTCTGTCTGATCTACTTGCCATGATTGAAGTTTGTACCCTCGGCTATATATGACGACGAAGTTTTCACTAAGCAGTTGGTCGTTTAGCGGTATTACCGGTATAGATGAGCACTCTAATCTTGCTTTTGCTGCTGCTGCTGTTGTACGTGTCGCAGCAGTGTACATGGTACCTGCTACCTGGTATAGCATAGCAGCTGTGTATCATGGTATATACGAATCCTCGTATAGCAGTATTACTTGCAGTCAGGACGGTGGGCCTACCGCGTCTTCAATGAATTAACGTTCACTGTTGTGAAGAGCATGTATTGCTGCTATTAATATTATTATTAGTACTCATATAATATTAATCCAAGGATCATACCCACAGGCGCTCTACTCGCAGCCTGTGCGTGGACAGAAAACCTGATACGTTGCCAAGTACCAGGTAAGATGGCAGCAGCACAGGTGTCAAATTGCTGCTGCTGCGCTGACTTGGACTATGAACACGTATAGAAGTCTTTTAAGCCAGTTGTGTTGGTCGTGCCTTACCTACGTACTGCGGTATCGCGGTCTCTGTTCTCTGCCCGAATTCTCTCTCTTCTGGGCGCCGACATGCATGACGCATAAGCCATGGTATAATAAGCTGCGTGCCCTTGTCAGGAGGCACCCGAGGTTTGGCAGGCCGCTGCTTCTCTCTTGCGTTCCTGCCTCCCTGTGTCCTGCGTGCAAAACTTGGGACAAACGGAGGCGTCTTTGCTTCTCCCACGCTGCAATTGGGTCGGGGCGTTTACGTAGTCGGGTAGCATGGACTTTGTTTCCAGCCCACCTGGTATGATACGTAGGAGTACCTGGTCCCAACAGCACTATATACGAGCACCCAGCAGAAGGCTTTGCACTTTTCAGCAGGTACGTCGAGCAACAGCAGTACTAAAGAAGGCTCTACCACGAGCAGCAGCAATATTATCATGCTATTCATAGTACGAAGTGCTCCCGCGCAGGCAGTTTTTCCTGGCACAGGAGTAGAGTTAGAGTGTCGGCATATTATTTACTGCGTAGAAGACGAGGTATCCTCGCGGGCCCGGAAGAAACGCCGAAAAGCGCAGCAGCAAGTTTGTGGCAAAAGGCCGTTAGCAGTAACAGTAGCTGCGGAGGTCAAAGCCGTAGGTGTAGGTCAACAGCAGCTACAATAGTAGATCAGCGGCCGCAACAACAGTAGGCCAGCCCGAACAGCATTAGGTCAGCAGCATTAGCAGCAGCAGTGTAGAACAAGTTTCAGAATCAACAGCTGTCAGTTAGCAGGAGCAGTAGCAGTAGCAGCAGCAGCAGGTTAGCAACAACAAAGTGGTAGCAGCAACAATAGTCAGCACCTCAGCAGGAGGTCGGGAGCAACAGCAATTGCAGTATCGGTAGTTCAGTAGCAGCTGCAATGTCGTAGGTCGGCAGCAACAGCAGCGGGTTAGCAGCGGAGCAGCAGGTCGACAGCTACAGCAGTGGCAGCAATAGCAGTAGGCCAGCACAAGTAGGGGTTGTTCAACAGCAGCAGCAGCAGCAGCAGCGGTAGCAGTAACACTAGTGGCAGCTGCTGTAAAGGTTGGTCAGCGTAAGGGTGAATAATTACTTAGAGCACGGTAGCAGCAGTAGGTACGCGGAAAGAGGGGAGGCTAGGCGCCACCCCCGCTTCACCCCCCCGCCTTTGGAGGGTATCACGAGGTGAATCACGATGACCGCTTTTCTGTGGAGGGCGCGAACCTATTGGTTCACTGCGAGAACGCTCGCTGACTCCTCCCGCCCAACCTCGATCAACCCCCCAACGCCCACGTCCTCCCATCCCAACCTCCAATAACTTCCCTCCCTACCCCCTCCCGCCCCGGCCTCCATCAACAACCCCACCCCCCAACACCCTACCCTCCGTCTCGATCTAACCCCCCTCCCCTACTCCCCGCCCCCCCCCCTCCCCTCGACTGTTGGCGTGTTTTCCCATTTTCTTGCGAGCAGCGTCAGATGTCGGTGCTCCAGAAGGTGAAGGTCAACGAAGTCGACATTCCGGAGGGTGTGACAAAATACGACCTCTACAAGGTGGGAAAAGTAGAGCAGGAGAGAAGGGGGGGGGGGAGGGGGGGGGGGGGGGGGGGGAGGGGAGGGGAGGCGGGGGGGTACTCACTTGTTGCTTAGTCATGTGACCATTCCGAGGCGGAGCACCGTACCTACTCCCAACGCTAATAAGAGACACCTCCAACACCTCCAACATTTGGGAGTCTATAATGGTTTTGTCCCATGTGTGTGGAGGGGGGGTTAGGGGAAGGGGGGGAGGGGAGGGGAGGAGAGTGTAGTTTTGGAGGAGGGTGAGGGAGTTGGACGCGGGGAGGGGAGAGCATTGGGGAAACGAACTATCTGAGAAGCGCGCTGAATCTCTTTTCTCCGTCTTGCTCTGCTCTTCTTTTTTCGTGCTGCGCGCGCCGAACGTCGGTAGCATTTTTCACGGGGGAAACATAGCGAGTTAATGGCTAGCTTTGTGAGTACTACTGCTGTTATACCGCTGTAGAACTTTGACGCTTCATTGGTGTGTTTTGTTTAAGCTCGGGGCCTCTTGTGTAGTGGAACATACTACTGCCGTGCTTCTGAATGGAGCACGAATATATTTGCCAGGTACCAGCTATTCATTGTGCGCTGCAGTATACTACCTATTATAGAAAGAATATGCAGGAAGGATTAGGACAAGGATTTGGTCGAAGTGGACTGGCGGAGCGCCGTCGATCGGTTGTTGTGCTGTGAGTCGTGGATACATTGACTTGGATAGTTTCGGTTCGGTGGTACCGGTGCCGGTTCGTTGCGTGTATGTGGCGGAACTTCCTACCCGCTAAGTACGCGGCTCGCTACTTGCTACCTGGTATCTTGCTATGGCTGGGTGGATCGATGGGTGGCTGGCTCGCCTCGTATGATTGGCAGCAGTCACCACTTCAACAGCAGTAGTAAGGAACTTGAAGAACAAACATGCAAGGAAACGGGACATGAAAATGAAACGGACAAAAGTGTTTTCAAGTGCTGCTTCTAAGTCTCAAGAGCCTTATTGAAGAACAAGAATAAAACGTGAACGAGAGTGGAGAACGGAGAACACCGTACTGGTAATGACGGTGGGAGGTGGAAATAATAAACGCTTGTGAGAATGTGCTAGTAAACGTATTGTTGAAACTTGAAAAAAAATGAGAGGACTACCAGGTATCTGGTAAAAGCTGTGCGTACTTCTATTAATAGCAGAGCGCTGCCCTCCCCCCCCCCCCCCCACCTAGAAAAGTAACAACGAGGGGAAACAAACGGGAGGGCGCATCATCGCATCCCAACCCAGCCCATACCATGCCCAGCAATTCCCATATTTTTCCATACCACAGTTGTACCATCGCATCCGATCGATACCCAACCCCGTCCTATCCCATTCCACCATCTACCGTCTCCTCTCATGTTATCCGATCCCACCCCACTTCCTCCCACCCCATCTTGTCCCATCCATCCCATCCCATCCCATCCCATCCCATCCCATCCCATCCCATCCCATCCCATCCCATCCCATCCCATCCCATCCCATCCCATCCCATCCCATCCCACCCCACCCCATCCCATCCCACCCCATCCCACCCCATCTCATGAACCGAGCAGGAGGGTAGTGCGGTGTACGGCGGGGCCAATGACCCGCGAATGGGGACGCTTGACTTCAACACGCGATGTCGCACATGCGACTGCACTTATACGGGGATCGGAGGTAACCAGGTCAACGACTGCCCAGGCCACTTCGGACACATGGAGGTGGGTGGTGTGAGGGTTGGGGTGAGCAGTTGCGGGGCGTGCGGGGGGGATTTGGAAGGCTTGTGAGGGTGGTGGGGGGGGGGATGGGGAGGGTGGTGGGCGTTGGGGGGGGGGGCTGGATCGGTCCTACTGTAGCGCTGTGTGTAGGACGCTGTTGTTGTATTTGCTGATGTTGCTGCTGTAGTTGGACTTCGGGCACGCGCGCAGGATCGGATGCGGGTGGGTGGGTGGGTGGGTGGGAAGTCTGTAGGCAGGGAGGGGGGGATGTTGTCGTGAGTAGGTGCGGAAGCTGGAATGGGGTTGTGGTGTGCGACGTAGACGTTGCACTTGATGATGCCTGTGTCACTTTGTAGTTGTTGATGTTCCTCCCATCGTTGTTTGTCGCATTTGCTGTTGCTGTTGCTGGACTGTTGTTGCGATGGTGTTGGTGATGCGTTCGTGTCCTTGCCTGCCGTCATTGTGTTCCGAACGTCCGCGCGCCCTCTGCATGTGTTCTCTATTATTACGGGGGACCATAGTTAATAGGACCTGTGGTATACATAAAAACCTACCAGGTATATATTTAACCATTTCTACTAACAATATTTGGTCCTATTAACTATGGCCCCCCGTATTAGTTGTTCCTTATGTAAAGGCGCGCGTCTCCTGAAAAATGCCGCAGTCGATGGGTAACGTAAACTAAAAATCTGCTTCGTCTTTGCATGGAGCTCCACTTTTGATACCAGTGTTTCACGGCGGTGTTTTTTCTTCTATTTTTTTTCGTGGGAGTTATCGACCAGAAAACAGTAGTTGTTGTACCACTCTGACTGGAAGCATACAAGAACCGTATGGGTTGCTTATTAATGTGGCATTACATAGTTTCCACCGGAAGCCATTCATCATCACATAGCACGGTCCGTGGTCGCACGAAGACCGAAGACAAAATGTAGACGTAGTGCGGTAGAAAGCGATACATAAAAGGAGGTAATGCGTCGACCTTGACTGGCCGACCGAACGACCGCCGACCGCCATGCCTCATATTATAATCATGGCGCTACCTGCCGCCCCCACCCCGCAGCCCCCTCCAACCCCCGACCGCTGTGCGTGATCTTATTGTCACGGCCCTACGCCTGCCCCCCCCAACTGCTCCGTCTCGGAAGGGATGCGTGGTCAATGGTCGATTGGTTAAGGCGTGCAAACAAATGAGTACGCCCCCCCGCCCCTCCCTCCACCCTTCCTTTATAACTCTTGCGCAGCTGGCACGCCCAGTGTACCATGTGGGTTTCCTGGACGTGACGCTGAAGGTGCTGAGGAGCGTCTGCTTCCACTGCTCGCGCTTGAGGCTCGACAAGGCCGACCTGAAGTACAAGAGAGCCCTCTTGATTAAGAACCCGAAGGCGAGCGGGAGAGAGGGTTGGGGAGAGCGAGGGAGTTGAGGGAGGGGGAGGGAGGGAGGGGGATGTGCGCCCAGGAGAGGGGCGGGGGACGGGGGGGGGAGTGTACTCGATAGGGAGAGATGTGCTCATGTCATGCATGGCCGTCGGGGGGGGGGGGGGGGGGTTGGGCTCTCGTTTCCTTGATTTTTTTTTTTTATTGGTTCATTTGGTTTTGTGATTCTGTTGTTTTTTATTTTGTGTTTCTTGACTGTCTCCTGTTTCCTTGTTTCCTCTTTTTCCCCTCAGAGGTTTATTCTTGTCCTCTTTTTCAACGTCGCACCGCCGCGAGACCTAAAAGAAGGGTTTGTAGAGTTTTTGGAAAGAAACCAGTGCAACCATCGACCCCTGTTCGCCCTCAGCCGTTTTGATCCAAGGCCCTTGACCTCCGCCCGCCGCACCGCGTTGCTCCGCCCACAGACGAGGCTGAACTACATCCACGAGCAGTGCCGGAACTCCAAGAAGTGCGTGTTCGGAACGGGGGACCTGGAGGCCGGGATGGACCTCGATGGCGAAGGCGGTGGCGGGATGGGGGGGGGGGGGGGAGGACGGGAACGCTTCGGGTTGCGGTGGGCTGCTGGTGAGGATGGGCTAAAGGGGATGGCAGAGGGAGGAGGGATGTGTTTTGTTTCGTTTCTTTTTGCGTCCCCCCCCCCCCCCCCCCCCCCCCGCCGAGGGTTACCTTTTCGCGGATTTCGAAATGTGTTGTTTTATGTACTCGAAATCTGTTTGACAAGTTGTAGGTATGGTGTGTGCGGTCGGGTTTTGTGCGAAGTGCGTGGCTTTTGTGTCGTGTTGTTGTTTGTCATCGTGACGCTAGCTCAAGAGCCACGGCCCAGCAGCTCGTGGGCACCAAAATGCGCGCGAAGAGTCTGCGGCTTGGGAGTGGAAAACGAACCAAAGTTAGGTCGGTCGGGGGGTCCCAGGATTGCTACGCCGCCAGTATACATTCCTCGTGGAAGGGTGTGCATGCGTCGGGAGGGAGTCAGTTTGTTGTTGTTATTGTTGTTTGTTTGCCTCGACTTTGTAGGTGTAAAAGGAGGTTAGTGAGTTCATGGTGTGGTGTCTTCAATCTCCAGTAACCTCACCGCGCACGCCGGTCATAAAGAGTTGGCAGGGGGGGGGGGGTGGGGGTGGGGGGTGGAGGCGGGAGTCTCGGTCTGGGTTTGTTTGTTTGTTTTGTGTTTTATGGGAGAGAGGGAGTTGCAACGCCACCAGGCGGCGTCGGGTGCGTGGGTAAAGGGTGCTTGGCACCATACTTGTTCCACTCAAGCGCCGCTTTTCGTGGGGATGATAACACCGAGTCGCGTGGGAAGGGGTGGAACCGTTCGTCGGGCGGCGCGCTTGAGGTTGCCACGGTTTCAAGGGCTTCGGAGGCTACGGTTGGGGGGAGGGCGGAGAGGATGTCTTGTGGTTTCGTGGGGTCTCTGTGCGTCCGCCGCTGACGATGGGTATGAAGACGATGGTGGTGGTGATTGTGGTGGTGATGATGATGATGATGATGATGGTGATGATGATGATGATGATGATGACGATGATGACAATGGTGATGATGGTGGTGGAGGTGGCTACTATGAGGATGGTGATAGTGATGATGATGGTGATGATGGTGATGACGCTGATTTTGACGCTGCCGTTTCCCCTCCCTTTCCCTTCCCCCCCCTCCGCCCCCCCCTCCCTCACTCTCGCCCTCTCCCCCCACCTTCCGTCTGTCTGTCTGTCTGCCTGTCTGGGTGGCTGGCTGCCTCTCTCTCTCGCTTGCGATCTCTGGGTGGCATGTGATTGGTTCGGAATTGCAATTGGAATGGGTAATGTCACTGCAAATGTAACGTGTAATAACAGCCCAAGTTTACGAAGACGGGTCTCCAGGTGGAGGTGGAGTACCCGGCGGACATGGACGACGTGCCTAGGTCCGGAGATCGACGGCAGTATCTTTCCGCATCGAAGGTGGGTGCCTCATCCCTGTCATCCTCCTTCTTTTGTACTGCTGAGAATTATATCGTCGCGTACGTTTTTTGGGGTTAAGGTGAAAAAAAGCGCGGCGTCACGTCGGTATCAGGTCCCCCTCCTCAATAAGTCCTACCGCCTCATTATCCTCCTGATCCTTCAAGAAGGCCGTCCCCTCGGCATGGTGGCTGAGAGATTACTTCTGACAATAGATTGTTATTAATAATAGTAGTTGCTGACCTGGCACGAAGAGTGTGGTAACGCCTCACAGCCCACCTCGGTGCAGGAGTGGCACTTTTTTTGCCTTCCTAGGCAAATATTTCTGGCTGACGGGGCTAACCTAAAATCGTCGGAAACGTTACTGTGTTTTTTTGCAACACTGGATGATATTTTGTTATACCTGTATGCAGACCATGGGGTAATGGTTCATCGGGTTGAAACGTTCGTTTTTCTAAATAATCACTTTTTCGGTGTGTGACCTGGTAATAGTGTATTGGAGTTCCTGGAGTGAAGAATCTCAAAACGTTTGTTGGTGTATCTCTACCAAACCTGATCGAAGAGATCTGCCTGCTATGGGACTGCCCGGTAGTATATTCCGGAGTCGCGGGATGGGCTCCGGTACTTGTATGGAGTGAAAAGAAACACGGGTTAGAGCTCCCCCCACCAGCCTCCCAACGTAAACCCAACCACCTACCCCCCCCCATCCTCTACTGTATACGCCTCTTGGCTCCCTGAAACCCCTGATAAAAAGGTGCACGAGATCCTGAAGAACGTGAGCGAAGAGGACATGAAAGTCCTCGGGCTGAACCCGCAGTACTCTCGCCCGGACTGGTTGGTGATCACGGTGCTGCCAGTGCCGCCGCCGCACGTCCGACCGTCAGTGGCGCTGGATGCAGGGGCGCGCAGCGAGGATGACCTGACGCACCAGCTGGTGAGTGGGCGCAGCGCGGGATTTTGTCTTGTCCCTCCCTCCCTTCCTCCCTCCCTCCCTTTGTTGTGGGTTGGGGTGCGGGCGGCTGGCTTGGCCGTTGACGGTTGTCGGTCGTTGATTTAAGGTTGGCGGTCGCTAAGTCGGTCGGCCGAATTTTCCGGTCGGTCGGACTGTTGGTCGGTCGGACTAGGCGGCCAGTCGGTCGGTCGGCTGATCGGTTTCCGGCTGATCGGTTCAGCTCTGATCCGTCGGTGGCTGTATTAAATCGGTTCGTTTGTCGTTCGGTGGTGTTGTCTTTTCGGTCGGGTTTAATTGAGTGCGTCGCACTATGATATTGCTAATAATCCCGCGCAGCTGTTGTATCATACGTAGACCTCCTCCCGGCCTGTGACGCTTTTTATTACGGGTGATGGCATGGCACTCGAAGCCCACGACGGACCGATAAATCGCGTGTCCCCCTATGTGTACACGCCTTTTTGGCTCTCATTACTATATATACATGTTACCCATTAATCGTGGAGTCGTTGAAGCCGCGTGCTTTTTTTTTGCTTACATTTTTCGCTTTTTTTCCCGCCCTCTAGTGTTTTTGAGGTTTGGTGTTCAATGTGTTTTGGCCTGTTTTTTGCTTTGTACTATGCCGTCGCAGGTGAACATCTGCAAGGCCAACATGAGGCTGGAGGCGTGCGTGAGGACGGGGGAGCCGGCGCACATCGTGGAGAGCTTCGAGCAGCTGCTCCAGTACAAGGTAAGCGGCCGAAGCCAAAAAACGAAAAAAAGGGCATACCGGGCATACAGAAGCTTTCCTCGGAACTCGCTCAGCAGCGTTTTTGTAACTGTCGTCGACGTTTTTGTGCGCATTGTTTGAACTCGGTATGCCGGTCGGTCGGTCGGTCGGTCGGTCGGTCGGTCGGTCGGTTCAGCCAGATCGCAATGTGGTCTCTTTTTTGTTTGTGCCGTGTTCATTTATCAACTCCCGATACTAGTTACAATGAAACCAACCGATCCAACTGAGTCAACCAAATTACATCAAAACTAAACAACCAATCAATCGAACCTTTCTTGTTTTAACAACCTAACGAAAAAAATACACAAGGTGGCGTCCCTGTTCGACAACGAGCGGGCGGGACAGCCGCAGGAGACGCAGCGGTCGGGTAAGCCCCTGAAGACGCTCCGGCAGCGCCTGAAGGGAAAGGAGGGCAGGATCCGAGGCAACCTCATGGGCAAGCGCGTCGACTTCTCGGCAAGAACAGTTATCACAGCAGACCCTAACCTTGGCATCGATCAGGTCAGTCTTCATTGGGGCGATAGAGTGGTCGGTCGGTCGGTCGATGGGTCGTTTGGTCGGTGTGTCGATCGGTCGGTCTATCTCGGCGCATGTCTTATTGGGGGAGGATATTTTTATGGAGTGAAGTGAGGTGGATTCGGGTGCAGTCGGGTGGGGTGGGGTGGGGAGGGGTGGGGAGGGGTGGGGAGGGGTGGGGTGGGTTTTAACGATGTCTGGGGGGGCGTGGGGTCGGAGGGGGCGGGGGGATGTACCCACTTGCTGCTTGCCATAGTCATCTGGCCATTGATGGGGGGGGGTAATGGGTTTTGGCGATGGGGGGGAGTGGGTTGGAGGGAAGGGAGCGGGGTTGGGGGGGGGAGGGTGGGCAGCATGGCAGTGGGGAATGCGTCGCGAAATGTGTAATATGTTTTACATGCCTCATCGTGGGCGCGCGTTTTTTTCAAGTAGTCGTTGTTGCGTTGCGATAATTCGGTGGTTGAGGGAGGTGGTGCTTCGGTCACGAAATATGATGGTGTGTTGCAGACCCGTTCGTGGGTGTTTTCGTTTTTTTGTGTTGGCTCTACGTTCTTGGTTTCGATGTGCTTAACCCCTCCTGTGGCGTTTGGTGTTATGTGGAGAGGCGGCTTGTTTCCGTTCCAAACTCACAGCGCCGGCCGCCTTTGCGTGAGAGCCCCGCCCCGTCCTTCGAGTTGGGCTGCATTAGCGTGATAAAGTTTCAAATGTCACAACGTGATCGGATGGATGATCGGTACACACATTAAAGGCCCGCCATGCATCTTATTTTGGACATGTGTTTGTTGTTTGTTTTGGAGGTGTCTCCATTAGGAGTAGGAACGGTACTCCGTCTCGAAAGGGATGCGTGGTCAATGGTGAAATAACTAAGGCAAGCAACAAATGAGTATCCCCCCCCCCCCCCCCCCCCCCCCCCCCCAACCTCACGGCGCTTCGCGCTTGGTACATGCAATATCTGCCTGATCGATGGAAAACCGATATATGCTCCGTCCGGGCATCGTAGAGATGCGAGGGTATATGGTCATACGACTACGGCCATGCATGAGATCGGGTACATCTCTTTTATCGGGTACACCCCCCCCTCCCTCCTAACGACTACGGCCATTCATGACATGTTACCCCCCGCGCCCCTTCCAGGTGGGCGTCCCAAAATCGATCGCCCTGAACTTGACGGTGCCGGAGCTTGTGACGGCGTTCAACGTCGAAGAGATGGCCCAACTCGTCGCGAAAGGGCCGCTGGAGCACCCGGGGGCGAGGTACATACCCGTATAATATAGATCCCACCCGGATAATGCACAGGAAAAACGAACACCCCGTCTCACAAAATGTGTCGTTGGACGGTCTAGTTTTGGCTGGTCAAGGCCTCTTTAAACTTAATATACTAGTTTAGTGTTGATGATTTCTTGACGACTGTCCGCCAACCTCAAGCTTGACTGTTTGTCAAACTTAAACTGGGCGACTGTCCGTCAACCTTAACACTGACGGTTGTCTGTCAACCTTAACATTGACGGCTGTCTGTCAATTTTAACCGTGACGGCTGTCCGTTAACCTTAACCTTGACGGCTGTCTGTCAATCCCAACCTTGACGGCTGTCCATCAAACTTCCCGTTGACGGCTATCTGTCGTCAACCTTAACCTTGACGGCTGTCCGTCAAACTTCACGTTGACGGCTGCCTGTCGTCAACCTTAACCTTGACGGCTGTCTGTCAACCGTGACCTTGCCGGCTGTATGTCAACCGTGACCTTCACGGCTCTCATCGACCTTCACGGCTATCTGCAGGGGCGGGGGGTGGCTTATGTTGGAACCCCCGAGATATCGATCAGAACAATGACACCCTTGGTGCTAGCTAGCTACAGCGTGAGACCCCATGCCATGCATCAGCACATGTGCACGGGTAGAGTCGTGCTGCTACAGCAGTATACATACCCGCGCCGTGCATACCACCGAACTCCTTGCATTGCAACGCACAGGGGCTCGGATACCAAGTTGGGTCATCCGCCAATGATGCATTGGCGGTCTACCTATTCCGTCGCTTTCGTCAGTTGTCAACTTTCCTTCTATGAACTCTGAAGCTCCTATTACGGGGGACCATAGTTAATAGGACCAAATATTGTTCGTAAAAATGGTTAAACAGTTAGGTTTTCATGTATACCATAGGTCCTATTAACTATGGTCCCCCGTAGTACGAGTTCGTGGAGGATTAACGTACCTTCAAAGTCGGGATGTTTATTTTCATACTCGTATATCATCAAGTGATATACAAGTATAGCTGAATTTTATGCGGGACGCTTCTCGTCACGACAGTCAAAAATCTCCCATCGCGCGTTTCCTCAGAGACAAGCCACGTACCCCTCCTTTTTCTTTCCTTTTGTTTTCTTTTCTAAGACGCACCAGGTACCGTTTCTCTGTACAGTTTCAATCAAACACGTCAGATGTCGACAGAGTAGTTCGACCGGTTGAGTTGTTTTGAGACTCAGCTCCGTATATGTGCACGCAATCACGCACCCCGCAGGTACATCGTTCGTCACGACGGGGTGCGGGTGGACCTGCGATTCGTGCGCAACAAGAACAGCCTGACGCTGCAGTACGGCTACGCGGTGGAGCGGCACCTGAGGGACGACGACGTGATCGTGTTCAACCGGCAGCCCTCCCTCCACAAGATGTCCATCATGGGGCACCGCGTTAAGGTGCTGGACTGGTCGACGTTCCGGATGAACTTGTCGGTGACGTCGCCCTACAACGCCGACTTCGACGGGGATGAGATGAACCTTCACGTGCCTCAGGTATGTGGCGGCTCGCAGAACGAGTTGGTGGTGATGGTGGTGGTGGTGTTGTTTTTGTTTGTTGTTGTTGGTCCTGTTGTTGTTGTTGTTGTTGTTGGTCCTGTTGTTGTTGTTGTTGTTGTTGTTGTTGTTGTTGTTATTGTTGTTGTTGTCAGTCGCCGTCGTTATCGCTGTTGTTGATCCTCCCTGCCCCCCCCCCCCCCCACTCCCCCCCTTCCCTCTCTCCCCTCCTCTTCCTCCACCCTCGCTACCGCCGCCACGCTGTCTTGCTCTGTTGCTGTTGCTGTTGTTGCTGCTGCTGCTGCCCTGCTCTGCTGTTGCTACCCCCCCTGCTCTGATTTCGTGACTCGCCCCCCACACCTACAAAACGACGCTGGTGGGGTCTTGTCTGTCTGACGTGCTTTGAGCAGAGCCTGGTGGCTAAGGCGGAGGTGCAGGAGCTGATGATGGTACCGCGTAACATCGTCAGCCCGCAATCTAACAAGCCCGTCATGGGTATCGTTCAGGTGCCCCCTTGCCCCCCCTCCCGCGCGCGCGCACCCTGTTTTTCCGGTACGTATGTTGTCTGTGTCACGGTCTGTTGCGTCGCGTCACTACTGCTGTCGCACCGTGTCGCCTTTTGGTGTTGGCGTTGGCGGTGGGGTTGGTGGTGGCGTTGGCGTTAGCGCTGGGGGTACGCCCCCCCCCCCCCCCCCCCCCCTATCCCCTCTCACGCGCACGGCGTAGGTTTGTCTCTTTTTTCGTTTCGGTTGGTTGTTGGTTGTTGGTTGTTGTTGTTGTTGGTTGGTGGTGTTGGTGTTGTTGCCGTTGTTGGTTGTTGGTGGTGGTGTCGGTGTCAGTGTTGTTGTTGGTGTTGTTGTTGTTGGTTGGTGGTGTCGGTGGTGGTGGTGGTGTTGGTGTTGGTGTTGGTGTTGGTGTTGTTGTTGGTGGTGTTGGTGTTGATTATGCTGATGATGGAGTTCATGCTGTTGCTGTTTTTTATTTTCAAGGAAACTCGTAGCCGTGTTTCGCCTCCATGGTCGCCATCCCGGTTCACAGGCACTTGGGGGACGCGGAGCTACCGAACAAAGGGAGATACGCACAACCCTTCGTTTTAATACGTACAGTAGTCTGTATATACCATACCTGATATTCCCAACGTGTAGGTGATATGATGAAACCCCATGCTCTGGCATCCTCTGACACCATCTCGGCCTTGCTGTGGGTGGGTTTCGCGCTCGTTGCCTCCCCCCCCCCCCCCCCCGCGCCCATCCACCATCCATTCGGGTCATGTGCATGGTTTTATGTCTATTCCAATATTATTGTGGGGGGGGGCGGGGGGCGGGGATGGGGGACGCTACTACCTACCGACGGCCACCGACGGGCGGGACGGAACGGAACAGGACTCTCTCCTGGGTGTGTGCAGGATGACGAAGAGGGACACGTTCGTGGAGCGCGATCTGGTGATGAACTTGCTCATGTGGGTCGAGACGTGGGACGGCAAGGTTCCGGCCCCGGCCATCCTGAAGCCGCGGCCCCTCTGGACGGGGAAGCAGCTGTTCAGTCTCATCTGTCCTAAGGTGATGATGGGAACCGCCTTCCTTCCTTCCTTCCTTCCTTCCTTCCTTCCTTCCTTCCTTCCTTCCTTCCTCGCTTGCTTGCTTTGGACATGTTGAAAACGTGTAAAATTACGTACCAGGTACGTATAACCACTATGTCCCGAAACTGGCATTAATAGGCCTGTTTTCGTTCAAAACATATCTGGTACCAGGTGCCAGGTACCGCTTTGTTTTGTTTGTTTGTTTTGTTTTGTTTGTTAGTTCGTTCGATTTTTTCCCCATCCCATTGATTACGGGGGACCATAGTAAATGGGACCTCCGGTACAGACTCTACCTACATATCTCCTTATTTTTACTAACAATATTTGGGTCCTACTTACTAGGGTTCCCCGTAATCATATCTTCGCCCTTGTAACCTCTCTCCCTCACTCTTATCTAGTCGTAGCTCATGGCCGGGGTC